>JAZKJV010000152.1:339822-790472 GCA_037367405.1 Ottelia alismoides
TGATATATATTCTTCTTGTGATGTATTGTGTGAAGATGTGTTGCATACTTTTTCTTTTAATTGGCAAGCTGTAGCTTTCTCAGCCCCAGCTTGAGGGGGAGTGTTGCAGAATGTAATAGAGTGGTAATTAGATCTCTCCAAGATCCAATTATCACCCACTCATGTTAAGTCCTACATCTACTATCTGTGGGACTCTGGTCTATCTGTAGGTCTATATAAGGAGCCCCACACCCCATGTACTCAATGAGAAGTTCAATAGAAACATAGAACCCTTTGCGTCCTTTTCTCGTGGTTTCATTCCGCTTCTTCGGGATTAGGGATTCCACGTAAAATCCCTGCGTTCAATGTTTGTTCGTTCTTTATTTCCCTGTTTGTTTATCGATTCGCTTCAACGTTCTCTATTTTAACAATTTGCATCTGTGCAAGCTGTAATAGCAAAGGATGTGCCTTTGCTAAATAAGAGACCAGTGTCAGGTGAGGTCTTCAGATACCTCAAAATCATACGGAGTACATCCATATGTGCCTGTCTAAACTGCTCATGAATTGACTCACTTTGCTCACTACAATGGATATATCTCGCATGGTGATGGTCACATATATGAGCTTTCCAACGAGCTCCATGTATCTCCTCCTGTCTACCTCATCAATGTTATCATCATATAGCTTCATGCTCGGTCCATATGAGTAATGGCTGCATGTAATCTGCCATACTCATATCAAAGAGAAGATCTGTAACATACTTCCTTTGGATCATCATAAGACATCGCCGGTTCCTGACAAACTCCAGTCCAAGGAAGTACCCTAGATTGTCAAGGTCCTTGGTTACAAACTGTTGTCCAAGAAAAGCCTTAACTGCTTGAATGTCGTGCACATTATCCCCTAGAATGATGATATCATTTACATAAATCAATATAGAAATTGTTTCTCTCTGAGACCTTTGAACAAATAATGAATGATCTGCAGACTCTTGGACTCTTCTTAAGGCCATAGATTGCCTTATGAAATCCGCACACTCTTGCACCCCCCCAGCAGGAACCCAGATGGCTGCTGCATGTAGACTTCCTCTTGTGGTCTTTATTAAAGGAACACATTTGTCACATCGAGCTGATATAGAGGCTAGTTCCGTGTGACTGCAAAAGAGAGAAGGATTCAGAGTGTAGAATGTCGAGCTACTGTAGAGAAGGTATCATGATAATCCACCCAATAGTCTGTATGAACCCACGAGCCACAAGCCTTGCCTTGTAGCGATCAATGCTACCATCTGCTCCGTGCTTTACAGTGAACACCCACTTGCATCCCACAACAAACACATCTGCAGGAGTTATAACAATGCTCTACGTGCCACGTGAGTGTAAAACGACCATCTCCTCCTCCATAACTAGGCGCCATTGGTTCACCTTAAGAGCCTTCTGATACGTGTGATCTCAATGCTAGATAATCCCATGACAAACTGCCTGAAATCTGGCGAAAGTCACGCTAGAGACACATGACCATCGTGGGAGCATCACGCACAAGAACGTTTGCCTTTCTTTAAGGCAATAGACCACCCTAGATCATTCTCATGTGGTTGTTCTGGCTCATCCTGTATATCTGCAAGCTCATCCTGTGAATGTTCATGTTCATCATTTACTCCACTAGTACTATCAGTTCGAACCTAATTTTCAGAATTTATCTGAGACGTGTTGGATATTAGAGCATGGAGGACATGCTGTGGTATATGTGTAGGTGGAGGTGGAAGAACAACCGCATCCTCAGACTCAGATGGACTCAATATGTCACCTGTAGGAGAACAGTACATGGTGGACTCAAAAAAGGTAACATCAACACTGACATAGTATTTCCCTTTTACATGATCAAAATATAGATAACCCTTTTGGGTATGAGAGTACCCAATAAACATACATTTGACAGCTCGAGGAGCAAGCTTGTTACAGTTAGGATGCAAGAGGTGGACAAATACCACAATCAAAAACTCGTAGTGTAAGAGAGAAAAGGTCATCGGGAAAAGCAAGGGAGAAGGATGCCTTTTCATCCAAGATGGTAGCATGCATCCGATTGATAATATAACACTGTTGTCATCACAACATCACCCCAGAAGGAATGAGGAGCCCGACTCTGAGCGGTAACATGTGGCTATGGGTGACTGGGCGTTGCGCCAATGCAACAGGAGATTGTTGGGCCTGGAGAGTTCTGGTGGGGCTATATAAAGACCGCCACACCCATTGTAACCTTTGAGGAGCATTATAGAATACCTAGCTCTTGTGGCTCTTCTCCCGTGATTTCATCCTGTTCCTCACGGAGTAGAGTTCCACGTAAAAATTCATGTGTTCTATTTTATTGTTCTTGCTTTGATGTACTTCCGCATTTTATATTTCTACATGATATCAAAGCAAGTCAATTCATGAATTGATCAATTTTCTAGATTCTTGATCGTTTCAATATTTTCTTTCTGTAACTTGATTACTGTCTTTTTGTTCATTTGGTTGGAGGGAGAGTTATATTATTAATGTTGCTACAAGTCTGGAGATGTTCAGTGTTTTCTTTTATGTTCCTGTTCTTGGAGGTATTGTGGGCAAGGTTGCAGCAAACATGATCGTTTGAAAGATTGCTGGAAGACTTGATCGAGGGTTGGCATTCTACATGTGCTGCTTCCCAAGAAGGAGATTCAAGGGTTTTTAGAAACCCTATTGTTCGCAAGCCGCAAATTCAAAGACGAAGACGAAGACGAAAGAGGAGCTTCATGGCTCTTCCCATGTGCGCACTGACTAGCCATCAGCCTCCAGCGATGCACACATAGTTCTTCATCGATTGGCACAACACACCCGAATCAATGATGCTCGTATAATCCCTAAGCAGTGCCCTATTCTCCAGGCGATGCACTGGCCAGGCAGCAGCAAACTCACATCAACTCCCTCCATCTAACCACGCATCAAGCATCGAAGGTAGTGCATCACGACATCAACCTCTCCAAGGCAACCCTGATCCCGGGTGCGCAAGAACTAGGCCCATCTCATCCAGGCAGCAACATCTATTCGCCCCTCTCAACGTTCGAGGGAGATGATCTGTCGATGCCAATAAAATCCTCCAGGCGACGTCATTGAGAATATGGTGTTGTGACATTGGGTTATGTTGGGAACCCTAAGAAATTGTAGAGAAGAAAATGCACTTGATGGGTTCCATTATTTCAACCCATTTCTATACTTCGTATATGTTTGCCATTTGCCGAGGTAATGGGCCTTAGGCCCATTTTTTATTACAAATTTTATGGCCATTGGGCTGCTGTAATCCTTTCAAAAAAAATGAACAAAAAAAAGAAGAGAGGGGAGGCCCAAGGGGGCTACTGTGCCAAGAAATGGAGGAGGGTTGACAGCCAACCAAAAAAGGGGTGGGGAGGGGGAATGAATCATTGCAAGAAAGGAGAACAATAAAAAATGAATTGAATGGGCTGAAAAAATGATGAAGAAGGAAGAGCAGGTGATGCTCATGTTTGGCCAAATTAGGTTGTTACTATTGTGTTATTTTAAAAAAAAGAAGAGGTGGGAACCATTCCGTGATTGTTCCAGAACTGGGAAAAAACATGGTTGAAAAAATGAACGAGTGAAAAAAAGGAATGTTGATCCAAACAAAAAAGGAAGATGGATTGAAAAAAACACGTGAAGTGAACAGAGAGGCAAAAGATGTGGAAAAAAGCGGCGAGATTGAAAAAGAGAGATAATGTTTGTGAAAAAATACGAAGTAGTTTCTTTTTGTTGTCCCTTATTTATTTGTTCTCCCAACTTGATTTCGGACAAGTATGAGAGAAAGGGGGAGTGTTGGATTGCAGTTTCAAAACTCTATCATTGTTTGAGGCAGTCTAAGTTAGAGTGTCTTGATTTTTCAAAGTTCTTCCTGTGGAAGACTCATTGGTTTGCTCCATTCTTTATTTACTGCGAACTCTGTTGTATATTGATATTATCATTGTATGTGACTGTGAACTCCAGTGTGTGTGGATATTCCTACTACATGCACTGTTGTTAAGTCGGTCGACTAGGCCGATTAGTCGGTCCGACTAGTCGAGTCGGTGGGATAGCCGACTCAACTAGGCCTAGTCGGCCATTAGTCAGTCAAGCCCGACTACTCAGCCAACTTTTACGTAGAAGTTTTTTTTTTTTTTTGCTTTTTTAAAAAATCAAACTTATTCCAATATGCTTAATATTGTATTTAAAGTCAATTACTCCTTTTGTTTCGTTACGATAGTATAGAAAATGTATAAATCTATGCAAATATATAAAAATGTATGTATAAAAATGATTTATATTGCAAATATATAAGAGTATATGTATAAAAAATAATTTATATATTTAAAATAGTTGAAAAAATTCAAACCGACTAATGGCTGACTAAATCCGATTAGTCACCCGACTACCGATTAATCCTTAGTCACTGACCCCGTTTTCTGCAACATTGACTACATATTCTGTTAAAATATGAAATGCGGAAGCAAATCAGAGCAAAAATAAAATATAAATGAGACTTTGATTTACGTGGAACCCTATTTTTTGAGGAACAAGATGAAACCACGGGAGAACTGCCTCCAAGGGCTGATATTTCATTCATCTTTCTCAAAGGTTACAATGGGTGTGGGGCTCTTTATATAGCCCCACCAATGCGATCAAAAGTCACCACTTCATGATGTGGGACTAAACGTAACCCCCCCAAGACCATTCTTCAACACTCCCCCTCAAGCTAAGCATGCAATGCTGAGCTTGGATAAACAGAAAGAATGTACTCACGCACATATAAAGTACATGACACTACCAGTGTTGTAAAAGTCGCCCGACTGGCCCGACTAGTAGGTCCGACTAGTCTAGTCAGTGGGGTAGCCGACCGAGTACCGACTAATTCCGACTAGGCATACTTGTCGATCAATTTTTGCTTGGAGATACCATACTTTTTTATGTTTTGCTTTTTTTAATAAGCAAACTTATTATAATATGCTTAATGTTTTATTTAAATTCAATTAATTTATTATAATAGTGAAAAAATGTAATATAATATATGTAAATGTATGTATAAAAATGAGTTATATATTTAAAGTAATCATAAAATTCAAAGCCGACTAAAGTCCGACTAAATCCGATTAGTCGCCCGACTGCCGATTAATCCTTAGTCAGTGACCTGGCCGACCGAGTACCGACTACCGACTTTTGCAACCTTTTTGATACCATGTTAAAATATGAAATGTGGAAGCGAATCAGAGCAAAAATAAAACATAAATGAGATTTTGATTTACGTGGAACCCTACTCCTTGAGGAACGTGATGAAACCACGGGAGAATTGCCTCCAAGGGCGGATGTTTCATTCATCTTTCTCAAAGGTTACAATGGGTGTGAGGCTCTTTATATAGCCCCTCCAATGTGATCAAAAGTCACCACTTCTTGATATGGGACTAAACATAACCCCACCAAGACCATTCTTCAACATGTTCCATTGACTGTGAACTCCAGTAAGCTTGGATATTCCCACGATTTGTTTCAGTGATCGTGATCTCTACTATGCATGAATATTCCCACGACATTCATTTGTTATTCAGTCCTTCAGAGAGATGGAGCAGTCTTCAATGAAGAAGATATGTTGCGGGCAAAAATTCTTTCATTGGGAGACTCATTTCAGTTCGGGTTAGTTAACACTCCAGCCTCCAGTTCCTCCTCAACAACATGGCACGAGAAGCAATGTCCTCGACGACAACCGACAGTGTATGCGCTGACTTGATATTATATATAATGTCATGTAGTTTGTATGTGAGTGGGTGTTTTCTTTATGTTTGTCCAAGCTGAACATTGCATGCTCCAGCTTGAGGGAGAGTATTGAAGAATGTCTTTGTTGGCTCTCAAGTTTAGTCCCACATCATGTGATGGTGGGAGTTGCTATCTTGGTGGGCTATGTAAAGAGCGCAAAAATCACCACAAAAACTAAATATTATCGGTGTCCCTTATGATCAGGAACACGATTCAGACCCCACATATCTAGATAAAACAACTCAAAAAGTCTGACTGCTATGATCTTGACGATTTGGAAAGCTGGATCGATGATGCTTTCCAAGTTGACACGGTTCATATTGGAAATTGGACTTAGTAGAAATGCCAGGGATGAGGCGACAAATCTTTTGCAGCGAAAGATGATCGAATCTGAGATGCCATGTGTAGGGAGAAATCGAATCAGCAGAAAGAGAGGTGCCATGACATCGACATAAGGAGACTGGGTCAACTTGTATAGCGCTCCATGCTCACAACCACATCCAATCACCCTGCCCATGAGTATATCCTGAAAAACAAGGGAACTAGGGTCAAATATAACAACACAATGTAAATCTTTTGTAATTTGACTGATAGACAATAAATTTATTAAGAAGGCATGTGCAAAGAGCGTTTTATAGATGCATGGAGTAGTTAAATGAACCTTCTCTTATTCGATAATAGGAGAATGTGTCTCATCAGCAATGACCACTGATCTACCTGGTTGTGTGGGACTATAGGTAACAAAATGTGAGCGATCTCCACATAGATGATGAGACGCTACAGAGTCCATTATCCATTCTGAAGGATTTGGTCTAGAACGATCAGTATATGCATGAGTAATACCTGTTAGAAAATAGGAAGCGGAAGCGGAATGATGAACAGAGCAGAAGAACAAAAATATAAAATATGGAAGACAAAAATTTAACGTGGAACCCTACTCCTTAAGGAGCGAGATGAAACCACGGGAGAATGCCTCAGAGGACTGGTGTGTCTATTGCACTTTTCTCTCAATGGATACAGGAGGTCTGGGGCTCCTTATATAGCCTCCACAGAGCCTCCAAGTCCAAACACTGGTAGATGTAGGACTAAACATATGGATGGGTAAATGGATCCTAGAGAGATCCATTTACCGTCCTACAACTCATATGTCGCACAACCAAATACTCCAACACTCCCCCTCAAGCTGGAGCATGCAATTCTCAGCTTGGACATACAGAAAGAAACTCAACTCACGGTACATGACACTACGGACAATATCAACTCAACGCGCACAATTGTCGGCTGCTGTCGAGGACGTTGCTTCTCATGCCGTGCAGGTGAGGAGGACGAATTAAGGACTCGAAATCTGACCATAGAGTCTGAAACTGTGCATGTAGTCTCCTCGTCGGAGAACTGAGTCTCTCCCATCTGGCTGAGAGAATACTACTCTACTCTGGAGTACCTATGACACCACATGAAAACCCTTGCCGGCATGGCATAGGGAATGGTTCTCTGCTATGGAGTCCCTATGGCTCTCATGAAAACTCTGTCTGACAACAACAAGAATTATGGGGATCATGAAACTGAAGATCGCACACTCGTGCATGTCTGAACTGCAGACTCGGAACAACTTGTCAAGTCTGAAACTGAACTGTAGAGTCCGACATCTGGCTGGTCTGGAAATACGGAGAATCTGAATCTGGAACATCTGAATAGACTTGTGACTCTACATAATACTCTCCCTTTCTCCCATACTTGTCGGAAAATCAATATCGACAAAGTTAGGAGAAGACAATAGAATGGGGAGAAAAACCATGAGTCCAAAAAGTCGATCTTCTCTTTTTTTCAGCTTTTCCTCTCACATTTTTTTTTAAAATTTGTTTTTTAAGTCGTTTCTCATCATTTTTTTCGGCTTTCCTTGCAACATTCTTTTTTGCAAAAATTCTCTCTCTCTCTTTTGCAATTGTGCGTACGGCTTTTGAATTGTACGTGCCTTTTCTCTCCCCTTTTTTTTCTCAACATAATATATATATATATATTTAACTTGCGCTGGGCCCCTCAATTTTCTGGACTTTTTTCTCAGTAGCAGAAGCCTTCTTGGGCTTTTCAATAATTTTTTTAATGGCATAGTCTAACTTTGGGACCTTGAAACTTTCAGCCCAAACTGTGTTCCCAAAGCAGCGAACCCTATTAGGGTTCCCCTACGGAAACCCATATCACGTGTCGCCCTTGTTGTGACTTCTTCCCTCCCCAACAATCGGTCCCGTTGCCTGTGGAGCACGATCAGAGGGGTTCGCCGATGGCATTAGAGAGGGGAGCGTCGTCGAGCGGGCTGAAGATTGGTGCTCCACTTGGAACCTTGTGATCGGAAGGAGGGGAGTGTGTTGTGCGAGGACCTGCGCGAAGATGCTGTGTTGTGCGAGGACCTGCGCGAAGATGCCGTCTTGCGGCTGAAGACCAACGAGGTGCGGGCGGCGCCGCCTGCGCCGATGACGAGGGATCTGGGATGGGCAGAGCCCTAGAGGATGTGGGCTCGACTGGATCTCGCGCTTGCGCGAGAGGAGGAAATCGATGGCTGTGTGCTGCTACGTCGCTCCACCGCCTGAAAGAGGAAGCGCGAGGGAGGTAGGCCTCCGCCTTGGGATAAGATGCGGCATGGAGCCGTCGATGGGAGCGCGACCGGGAGGATCACGACAGGATCTGGGGTGCCTTCGCCTGGATGGTGCGCCGCTCGGGGTAGAGTAATGCATGGAGGAAATCTGGGCGTCATCTTGCGCGAGAGGGAGGAAGCTTCTCGCACCGCCAAAGATGATCAAGCGTCGAGAAGGACCCGCATGGATGGCCGCCAACGTGAAGAAGGCGGTGATCTGGAGTCTGAAACTGAAGGCGATTCCGCCTGGAGGGAGTTGCGAGTCTGCTTGGAGCGTCGTGCGAAGCGGAGGGTTGCTCCGCTGCCGCTTGTGTTGTGCTGCCATCGGGACTGCTGTGTTGACCTGGGAGGATTTAATGGGGCTGCTGTGCCGCCATCAAGCCGATGGGGCTCCTGAAGGGCTCGAGCGTTGCTTTCTTGCCGTGTGACACATCGCGCCTGGAAGCAGATGGATCTGATGACAGCAAGGACTGGAGAAGATGCGGCTTCCGCCGACTGGATCTTATGGCGGCGACTGGATCTCGCACGAGATGTATTGGTGCATCGCCTGGACGAGCATCACGCCGCTTGCACGATGCGGCTGCATGAATAGGGTTTCAGGAAACCCTAGATTTTTCCAATATGCCTACTTTGTAATTGAACATTAACTTGAACAAGAAATATTTAAAAACGATAACTCCAACTTTGAATCTCGAACAAAACAGTATAGAATATAAAAATCTCGAGAATCGACCCGCTCTGATACCATATTAGAAAATAGGAAGCGGAAACGGAATGATAAGCAGAGCAAAAGAACAAAAATATAAAATATGGAAGACAAAGATTTAACGTGACACCCTACTCCTTAAGGAGCGGGATGAAACCACGAGAGAATGCCTCAGAGGGCTGGTGTGTCTATTGCACTTTTCTCTCAATGGATACAGGAGGTCTGGGGCTCCTTATATAGCCTCCACAGAGCCTCCAAGTCCCACCACTGGTAGATGTGAGACTAAACATATGGATGGGGTAAATGGATCCTGGAGAGATCCATTTACCCTCCTACAACTCATATGACGCACAACCAGATACTCCAACAATACCTGAAGTACCAGTGAAGACAGAAACAACAATATCAGATGGTCTGGGATTGGAAGATCCGGCGACTGGTGGCATGATCTCTCTCAGATGGGCAACAGAGTCACCACAACAATGATCGGTAGGGTCATGTGCACTCTGGACCTGCTCAACAACACGTACGGATGGTGGGAAGCTGTTCTTGGGATAGCACGTGTCCTCTAAATGACCTGATTGATGACAATATGAATACGATGGACATGAGCGTATTTCTCCTCTGCTGCGTGTACTCCTTCCTCTGAAATTGAGGCAAGCCACCTCTACCTCAGGAGGCCACCATAGCCGACGACGTCTGAAAAGACGCAGGAGAGGAGATGCTCAGTCTGCTAAATCTGCGATATGCCTGCTCGATAGGCGGTATGGTAGTATGGTAGCATTTGTGAGAAGCTGAGAGCAAGCTGAATTGTATTCCGGGTTAAGAGCAACCATAAATACCTGGATTATGACATAATCTCTATAGGCCTTATGCTGATCTGGTGAGGCCGTCGGAGGTATGTAGCTATAGAGTTGTTCAAACATACCCCTCAGATATGTGTACAAGACGTGAAGAGGATGATCATTATGTTTGGTTGTGAAGATATCATGTTGGAGTTGTAATATCTTCGACTCATTCTTCATTTGAGAGTAAGTACCTAGAAGGATGTCCCACGTTGCATTTGCTGTGGGCTGACTCAAGATATCCTTGTCTATCTCGACTAACAGTACCAGATAACCATACCTATTATCTGTCTCCCATGAGGCATTGGTCCCAGTCTTGTCCACCAGCTCATCCTGCATCAGAATATACTTCTTATCATGACTTTGCGGTAGATTCATGATCTGCATCACCCCCAACTCGTAGTTTGTGCCATCTATCTTGACAATAGGTGTCGGACCCTTTAATGTACATGTGGATGGGGTATTAGCTTTGCTCTCTGACATCGTGAACATATAACTAGGATCATAGATAGACTGTGGAGTGTCTACACGGATATCAAGAGGGGTGATTGTAGGTGTAAACTCATGCCACAACCAACCCTAAGCAAGAATTGTCCTTATTAGGGCTCAAAGAGACTACAACGGTCTGATTTCGTTCTTTTCAGACCAAAATCAGCCCAAAAAACTCTGGAATCAGGCCGAAAACTGCGAAATCGGGCCAAAAAACTCCGTGCTGAGCGGCAACTAGTGGCAGTGGGTGACCGGGCGATGCACCATGGCAGCAAGAGCACCGCTGGGTGCTGCCTCGGGCGGCAGAGATGGCGCTGGGCAGAGATAGGCGGCGACAATGCCATGGGCAGCTGCGCCGGGCGGCAAAACTGCTGCTGGGCAGCAGTAAGGGCACCGTTGGGCGGCAACGCTGGGCCCCGTTGAGCAGCGGTGATGTATGACCGGCGGGAGGTAGGGTTGGATCTAGGGTACAGGCTCCGGTCTAAGACCGCCACTCTGATACCATGTTGAGGAAAATACTTCGTTGTTTATCATAGAGCCCAATGGTTCTCTTATATAAGAGAAAAATCCTAATGAATAAATTACATATAAGGATCGAGAAATATACAAGCAGTAAAAGAGTAGCATAACATAAAAACTCTCAGCAGTATAGAAGTGTGTTGTACATATGTGCATATTATTGACGGGTCACTTTTTTGGATCGCTAGTAATACATAAATTAGTTTTCAATGAGATATAGCCCTTATTTGTTGCTCCTCGTTTAGGAATTAGATTTATTTTAAGATTTGCTTATGTGGGAATTGCTGTGTCTTTACGAAAGGACAATTCTTTCTGCAATCCTTTGTGTCCAACTTGTCCACTGTTCAGGAAGGATTTCTTCTCAGAATATTTTTAGGTGTTTGTGTTAGTCTTAAGTTTCTTGTTTTTCTCCTTGTATTGTTTTTTGAGGTCATCACGTTACACTTATCAGGAGTCTCTATAAGTACACATGCTTACTTCTTTTGTGCTTCTTCTCTGTCTTGCTGTAATAAGGTCATCTGGTGCAATCTTCCTTCTCATATGTTTAAGGGATCAAAATCTTCACAAGGTTTCACAAATGTCTCAACGATTAACGTAGCTTAAACTTATCTGAATATTTTATTTCAGCATCAACAAACGCGTGGAGCAACAAAAAGAAAGTAATGTGCTTGTTCTAAAAGTAATTTGCTCTTCATTGTATGATTTCATTCTCTTATTTATTTTTATGTGCTGCCTTTGTTTGACTGCGAGCTTTATTGTTTCTTCAGATGTTGTTTCCTTGCCATGTAGAGTATGACGCTCTTATTATCCCATATCTGGTTTTAATGGTGATGGGTCTCTGATATACTTTCGTTTGCTTGCATATACCTTATTAGGCTTATTGTACGTGTTGTTTTATTTTAATACAACTAGAACTTCGATATTCTATCGCAGTTGAATATATTTACCATATCTAGCTCTCGCAGTTGAATATATTTATCATATCTAGCTCACTTTTTATGACATTCACAATTTCACATTCTCTTATTGCCTTTTCAGGGTTCAGTGAACAGGTCAAGAGTCCGGGCGACTTCTTTACTGGAAGGTTCTTTTTATTCTCAAATCTTTTCTTTTTTTCACTTTATGTGACTAATTATTTGTTGTAGTTTAAATAATAAATCTGTAATTAACTGGTGACTTGTTGACTACATGAATGCAACTATATATCTTGTACTTAATATGCATTAATATGTATTTAGAGGACGGGTAAAGCAAGTTCTTCGGTTTTTTTGAAGGGCCATGAAGTTCTTCAGCATTCCTATTTGGAGAGTCATGGAAGTTGTCACACTTAAGTGTCGGGTACTATAATGCCTTCTTTGTTTGATCAAGATGTCTAGAATCGTTGCTTTAAACCATGCGGTTCAAACACTTATTCTACATGTCGGCGTTCATGCTGCCGTCAAAGGTTGATAATAAAAAAACAGCGGCATCCATAGGATATCTATGAAAGAGGATGGAGGAAAAAGGATGGGCCACTTGTTTGGTCCAATGGGAAGAGTTGTGCATGCCTAAGATGAAGGGAGGATGGAGGGTTATGAGCTTGAGGAAATTTAATGAGGCATTGTTGTGGTAGGTATTTTGGAGTACTGTTATGTCTTGTAGCTTCAATTGGAGGAAAGAGCTTGACTATCAGGGAGATTTTTGGTATCTTGGAGAGGGTTGATGCACCTACTTAGTATGATTGTAATGTTCTTGGAAAGAAGGCTAGGGAGTGACAAGGATTTTAGATTCTGGTTGGATGACTGGTTAGGGAGACATGTGCTGGCATATGTGTTTCCCATGTTGTTTGCTGTTGTGGATTATAAACATGTGGCATCGACCATGTGATGAGACATGGATTTGACTGTATAGGTTTGCGGCACTATTCAGATGAGAGGATCACTAACTTTGTGTCGTTAGCATGGTATAAAAAACACACCTTGAGATGCTCGAAATGTATGCTTCGAGGCGAGGTGGCCCCATTTAGCCTCGAGGCGTGTGCCTCAATCCAATTCTGTGAGGCGTGTACCTCAGGTAGCTGCCTTAGTGTGAGGCGAGGCTATCTATTGAGGCATTTTAGCCTTTTCAGAGCATTTAACAATTGCTCACTTGGTAATTTGAGAAGCTTATGCTAGTTAAGGATACATTTAAATTAGATGAATGCCTAGATTTGATGTTTTTTCATGTTCATAACTTCATATATACCATTGTTGCAACTAGTGAGTAGTAGAAGCAAATACCTAAATCAAATTTCATTTTGGGACGGAATCGATACCGTCGCAGCTCAGGGTGGGGGGCATGCTCTCCCGAACCCTGTAGCGAGACCCCCTTGTTGGTATGGTATAATATGGTGGTGGGCGTCACCCGCCCTTCCTTTGAACAGTTCTTCAACAATATTTTAGTGATGAGTATTGAATATGTACATGATTAATTCTTTCTTAAAATGTATAGAAAATAAATCCATTTTTGATTGGATGAAAATGCTATAGAAAGGGATATGGAGTTGTTATATCTTCTCTTTTGATGTTTTTAGCTCTACTATTTATCATATATAATAATATGTATTATAGGTTGGCAAAATCATATAATTACATCGACATAGATATTTATAGTCATGCGTATTTTTCTCTAGAAATTGAGGCTTACGTCTCTACCACCTCGAGGTTATGCCTTGCCTCGAGTCCAAGGAAAATTTCGCCTTTCATTTTTTTCAAAACATGTTCGTTAGTCTTGCTGCTTGGGGGAGTCATCTGGGCAGTCATTAATAAGGTTCATAGGAGTGGTACGTGGAGAACTTCGTCTTTTCCACATGTGTGAGTTGCTGGTGCGACCCTCGGATTTAATCTAGGATGCTTGGTCAATGAGACAAGGGTGGTTGGTTATCACGCGACTCAAAAGTAAATTGGGGGGGGGGTGTAGGCTCCATCAGTAGGTACCCCATGTATGGTATCGAGGAGGAATACACGGAACACACATTCTTCTTGTGCTTGTAGAGGTAACAATGGTTTGAGGAGAGTTGGGAATTGCATGGATTGTTCTGAGGGGAGCTGGCACCTTTTAGAGAACTTCATGATTAATATAGAGTGAGGTGAGGAACATGTATACATGAAGCTTCAAGATAGGAGCTGGCCAATTTTGGTCCATTGGCTATTTGGAATGTAAGAAATGTGGTGGTTGAAGGGGGCAAATATTATGTTGAGAATGCGTGCACATCACTAAGATACTGTAAGCTGTGGGTGCACTTGCATCTTTGAAAGGATATTAAAAGGTTGCATTTTATACTTTTTTGATTGCTTTCTAAGTAGAATTTGGATAACATTAAAGGCTAGATGGCCATTCGAAGGCTTGAAAAATATTACGAGGTTCAAGCATTCAAATGAAATCTTGGACCTTTGAGTGTCCCGGTTATACACAGTAAGTTGTGCAATCTTTATGGAAATACCTACTTAAGGTTGCCAGCAACGTCCAATAAAACTCTAAGATGATGGTTTCATTTTTTAGGTGGGACTATTTGTATGGAGGTGCTTACTTATGGTTGTGTTATAGCTTCTGAAGTCAGCTATGCCTTCATGCAAGTTTTTTTGTTAGAAGACTATATTTATGTTTGGACAATGAATCCCATATTGTTCGAGTATGCGTCCATGGGTGGATAATTGGATCCCTCCATGGTCCAATTACCACATGCACTTATGATAGTCGCAGATCATCTATTAGTGAAACTTAGTCATTATGGTGGGGCTATATAAGAAGCCCCATACTTTTATATTCATTAAGAGAGTTGAATAGAATATCCAGCCTCAGAGAGGCCTTCTCCGTGGTTTCATCCCGTTCCTTATGGAGTAGGGTTCCACATAAAGTCTCGATGTTTATCATGTTCTTTATTTATTATCTTTTAATGATCACACTTTCGCATTGTCGTCTTCCACATGATATCAGATCGCGTTCAATTATGTTTTATTTGTTCTGGAAGTTTATTCTTATGTTCATTGATATGTTCAAGTCCAAGAAGAATTATAGGGTTTTTGAAACCCTAATTTTGCACGATTCTAAAGATATTCTAGGTTTTGGAGATTGCCATTGCCAAAGTTCGAGAAAAAATCAAGGATTTTCTGAAACCTTAATTCTCTACACGATTTTGGCGAGTAGCGCACGATCCCAACACAAGTTTTGACGAGGATCTTAATTGCCATTTTCGAAAAATCTAGGGTTCCTGATGGAACTCTATTCTGCACGGCATACATCAACTCCTAAGGTATGCGAGCACCTCCAAATGACAGCTTTGGGCACCCATCTTCATGATTTGTTCAAGTTCTGGAGAAGCAAGGAAAGTTCTGGGGTTCTCGAAAATGTAATTTACGTAAAATGTTCGAACGGAAGGCCACCACCACCTATAACATGGAGCACCAAGATCAACCATCCACCTATTGGTATCCCAACTGGAACCACAATGAACCTTCTCCTCCAGCGGTGAAAGAAAAAATGGGGGAAAGAGGTATTACAACCCTACTCTAGCAGCGGAAGAGACGACTACACTGAACCCCTATATCTCCAAGCACTCCACGCATAAGCCTTACGTGATTGCATGCCACTCTAGGCCACCCGGTGACCATCAACGATCTCTAGGCCACCTTCTTGGGTGCATCAACCTCTCTACATGCACCCTCCAGGCGGCATACGAAGCTTCCATTTCCAGATTAGGCATTGCCCTCCTACTCCAGAACCTCTATGAAGAGATTGGTGCAACCCATGAGAACGAAGCCATCGTCAGGCATCAGGATAACCTCGAATTCTCCTCCCTCGCGCATTCAATCTCCAACACAGTAGCATTAGACAATGCAACAACCCGCGAAGCCCAAGCACTGGTACTGCAACCCTATTTGCTGATATAGGTAGCGATCTCCCTCAAGAAACCCAACCGAAGGGGAGGCAAGAGGATTGGGATGTCTCAAGGAGAAAGCCCCATCGGAGGGGGCTTTATGAAGTGGGTTCCTGAACGGGAACCCCATAACCGTTCTTTGCTTTATTTTTTAAAAATTGTAAAGGCCCATGGGCTCTGTTACCATAAAAAGAACGACTGAAAAAAAGGGGGAAGGAGGTTGTGATCTATGGGTCCAATTGGGCCACAATGATTTCAATAAAAAGGAGGGAGCATGCGAAAGAAAGAGGAGCAACATTATTTTTAGGCCAAATTTGGGTTGTAGCGATTTAAAAAAGGGAGGAGAGAATTTTTTGATTGAGGAAAAATGCTATCGTACAAAAAAGACGTACGAAAAAGAAGAGGCAAAAAAAGAGAGGAAGACTTATTAAAAAAAATTATGAGATCATGGTTTTGTTTTTCCCGCTTCAATTCTTCTCCTAACTCTGTCGACGTCATCTATTTCTGACAAGTATGGGAGAAAATGGGGAGTATGTAGAGTTCTCATGTTCAGATTCAACCTCTACCATCGAGACTCATTCCAATTTAGGTTACTTGATGCAATACAGAGCACATGTTCTCTTAGGAGGAGACTCATTCAAGTTCAACTGACTCTGCACAGTACAGAGCGCACGTTCTCAGATGAGGAAACTCATTCCAGTTGAGGTGACTTTGCGTAGTACATAGCGTACGTCCTCTGACGAGGAAACTTAGTTCGATTCGGTTCCTCCTCACCAGCGTAACATGGGAAGCAACATCCTTAGCAGCCAACCAACCGAGTATGTGTTGAGTTGATATTGTCCATAGTGTCTTGTATTATGTGAGTGATGCTTTCTTTATATTTGTCCAAGCTGAGCATGCAATGCTCAACTTGAGGGAGACTGTTAGAGTATGCATCCATAGGTAGGTAATTGGATCCTTCCAGGGTCCAATTACCATATCCACCTATGTTAGTTCGACATCTTCTATTAGTGGGATTTGTTATTATGATGGAGCTATATAAGAAGCTCTACACATTCTGTATTCATTGAGGTAGTTGAATAGAATATCCAACCTTAGAGATGTCTTCTCTCATGGTTTCATCCCTCTCCTTATGGAGCAAGGTTCCACGTAAAATCCCTATATGTAACATATTCTTTGTTCATTGTCTCTGATGATCATTGAGGTAGTTGAATAGAATATCCAACCTTAGAGATGTCTTCTCTCATGGTTTCATCCCTCTCCTTATGGAGCAAGGTTCCACGTAAAATCCCTATATGTAACATATTCTTTATTCATTGTCTCTGATGATTATCGCTTTTGCATTGTCGTTTTCCACACATATGATAAGGGATATAGTTCCCTTCTTAAGTACCTCCGGCGTGACTATCCACAAGTCTAAGAAAAACAACTAAAACCAACGGAGAGGCCCGTTAGAGTGCTCAAATTGCCCACATACTTGAGTTCGTAAAAGATGCAATATCCAAATTCGACCTAATTTTTAGGCAGTTTCTTGTCATCAACGGTCAAGTAGGAAGAGAAAGCGATCGCCGACTTAATGACACTGCAAATCAATCTGTAATATCTTTAGCCGACCTTCCAAACAAATACTACCAATATTGTGATTACTGGGCAAAGATGATCATTGACTTACTGAAATATAGAGGTGCGCATGGATTGGATTGGACCGGATTTTAGCTTTATCCATGTCCAATCTAACCTTGGTGGATTTTAAATTTTTTCGATTCAATCCAATCTATTAAATATCCAAATCTAATCTAGATTGGATCGGATTTTAATACTAACATATTGTCACTTTATAATCTACTTTCAAGTTTATAGCACACTTGTCGTTCCATTTGAATCATGATTCGAAAATTGATAATATGGATACAACAACAACAAAGCCTTTTCCCACATTAAGTAGGGCCGGCTACATGGATTCTTTGCCTCCATTCAAATCTATCTTGGGTCATTCTTGGGCTTAGATGCAAATAACTAAGATCCATTCGGGTAGTCTTATTCCGACACTTCTTGGGCCTTCCTCGCCCTCTCTTAGTTGGCTCAACATCCCAAATCTGGCTTTTTCTAACTGGTGCATCAGCCGACCTACTTTGCAAATGGACAACTCATCTTAAACAATTTTCTCTCATCTTATCCTCGATCGTAGCTACTTTGGCTTTCTTTCTGATCGCATCATTCCGAGTCTGATCTTTTCGTGTATGACACACATCTACCTTAGCATTTTCATTTCTACCACTGTCATTCTTTGCACGCGTCTGTGGTTCATAGGTTAACATTCAGATCTATAGAGCGTACCAGATCTTATGGCTGCTTTGTAATACTCTTTGATTTTTGAAGGAATTTTCTTATCACATAGAATAATAGAGGCTCCTCTCCATTTTAACCAACTCGCATTTATTCTACGAGTAATATCTACGATTCTACATCGATAATCCCATCATGTCGCATGTGGGGGTTCATGTTGCAAAATATTATCCATATTATTCAACATGGATACCATGGATAGATGTAAAAAAATAATATTTACTTGTAATGAATTTGATATGATCAATGGACTTAGGATTTACTTCCTAACTAAATGCATACAAATATAGAAAATAAATTTTAATGGAATGATAGAATAATAACATTTGGCGTCCATAAAAGCAATCATCACAATATTTCATTTAATACATTATCAGGATTAATAGAGAAGGAAGATCAAAATCTAGGAGGTTTCAATATTGTGCCTCTTTGCTTTTATGTATCATTTGTTACCAGATAGTGGACATGGATAATATTAGATGGATCAACATATGTATTATCATCAATTCAATGAATTCTTAATAGTATATAAACAAGCTCCAATGTTTTTCTTAGACATTGTCTAAAAACAATCACAAAAATACTCTACTTAGTATAAACATGCGCAGGAGAAGGAGACGACGATGTACATCATATATGAGGGAGGGAGTTAATGTCATGCATGGGGGAGAGAGGCGGCGTCACATGTCAGAAGGGAGAAGGACAACATGATGATTGTGCATGTGAAAAAGTGGCGGCATGAAGCAAGAAGGCAGTGGCATCTTGTTTTGTAGGCATGGGGTGGGAGAGTTGGAAAAGTTGTTGAGTTCTCCTAGGAAAGGTCGGTTGTGCACTCGACGAGGAAGGGGTCCTTTCTCCTAGTTTGCTTTGATCCGGCACCACTGAAGTGGTGCATACGCTTTTGGGATTTTAGATAACGAGAGGCATTTTAATAGAAATTACATCTAAAACTTTCTCATCATTCACTGTTACTTATGTATGATGAGTAGACGACCTATAAGGAAACAAATCACCAACTTTCTTGTATATTGTGATGAAAAGATGATGTTTGCTAGGTCCGTGGATGCATCTATGCATGTAAGGATCCCACATACACAAGATTTTAATAGATGGCATTAAAGAGGGTTAGCCCGAAGAACATTGTGCAGGTGATGACTGATAAAGGCAACAACTTCAAGAATGCTGGTGAGATAATTATAAAATCCAAGAAGTACATGCACTTTTTGACCATGTGTGTTTATGCTTACCCTTTTTTAAAAGAGAAAAAAGGGTGCAGACCCAAGACTGGAGCTCATCGCAAATTTATTCCATTAGCAGACTAACACAGCAATACAAGCCCAACTCACGCCACACACGTATACAACCACAAGGCCAGTAGTTCCCAATAACCGCACAACACCCACTTACCGAAGTATCAACGCCCACTTACAACGCCTTACACCAAAATTACATGTTTTGCTATAAAACCATCAACGCCCTGTAGTGGCCCAACACCCTCTCACAAGTGAAATGTCACCCTTTAAATATTTTCTCATTTCTAGCACACCATATGTCCCAGAGGATGACAAATGCGCTAGCTGTGTTGTCCTGAGAGCTACCACAGGCCGTCCTAATCGAACTCCAGTACGCCGCGCTGTCCACTGAGCGCAGCCACGACAATGCCACATGTTCCTACACCACAACTGACGAACCCCAACGAAAGAAGAGATGTTCCTGGTCTTCCTGCTCAATATCGCATCTGTCGCACAGAGTTTTCCCCGATGTCCAGCAGTCTCGCCCTACGTGCCTTGGAAAGCAGTCGCCTACATCTTGCCAACCACCGGAAAACCTTGGTCCGTATAGGAATTCTGCTAGCCCAGATAATTCTGTAGTCCCATACATTCTCCTCCTGAGCCTCCCCCCGCTGCCTGGCGAACGCTCTACGCCTTCTTCACCGAGAAACTCCCCTCCTTCCAAACGAAATGGTCTCTGCCCTCGTTGGGGCCTCCCACATATGCTAGATCCCTTAAGAGGGCCACGACATCGTTGCATCTCTGGTCCGACAACGCAGAGGCGAAAGATGGGCACCAATATCCCTCCGCCCAAACTTCATTCACTGTAGCATTCCTGTCCCCCGCAATAGTGGAAAGACGCGGTCACGCGAGTACCTCTCCCTGAGCGGACCCAATCTCGTCCAATCATCCAACCAAAATATAAAGTCGCATCCATCCCCCAGCACCGGCCTCACCATCCCCCCCAGCTCCGGCGAGCCGCTCATCAGACCCCTCCAAAGCGTCGACGGCCTCTTGCATGGCTCAATGCTCCACGAACTTCTGACCCCATAGATGCTCTGCATCATCCTACAAGCCAGGTCATCTGACTTTCTTCATATTCTCAAAGCCCACTTCGCCAGCATGGCCTTATTCATGAGCTCTAACATGTGAACCGCTAGGCCTCCCTCCTTCGACCTCGTCATCGTGTCCCAGCCCATCAGGTGCGCTCCCCCTCCATCCCGTCGCCCGTCAGATCAGAAGAAGTACTTCATCATCCCTTCCAACTTCTTCCGCACCCCCACAGGCATCAACCTCCTTGAGAAGAAAAAAATCGGGATGTGGTTGTTCTTGAAGTATTTTAGGAAGCGAAAGACCATCATGAATGTGGTTGATCAGGCACGACCAATCATGGTGTTCATTTAAACTATTCCAGAGTTCTAGCATTAATGAGGAGTATGTGTGAGGGTGACATCACGAGGTCCAGAATTGCCAAATTTGTAACCAATTATGTAGCATTGCGAAACTCAACAAAGGAAGGTGGTGTTGAAGATGCGTTGTTCAGGGGAGTGGTTTGAGATCCCTTAGGTGCGTGTGAATCAAGGTAGAAGAGTAAAAACTTTGATCACCAATGGGAATTTTTAAAAAGATGTTACCCATGCAATACAGATCATGGAACCGATTGTGTCAATTTTGAGGATAACAGTTGGTGACAAAAAGCCGACCATGGGGGTCATCTACGAGGTCATGTGGATAATGAGTGAGAAGGTAGAGGAAAGTGTTGGAAAATGGTTCAAAATATGGTTGGCATCGTAGATTACTACCAGAGGATCTGACCCTCTTCATCAAGTGTGATTTGTAATATAATGTAATTATATGGTAATGCTGTCATGAGTCGAATTCTCGTGAACAAAGCTTCATCGTTTTTTATAGATTAATGTATTTTTTAACATATTATCTAAATCCGAGGTACTACTACAAGCATATCCTCGACACTCATCCTCATAATGATTGCCCAAGTTGCGGTGGAGAAGCTGATGAAATCAAAAGACAAAAAAAGCTGCATGACCAGTAATGTTGTCGCTGACTCACTATTATCTTTTTATAAATAAAATATTTTAGGGAGGTAGATATAACCCTCCAGCTGGGGAGCATGCCTATCATTTAAAACAGACTTGAAATTGAATTTATTTGTTAGATTATACTTACAGTCAAAATCTACACTTTTTTTTAAAATATGAATAAAAAACATATATCAATTTCAAAAAGAAAGGAATTCAAGTAATGCTTATTTATTCTTAGATGAGTGTGGTACATCTAAGTATGTAGTTCATCCTTGGAATAAGGTTGCTACCTGTAATAAAAAAGGTAAGAAGCAAGATGGCCAAGAAAAACAAATGAACTTACTAGACGACTATCCCAAATCTATTTTATTATAATGGAGATTATACGAGTGACATCACGTTTGAGGACAAATGGTATCGTGTGAGTAAGACGACATTGTGCGAGACGAGCATGGGCATTGTGGGGGAGGGGTGGTGGCGTTGTGCTGGAGGACAACATTATGGTGGAGGGGGCAACGACTAAATGGACTGAGACGGAGAGGGAATTATGAGGAACATTATTTGTCAAGAGTGAAATGATAGGGATGGGGAACTATGAGGGGAATAACTGATTGTGGTTCACAACTTTACAAGTTACAACCATATTTCATTTTTTTGAGATTTAACAGTTGGCTTTCACGAGAGAAGAGAGGGTGACGACAAAAGGACTTGTATGCAAGATTGATATGAAAAAAACTTGAATGGCATTGATTTTGGCCTTACGAAAAATTGAGAATGTACGCAAATAGATATTGTATATATGTATGTATGCATGTATATATGTATGTAAAAATATCTGTTAGAGTATATGGTTGTGCGCCTATTGAGTTGTAACAGGGTAAATGGATCCTGGAGAAGATCCATTTACCCCATGCAGTGTTTAGTCCCACATCATCCAACGGTGGGACTTAGAGGCTCTAGAGAGGCTATATAAGGAGCCCCAGACCTCCTGTACTCATTGAGAAAGTCAATAGACAAACACGCCCCTTTGAGGGCTTCTCCCGTGGTTTCATCCCGCTCCTCACGGAGTAGGGTTCCACGTAAAATCCCGCTGTTCTTTATTCTTATTTATCTTTTCCATGTTTACGCTTCCGCTTCCGATTTTCTAACATGGTATCAGAGCGGGTCGATTCTCGAGGTTTCCATGTTTATTTTTCGAGATTCGATGTTGATGTATTTTTGTACTGTTCAAAGTTCATATTATATTCGAGAGGCTTTGTGTTTGAGGTTCTTTAGAACCCTAGATCTGTCCCTGTTCGCATACATCTCTCTCATCCCCACGCAGCGTCGATTGCGCAGGGGAGGAGCATCCCCACGCAAGTCGACATCAGCGTGCTCAAGGAGCCACCAAGTCGCATCCCCGTGCTCTCTCTCCCAGCCGCGGCTCTCTCTCCCGAGATCACTGCAAGGCCGGCTACTTCTCAAAGCCCAGGCAACCCAACGCGCTGGCGGCGCCCCGATTCGGTCATCGAAGCTCCAGTCTCTCGGTTCTTCCAGGCACAAGGCGGCGTGCACCTCCATCAGGCGATCTTCCCCTCCAGTTCTCGCGGCGGCAACATCAACTCCATCAAATCGCCTCTCCAGGTCGCGTGTAGCGGCTTCTCCCCATGCGCGACTTCTCCCCAAATGCGCAGGCGGCGCGCGATGTCGAAGATGACCCTGCGCAACACAGGCGAGCCAGGCGCAAGCCCTAGCAGAATCCATATCCATCACGGCGCCCGCGCGAGCCGATCCCAGCCACAGCCCCCTGTCGATGGCGGCGCACGTTTGGAAGAAACCCCAGGAGGGGGCAGCGCTAATGGGTTCCCGTGTAGGGAACCCTATAAAGGAGCGGCGAGCCGATCCTTCAGGCGGCGGCGTCGGGTTGAACCCTCCAAAGGGGGGAGGCGGCGGCATTTGAGCGAGGTTTCCAATAGTGGGAAACCCTAAATGGGATTCGGCGTTTAAAAAAAAATGCGGCGTTATTTGCTTGTAACGGCCCAAGTATGTCAATAGTTGTAAAAAAAAAGAGGTGAAGCCAAAGGAGGATGAAAAGAAAATACGGGGGGCTGTTTCAGAATTAAAAAAAAAAGAGAGAGAGATTTCAAAAAAAAAAGAGAAAAAAAAATTCGAAAAAATAGGCGCGTACATGGAAAAAGCCGTACGCATTTCAAAAAAAAAATAATTTTGCGAAGCAAAAGCCGAAAAAAAATGAACGGCTTTAAAAAAAAATTTTGCAAAAAAAAAGAGAAGACAGCTTTAAAAAAAAATTGAAAAGCCGCAAGTATGGTTTATTTTATCCCCATCATTGTTGTCTTCTCCCAACTTGGTCGACGTCCATGTTTTTCCGACAAGTATGGGAGAAAGGGGGAGTATATGTAGAGTCACAGGTCATCTCAGATATCTTCTCCAGTTCCAGATTGCAGATTCTCCAGACCAGCCGATTTTCAGACTCTACGGTTTTCAGATGAAGATTTCATGAGCAAGTTTCCAGACTCGACGTTCAGATTCCGGGTCCCAGTTTGATGCGCAGTTGTTCAGACTCGACGATTGTCTTCCGAGTCTCCAGTTTCAGACACGCACAAGTGTGCGGTCATTGTCAGATGTGCATATGTTGCCATCATCATTGTCAGAGGTCCCCATCATTCTTCTAGTTGTCAGGCCAGAGTTTTCATGTGAGCCATAGGGACTCCAGAGTAGATGACCATTCCCTATGCCATATGTTGGCAAGGGTTTTCATGTGGTATCATAGGTACACCAGAGCAGTGCACCATTCTCTGAGCCAGATGGGAGAGACTCAGTTCTCCGACGAGGAGACATAAGGCGCAGTTTCAGACTCGACGGTCAGTTTCCGAGTCTTCAGTTGACTCACACTCCAGCCCGTTCGTCCTCCTCACCTGCACGGCATGAGAAGCAACGTCCTCGACTGCAGCAATGTGCGCGTTGGGTTGATATTGTCCGTAGTGTCTTGTAGCGTTGAGTTTCTTTCTGTTTGTTTGTCCAAGCTGAGCATTGCATGCTCCAGCTTGAGGGGGAGTGTTAGAGTATATGGTTGTGCGCCTATTGAGTTGTAACAGGGTAAATGGATCCTGGAGAAGATCCATTTACCCCATGCAGTGTTTAGTCCCACATCGTCCAACGGTGGGACTTAGAGGCTCTGGAGAGGCTATATAAGGAGCCCCAGACCTCCTGTACTCATTGAGAAAGTCAATAGACAAACACGCCCCTTTGAGGGCTTCTCCCGTGGTTTCATCCCGCTCCTCACGGAGTAGGGTTCCACGTAAAATCCCGCTGTTCTTTATTCTTATTTATCTTTTCCATGTTTACGCTTCCGCTTCCGATTTTCTAACAATATCTAGGTGTGTGTATATGTATGTTAACGGATTAACTGATTGGATCAGATCTTTCGGTAATGATCCGATCTAATCCATACTTCAACAATTTTGAAAAATTTCAATCAGATTCGATCCATTAGAATGATAAAAACAAACTAATACAATCTAATAACATTAGATTGGATCAGATTACATATTTTATCCGATCCATATGCACCCCTAATCTCATGCAGAAGAATTTGATGCCGTGCTCTCACTCCCTCTTTTAGCCTTGATAGAATAAGAACATAGATCTCAAATTCAGAGAAACAACAAACATGCATCTCGGTTATTCTCCTTTTTCTTTTTCGTACAACTTTTTGTACGACTACCTTTTTTTAATCCTCTCTCTCTCTCTCTCCTTTTCAAGTCAATTCACCTTTTTTATTTTTACGGCCTTTCCTTTTTTTGTCGCTCGAAAACTCGTTGCCTATTTTTTTATGGAATCATGCCTTTTTCTGTGGCCCACTTACTAGCCTCTGCCCTTGTTTTTTGTAGAAGAGAACATAGGGCCCGTTGGGTTAATAGAAAGATAAGAGAGGGAAGGGGGGGCCTATTTGTTAGGGGTATCAACCACCTTTTTTCACATTATGGTTCCCCACATGGGAGAACCCAACGCTACCGCCTCAGAGTTGCAAGTAGTTACCGCCATCGCCACAAATGTACAACTGCTGTCGCCTCTTGGTTTCTGCATCACCATCGCCTCTTCTGGTCTTGCTGCAAGGGTGTGGTATGCTCATTTTGCACGTTCAAGGATGTGGTTTTTGAGGAGACAAAGTCATCTGGAGAGGGCTTGCATGAGGACAACGACTCACACGAGGAGATCAACGTTTCCATGAGGCAATGCGCACGAGGATGATTCCATATCGCGCATCCTGTGGTGTATTTGGGTGTCGAGGATAACACATGGGGCTTGTCTTCGCCAACATCTTCTTCTTTGAGAGGTTTTGTGCACGAGAAGATTGTGCATCCTTCTTCTCGATCTTGTAATTGATGAGGAGGTTCTGGCTATGGGCGGTCTTGCGCATTCATATCATGAGATGCAGGCATGGGGGTTGCGCTTGCACACCACCTGCACACGAGGATGTTATAGGGCTGGAGTCGTGGCCTGAACTGTGTGGAGGTGCGTCCTGGAGATGGACACATGGGATTGGCGATGCCCACATGAAATGCACCATAATCGAAGTTTCCAAAATTAGGGTTTCATGAACCTTAGAACACAACTCGAACTCTTACAAATCTTAAACAATAGATGAACATGAACATAATAATATTTAAGAATTAAAATCGAATTCTTCAAACCTTAAAATCGATGATACCATGTTGAAATAATAAAATGAGGAAGCAAACAATCGGAACAAGAACGAGAAACATGGTTTTATGCGGAACCCTACTCCCTTAGGAGCAAGATGAAACCACAAGAGATGACCTCAAAGGGTCGGATCTTTTATTAATATTTCTCAATGAGTTCATGAGGTGTGGGGCTTCTTATATAGTTACATAGATAGATCGGACTCCTACTTATATATATGAATTGGGTTGAGTAAGAGTAATTGGATCTTGGAGAGATTAATTACCCCTTTGTTATATACGCCAACATATTTCAATCATTCCCAGCTTGGAACATCTCTTGAATGACCCTCTGGCCAGGGCCTTGGTGAATGCATCTGCTGTATGTTCCGTTGAGCTGATACGAGAGGTGGAGAAAAGCCCTTTTGAATCATGTCACGAGTGTAGTGACAATCGACCTTGATATGCTTGGTCATCTCAAATAAGACATGATTGTTGGCAACGAAAAGAACAACCTGGTTGTTGCATTGGAGATGCATGGGAAGAGGCAATGTCTAGGTCAATCAAATTGGATTTAGCCCACATCATCTCAGTACTCCCCTTGCCATGGCTCTGTACTTTGACTCTGCACTGTATCTGGCAACCACTGTCTGTTTCTTGCCCTTCCATGACACCAAAGAGCTTCTTATGAATACTGCAAAACCTGAGGTAGACTTCGAGTACTTGGGATACCCTGCATCTGGCACATACTATAACGACATGGGGTGTTCCTTTGCTAAAGAAAAGACTAGTACATGGCAAGGTCTTCAGGTACACAGAATCATATGAACCGCATCCATATGTGCTTGTCTAGGCTCCATGAAATGGCCAACTCTCCTCATTGTGAAGGATACGTCTGTCCTGGTGATGGTCAAAATAGGAGCTTGCGATCGAGTTCCCTGCACCTCCTCTTGTCTACTACCTCTATATCATCATTATATAACTTCATGCTCGGATCCATGAGAGTAGTGACATGCATGCAATCTTCCATGCATGTCTCAGAGAGAAGATCTCTAATATACTTCCTCTGGGTCATTATGCTGTTGGTTCCTAGCAAACTCAAGTCCAAGGAAGTAACGTAAATCACCAAGGTCCTTGATTACAAACCGCTGATCAGTGTTGCAGAAGTCGTGTTCGGTATTCAGTTGGAGGGTTCACTGAATAGAGAATAATCGGTATTTGGGCGACTATTCGGAATTATTCGATTTTATATTTTTTTAAATTATTTTTAATATAAAAATGATTCTTAATACATATATTCTTATATATTTATACATATATTATCATCAGTCAACAAGAATCCAACAAAAAAGTATCCATTAATAACATACATATACAAAGCTTTGACATTTTTTGTAATATCATGACAAATGGTAACTCTTGAAAATTTAAAAAAATAAAATAAAAATAAAAAATTTCCAGCATTTAACTACCAGTCGACCGAATAATCGGTCTGACTATTCGGTTAGGTCGACTATTGGTCGACTAGAGGTTATTCAGTCGGGGACCCCCCACACCTCATAGTCGGACTGAATAGTTGGCCTAGTCGGCCGACTATTGTAACACAACTGCTGATCAAGGAAATTCTTAGCTGCACGAATACCCTGTACATCATCTCCTCTAACAATTACATCATCTACGTAGATCATATAACAACTGTACCTCTTTGATTCTTCTGAACGAACAATGAAGGATTTGCAGTCGATCTCATGAACCTTTGCTGCTCAATCAAGTCTGAGAGCTTCTGAAACCATGATGTAAGACTCTGCTTAAGGTCATAGATAGCCTTACGAAACACCATCTGACACTCCCCCTCAGCAACGAACCTTGGCATCTGCTGCATGTAGACTTCCTACAGGTCACCATAAAGAAAGTTATTCTTTATATCAAGCTGGTATAAGGGACAGTCTGTGCACTACAACTAAGAGAAGGATCAACTATGTAGAATATCGAGCCACTCGAGAGAAAGTATCCTAATAGTCCTCTCTATATGTCTGAGTGAACCCATGAGCCACAAGTCTTGCCTTATAACGGTCAACACTACCATGTTCTTGGTTTTTCACAGTTAACACCCACTTGCATCTGACCACAAATACCCATTCAGGAGCTGTAACAATGATCCATGTGCCACGTGACGGTAACATGGCCATCTCCTCCTTTATGGCAAGACGACAGTAACTGTCCCCCATTGCCTCCCGATATGTTCGTGATATCTCTACGGCTGAGAGATCCTCGACAAACCTCCTGAAATCCTCTTAAAGATACTCCAAAGAGACATGAGTTACGAGAGGATATGTAGCACACGTACGCCTCCGCTTCTGCATCCTCCTCAATTTGTAAACTAGCCTCCTGAGAGGGCACCTGCTCGTCCTGTAAAGTAACTCGCTGCATGAAAAAAATCACTAGTGCCATCAGTTAAACAATGTACTCAGAACATACCTGGGGCATGCTGGATGATGGGTAATGCCCATTAGCAGGGGGGATGATGGGAGGCCTGCGAACGTAGAAACGTGGCAACAACTGAGCCAAGGTACTAGGTGGCGGTAGTGGATCCACAAGAGATGGTGGAGGTGGTGAAGGTATTGGAGGTGCTGGTGGCACTGGAGGTGGTGGTGCCATAGGAGGAGGATGCATGTGTACCTCCTCTCCAGAGTTAGATGGAGTCAACTTGTCACATGTAGAAGAGAAATACATGACAGACTAAAAAAGGCGACATCATCATTGTCGTAGTACTTTCATCTAATTGGATCGAAGCAACGGTATCCCTTTTGGGTATGAGAGTAGCCTACAAAGACACACTTGACAATTCTAGGGGAAAGCTTGTCATGACCAGGACTCGGGTGGTGCACGAATGCCATAGAGCCAAAAAAACATGGGGTGTAAGGGAGAACATGTCCTTCTCATGAAACACAATCCTTAAAGGAACCTTCTCTCCTAGAATAGAAGACGTCATACTGTTCACTAAGTAATAGGCAGTAAGAACCGCATCACCCAGAAAGAGTGGGGAGCACGACTCTAAATCAGATGGATCCTAGTCACATCAAGTATGCAACAATTTTTGCATTCAATAATACCGTTCTGTTAGGAAGTGTAAGCACACAAGTCTAGTATATGATGCCAAGGGACCTAGAGAACTTAGAAAGGTGTAACATGCAGAACTCAAGGCATTGTCAGAGTGAACAAACTTAACAATAGAAAAAAATTCTTTATTTCAAATATGAATGATTGAATGACATGCCCAGCCTCAGACTTGTTTTATACAAGGAAAACTCATGATAGTCTAGAAAAACCATCTACAACTACAAGAGAAAACCCGTGTCCCTAATGCTTAGGAATAGGACTACGACCTCAAGCGTCAAAATGTACTAACTTAAATAAATGTCTACTACTATAAATATGACGATCAGGGAAAGAGGACCAATGATGCTTCCCAAGCTGGCAAGTCTCGTAGTTGATGGTGGGCCGAGAGAATATCCGTGGAAGGACATTGACACAACTTTTGCAAAGGAAGATGACCAAAAGGTAGATCCCGCATGTAAGGTGAGACTGATCCAGTAGGAATGGAACACGTACCAACACATGGAGATTGGACCAGTCTGTAGAATCCCCTTGCTCATGGCCACATCTCGCCATCCTGTCTGTGAGTATGTCTTAAAACACAAGAGAAAATGTGTCAAAAATAACACTACAATGCAAGTCCTTAGTGATTCGACTAATAGAAAGTAAATTTGCAAAAGCCTATTATACGTTGGACTAGCATTTTTTGTGGGAGGCTTTGCATAGGAGGGGGTTTTCGGACCTTTGGATTTCTTGGATGAAGCGGTGTGTAACCACTACCTCTTTGACGGTTCTTGTGAACGACCAACCGGAGGGTGGTTTCATCTAGCCACAGAGGGGATTCAGACAGGGTTGTTCGCTGGCTCCGTTATTATTTGTCATCGCCTCTGACGTACTTGCTTGCTTGGTAGATCGGGTCCTGATTTACGGGATCACTTGTGGATTCACTAAGGACGGATTGGTTATTCCCCTTCTTCAGTATGCAGATGACACCGTTTTCTTTATTGAAGGAGGCACTGCTGAAGCCAACGGCATGGCGACTATTCTTGAGCTGTTTGGTGAGATGTCGGGGCTAGTACAGAATCATGACAAGTCTACAATGGTTCCTTTTGCTTTTTCTGAGGAGGAGGAGCGCTTGTGCGACATCGAGCTGGGTACGGAGTGCGGGGCGCTGCCTATTCATTACTTAGGTTTGCCACTGACGTCGGGCAAAATCAAAATGACAGACTGGTTACTGGTTGTTGAGAAGTTGGGGAATAAACTTTCAGGTTGGAAGTCCTCGATTCTATCAAAGAGGGGTCGCCTTGTCCTGTTAAAGACGATCCTCTTTGTGATTCCTATTTTCTTCATGTCTACCCGCATCTTGCCCGCCGGGATTCAAAAGCGCCTTGAGAGACTGATGAGGAGATTTCTGTGGGGTAATAGTGTCCAGGAGGCGAGTGGGATGCACTTAGTGGATTGGGATACTATCACTCTTCTCAAGGCGGAGGGTGGCCTTGGAGTCAGACGTAGTGAAGCAATGAATGAGGCCTTGCTGTTGAAGTGGGTAAGTAGACTTTGGGGGATTGGCGAGGATTTATGTTCTACTCTGGTGCGCAGGATCTACGCCTTCACTTGCTCGTCACCGGCGAGAGTGCCTCGTGTTGCTCAACCTTCACCGTTTTGGAAGGGCATTCAGACTGTCCTACATCGATTTCATGAGCTCTTTCGGCCTATTCTGGGCAATGGTGAGTGCTTTGCGTTTTGGATGGATGACTAGACGAGTGGTGGGTCGTTGAATGAACGCTTTCCTCGGCTGTACGCTCTGGCGGCTGACCGTGAGGCACATGTTGTTAGCTGTTGGAGTGATGTGAACTTGATGCCCTTGTTCTGCGCCAGCTTTTTAGACCAACGCTTGGAGGATCTTCTTCTTTTGATTGACTCCTTGCCGGTTTTTGGGGGCCTTGCGGATAGTCGGGACCATTAGGTATGGAGGGGGAGCTCTTTTTCTGTCAGGAAGGCTTACGAGGCGATTTGTAGGCCGCCTCCCTCGCGGTCGGAAGATCTGATCAGGGATTGCAACTTCATCTGGGGCCTTCTCATCCCTGAGAGGATCGGTTTTTTCCTGTGGCTTTGTAGGCGGAAAAGACCAATGACGCGAAATCGCTGTGCCAGATTCTTTGGGACGGTCTCTAACAGACCCTCTTTGCGAAAATGGAATTGAATATGTGGAGCATCTTTTCTTCCTTTGTTGGCGTACATCGGAATTGTGGGAGGACGTCAGCCTGGACTGGGATTGTGCGAGGAGCTTCGATTCGTTTTGGGTCTCTGTACGGATGGCTAGGCAGTATTTAAGGAGGGAGCTGCTCTGCCCGATGACACTGTTGTGGTCTATCTGGTTGGGTAGGAATGCCCTGCTATTCTCGGGTCAGAGATTTTACCGTGAGAATGTCTGTATCCAGGACGGAGGTCTTGTTGAGGAGTGGCTTGTGGTGTGATTGAGATTGTTGTAATTATCTAGTTTTTAAATAAAATTTTAGGGCAGACACCATTGCGTGTTTCTCCCTTTTTTGGATCAAAAAAGAAAGAAAGTAAATTTGTCGAAAAATTTGGTACATTTAGCACATTCTGCAGGCGTACAAACGACGTCAAATAGGCCTTCTCTGTCTTGTAACAGGGGAATGAGTCCCATATGCAATGACAACTAATCTGCCGTGAGGGATAGATCTTTATGAAGTAAACTAAGCCAGTAGGAATGGAACAAGCACCAAAACATGGAGATTGGACCAGTCTGTAGAGCCCCCTTACTCACGGCCACATCTAGTCATCCTGTCCGTTGAACACAAGAGAAGATGTGTCAAAAATAACACTACAATGCAAGTCCTTAGTGATTTGACTAATAGAAAGTAAATTCATTGAAAATTTTGGTACATGTAGCACATTCTGCAGACGTACAAACGGCGTCAAATAGGCCTTCCCCTACCTTGTAACAGGGGAATGAGTCCCATATGCAATGACAACTAATCTGCCTTGAGGGATAGATCTTTATGAAGTAAACTCAGCTGAGCCTGGTCTCCACGTAAATGGTGGGATGCACCAGAATCCATGATCCACTCTGTTATGTCTGCCCTGCACCGACTGGTAAGGGCATAGGCTATACTTGAGGAGCGAGTAGATGATCTGGCAAAGGCTGCACCATCAAAACGACCTGTATTAGTGTCGACATTTGAAGTCATTATCTCCCTTAGACAAGAGACAATATCATTTAACCTCAGATTTGTAGTAGGAGTCGAACTGGCAGTGGGCTCAACCTGCTCAGTTACATGAACATATGCGGGATATCCATAATTTTTATAGCATGTCTCATCCGCGTGACCAGGATGGCAATGGGTGCATGGAACTTGCTGGATGTCCTCCTCTGCTACGAACACCACACCTTATGTATTGAGAAATACCTCCCCTGCTGCGAGATGTAGCCATCGTTGAGGAGGTCTGTACGGTGGCAACAAATGAGGCAATGATCCTGATGAGGTGATTGTATGCCACCTCCACGAGAGGGATAGCCGTGCAGATAAGAAGCTGGATACGTGCCCGTACTCCGGATTTAGTGCAGCTAGAACGACTCCAACCATCGTGGTGTTCCTGTACGTATCTGCTGCTCAGTAGATGTAGTCACTGGCATGAAGCTATCAAGCTTCTCGAACATGCCATTGAGCGAATAGTAGAAGCTGTATAGAGGACGGCCATTTTGATTGGTCGTGAAGATGTTAATAGATGCATGGACCTCGTTGTCGTCCTCCTTCGCTGCTAGAGCACCGCTCCCTCTGTAATGAGAAGTACCTCCCCTATCGCGAGATGCAACCATCATCGAGGAGGTTTGTGTGGTGGCAACGGATGGGACAATAATCCTGCTGAGGTGATTGTACGCCACCTCCATGGGAGGGATAACCACATCCATGAGAAGCTGGGTACGTGGTGCTTAATGCTCCGGATATAGAGCAGCTAGAAAGAATCCAACCATCATGACATTCCTGTATGCCATCTGCTGCTCAATATATGTAGTCACTAGCATGAATCTATGAAGCTTCTCGAACATGCCACAGAACGAATAGTAGAAGCTGTGTAGAGGACGACCTCGCTGATGTCCTCTTCTACGGACACCACACCCTCTGTACTGAGAAATACCTTTCCCGTTACGAGATGTAGCCATCGCTAATGAGGTCTGTGTGGTGGCAACGAGCGGGGCAATTATCCTGTTGAGGCGACTATACGCCAACTCCATGGGTGGGATAACCCTGCTAGTGAGAAGCTGGGTGCGCGCTTCCTCGTACTCCAGATCTAGAGTAGCTAGAAAGACTCCTACCATCACGGCATTCCTGTACGCTATCTGTTGCTCAGTAGGTGTGTGAACCCCCTCGGATTCGGGTACCCGTTTACAATACTTTCGTGGCATTATTTTCGTTAGAGATCGCACAAGCTATTTAAAATGTGAGGAAATTTCACGCGTTCTGCCATGACATTCACATTCAGATAAATAAACCACATAGACAAGTAGAACACGTGCCACCAATATTTCATTATATAATTTTTCATATATTTACAATATGTACAAGAAGTCTGCCAGTACATACAGTATTCCCAAAATTTTGAACAGAAGAGAAGGGGAAGCATATTACAACATAAACTGAACTAAAACTGAAACAAAAGCAACATACTGTCTGGTATATACACGGTCACCAGATGTCATCAATAGCTACTGAGCAGCAGGCTCTTTGCCTGCCAAAACATGTTAGGAAAGAAGATGCATCAGTGGTTGCTGGCACTTCCCATAATCATATTATATATGTAAAAAAATATTTAAAGTGGTTGCAAAAGAGACAAGTAGAAAGGCATAGACATCTAAAATTTACATCTACTTGCAAATGTAAAAAGGTTTTCAAATTTGCTTGTAAGTACCTCCCCCCTGTTCACCGTATATTATTATAGACATTATTTCAAATCAAACTTTATTATAAACACTTCCAACAAACTCAACTTTGATTGTAATTTCTCCAACTCTTAACTGTACTGTTTCAGATGTAAACCTAGATGACTTAGATGTAGACATGGATGATTTGGATGTAGAATCGCCAAGTCTGCTGGCGAAAGAAAAACTCAAGCGGTGAGGTAGCCTAGAAATGGCTCTTCCGTCTCGCCCTCTAATTGGAAGTGCGGTCCAATATATGGATAGGTTTACTCCAAAACTACGCCACTAAGACGGGTGATACAGACTCTCCAGAAAAGTTACTCTAGAAAACGGCCCGACCGGTAACAGGCAAACGAGCTCGTACGAAAAACTGAAAATCGAGGATCACCCGCTTGGGTATCCTAAAACAGAGAGTCAGCGAAACTGGTCAAAAATCGGGATCCCAACGAGGTGTAAAAAAACACTGCGAGCTCGCGTAAAAAACATGAAAAGACTGGGATCCTAGACCCGCGCACGAGACGACCGCTGCCCTAACTGGGCTTCCTATCTCCCGCTCAGTTGAGGGTCACCGTGCCCTCGTACAATCATGTGTAAGAGTCACCATGACTGGCATAAATCATTATCATCACTGATTAATTATCAACCAATTATCTCAAAGATTTCAAAGTAGTTTATGTCACTTAGATTCCTTGATCTAACAAAGCACTGAGTTTCCTAGATTCTAATGATTTGGCTAAGACTTAGAGTCAAACTCATGCACCCCCTTAGTACTCTCTTCTTGACGATCATGAGATTAGAAGCGAATTATTAAATATGGATTTAAGTTTAGGTCGATGCAAAACCATCCCAGTTTACAAAATTAGGTTCCCAAAAGTCTTGTATCTATATGGAGTTTCAATCTACAAATGAAATGAGGAGAGGGAGGGACAGTAATAAAATAGATATCATACTAAATCCAAATGTGTCTAATGCTGGGGTGATCTCGACACATTCACAACTTCTGATTTTGAGAAGATTAGCTTATGGGATTTAAAAAATAATCCCAAGAAAACCATACACTGATACAATTATTATATAACCTGGTGCTTATACTCTGTGTATCTCTATGTAATTGTAATATAACCTCTGATCAGGAAATGGATTTAAATTCCCATCCACTAAATTGTGCAAAGATCAATTTACATCTTGCTACAACATAATAGCTGTCAGATGCTCTAATCTTAAACATGGATCAAGTATAGCTTTTAATCGAATTCGATTCAACTTTATCGAATCAAGCTCAAAGAAAATACATATGCTATTTCTCATTTCAGGAAAAATCTGTGATGATAGAATTTTTAGAGTATAGTGTAACAGACTCAGATAAGAGAGAAAAAAATTGTCATTCATGTGCACCACATTCCTGAATTGATGTTAAAGTTCAGATGATGGCAATTATACTCCTTTTGGTTGGAAGAGATGTTGCTCAATAACATATTTTGGAAAAGTCAGATAAAGTGTTCTAGATGGGAGGTACCAGTAAATCTAACTGCCTTTATATAGTTATAACTAGAAATAAAATATAGTATACTTCAACTCTCACAAGTCCTACTTGCCACACAATTTTTAGCATGAATAGATTGGTTTTTAAATGTTACAAGGTGTGCCACTGGCATGATGCTATGAAGCTTCTTGAACATGCCACAGAGTGAATAGTAAAAGTTGCGTAGAGGATGACCATTTTTATTGGCAATGAAGATGTCAAACTGCAACTGAAGAATCTTTTCCTCATTCTTCGTCTGACCATATGTGGCTGCTAGGATATCCCACGTTGCCTTGACAGTAGGCTGATTCACAATATCATTGGCTATCTCCGTGATGATAGTCTCGAAGAGCCAAATACTCATGTATGCATCATCTTGCTTTAGACGAAGAGAATATATCACCCTTGTTCTCGGACATGATGAAAAAGGAGGATGAAATGGATGTCAACTGGCTAGATCAATCAAAGTGCATCTACATGAATATACAAGAATCAATTGTATGTATAGACTCATACAATCGTTCCCATCAACCAAGGAGTTGCTCTAGGGGACGCAGAAAAATACAAGGTCTGATTTCACCAAAAAAAACTAGGATGTTTAGGAATGAAATCATACCGTTGAAGATTGTGCGAAATCCCTAAGGTAAAACCACGACAAGATGTGGTCGTGGAGGGCCAGGCGACGTAGGAGAAGTGCTGCCATCGATGGCCTGCTACAACATGGTGGCTGGCAACACAAGAAAAGGGTCTCCAGTCGATGGCCTGCTACATGCGACGACGGTGCTGGCCACATAGGGCTGCACAACGATACGTAGCGCCCTCAAGAGGATTGCACGATACGTGAAAGAGCACTCCGAGGTGCTGCACGACATGTGGGGACGCTCGAGAGGGTTGCGGGATGGCCAGGAGAGAAGAAGAGGGTGGCTTGGTGGGGTAGAGCACGTTGTACGAGAGCTTAGTGTACGATCGTTGCTTTGATACTATGTTGAGAGGGAATAACGACTTGATTGATAATGAGGCCCTAGGGTTCTCTTATATAAGAGGAGAATCATGTTGGGCAAATTACATAATAGAGACAAAAAGAAAGAAACAAGAATACATAAAATAAAAAATGGCAAAGCCTTCTCCCACTATAAGTATGGTCAGCTACATATATTCTTGCTCAAATCCATGTTAAAAGATTTGACTATATTTTACGCTGGCTGTCGACGACCTAACGCAACCTCCACACGGGAGGATTTGAACCCTGGCCTTTTGAGTGGTAGGCACACTGCACTACCACTAGACCATTTAAGTGGGCACTAAAAGAGAATACATAAAATACGAAAAGATAAATAATATCTCAACATATAAGATATGGGAATGAAAGAGAGTGTGGATGTATTGAATACGAGAGAGATGGGAGTGTCAATACATTTAATACAATAGAGTAAATGTGTGTGAAATTGACCCACGAGTAGGTTGTTTGGACATGTAAACCACATATAAATAATCGTTTCCGTAGCGGGTACCCTGAGTATTCCACAAACTAAATGAACCCTAATGCATCTTTTTCCCGAATGCCTTCTCTTGAGGGACACCTTAAGCTTGGACGTGCTTATGGAGCAAAGGTTCAAATGTCATGCACATATGATCAACTTGGGCAATGAAGGGAATAACATAGTAATGAGCAGTCTAGTACTTTAGGCAAAGTGGTCGAACAATGACCTTGATTGAGTGGAAGGGTTGGCTCTCGACCAAGGTGTATCCGACAACTGATCTCGTTCTACACATCTCCTCAAACTGATTGGAAGGGCTAAGGGCTAGCTGCACATCTCCTCAAACCCAACTCCTTTTTCAATGAGAGTTTGGAAGCCATCCAGAAGGTCTTCACGGAAATGCAATCAACATATTATCAAAAATTTTTAAATTTAGGGTCTATAACCACAAGTTAGCTCAGAGCATGGTACCATCATTCCCATCAAGGGCCAACCTTGCTCCCTCCAACTGATTCTGCAAGCCTTGGGCACTCCACTCACCAACAATCAAACATGCATCAACTTACCATCCCACAGTCCCTTAAGAAGACTCCAAATTAACCCTCTATAGATCAAGGGCAACTTTTTGAGTACAACCTAAGTTTCAAGTAGTTGGGCTTGTAAAGCACCACTGGAGACTCTTTGGTTTCTTTTGCCTTGGCGTCATAACGTGTATGTCAAGCCAAGCAACCTCCTCCAGAACCTTAAAAGGGCTTTTTGATCACTCTGAGTACAAGGAGAGGCAACCACCACTTTATTTATGATAACTCAAGCAGAGTGATTGTAAATTGAACAAAACCCATGAACATTACTCACATTGAGAACCTTGTCCATGGAGTGTGACCATTCCCTCCAAAAGCCGGGAAGGCAAATGCATCAAACAAAGAAAGAAAAAGAAGACATCTGTAGCAACCTTGGTCTCAGATAGGTGTTGGAAAAAACTACTTCTTACAAACTTTAGAATAAAAGAGATCATTCTCTTTCTTTTATGCAGCCAACTGATAAAAATAGCAAAACAATATAAGGTGTTTCGGCTCCACAAAATGCCTACAAGAGAAGACACAAGCAAAAGAGAAGATATATTTTTTTTGATAGGAAAAAGAGAAGATACGTAGCCACGCCTTCGAAGTTAGTTGGGTTGGGTGCAATGTTGTAGTAAGAAAAAACCTACAAGAAACGAGCAAAGAACCCTCAAGCCATACTTATTAAGCACCTAGGTATCATAAAGAAACTTGAAAGGGACAATGAATTTAAAGAAACTTGGACGGGACAAAAAGTTGGAATGAATGGACCCTACGGGTTGGACATATACTACATTCCTTGTGCGTAAGTCACCAAGAACCTTCTTCGCCCTCACCTCTCCAAGACATAGGGATGACATACAAACATACTGAAGACTTGGTAGGAAGCACATACACACCATTAAAACACATCCTTGATAGCAACCTCAGGCTTGAGCAAGCAACACTAATGGCAGGTAGGAAAGGAGTGCAAGCAAGTGCGGAGGGAAAGGGGGATGGGTAGAGGCCATGATCCCTTATAGAAATAGAAAATTGGTGTATGTACCCCCCCCCCCCCCCAATCTTGTCTCTAGATTTTTCTTTCATAAAATATTGACAGTTATGACCTCCCCTCAACATCATGTTTTATTCTCATTTTGAATACCATTCCTCAATGCAAGGGTGGAGCCATGAGGAATTTTCTCCAAGCGGAGCCAATTTTTAATCAATCAAAATAAATATAGAAATAATGGAAAATGCTACTATTGGGTTATATTGCTTAGAAAATGACAAACAATGGCTAAGCATAGGTAATTTGTTGAAGTTGCGCTCGATGATTTTTTATTATATAAAAATCATTAATAATGTCTTCCACAACAATTTTCTCTGCTATCTCCTTCTCGATGTAAATGATGTTACGAAATCCATCTTCCATCTTATTTCCTATCCTTATTTTCAGAAGGTTCTAATTGAAAATATACGTTTAGCTGTAGCAATTGAGGCGGATTAATCCATCAATTAAATAGTAGTTACATGACTTTCCCCTTTCTGCCACTTTTTGGAAAAAACTAGGTAGTTTGGTTAGCTTTTCATCTTCAGATGATTGGATACATGTATTTGATATTGTATCAACTGAAATTGTAATAAGGTTCTGTCACCGTTAGAGAGATCTTATGGATAAAAATTAGCCACAATAAAGCAAACATCATTGATAGTCACCATTTAATAGCCATCTTGTGGATTTAGTACATAACTAAGACACAAGTGCTCCACAATTGTATCGTTATATATGTTATCTAGCTCTTTAAATTGTGAATTCGAGGTGGCATAAAAATATCTGCTCAAAATTGATGTTCGAGTGTAATAAGCTTTTATCATGACAAAAACATTCCCGACTTGCATAATGAAGGTTCATATATGAAATAACGATCTTTTGCTTTGAGCGAAAAGACTGTACATTGTCAAAGAATCTACTCCATCCATCTTTATACATATTTTGAATAAGAGGTTTAGTGGCATTAAACCAAGTAATTGCATTCAAAACATCTTGATCGTTAATTTGTAATGAACGACGATACCAAGATCTCTTTCATTAAGTGTAAAATAAATAAAAATTCAAAGAATGCCATCAAATTACGAGCAACATTAACATCTGTAGAATCATCTTTAATGATGATTCAGTACTACATATGTTGAATCGAATAATCTTATCGAGTTAGAAGTTGAATGCAAATTTTTCCTCAAAAAAGAAGTTGAATGAAAATGAGATCCCAATCTAGTATCTCTTACTCGTTATAGTGTTTTACTCTGATTGTCACATTTTTTAGTTTCAATTTCATTTGCAATAGTTTTTTTTTGGCCTAGTTAGATGTTTGGACATCTTGTAGTTCATCAAGGCACTTCCTAGAAAATCTAACAATGTTAATGACAAAGTTAGCTTAGTAAAAAAATGATGAACAAAGAAACTTCTCTTGATGCTGCAACCAAGGTTGCAGAAAGCGGTAGTCGGTACTCGGTCGGTGGGGTCACTGACTAAGGATTAATCGACAATCGGGCTACTAATCGGATTTAGTCAGCCGTTAGTCGGTTTTGAAATTTTTAGTTATTTTAAATATATAAATCAATTTTTATACACATATTCTTATATATTTACATTGATTTGTACATTTTCTATACTATCATAATGAAATAAATGAAGTAATTATCTTTAAATATAACATTAAGCATATTAGAATAAGGTTGCTTTTTAAAAAATTGAAAAATTAAAAAATTAGAAAATCTCTATGTAAAAGTCGGCCTTGTAGTCGACCGACTAGTCGGGTTGACCGACTAATGGTCGACTAGGCCTAGTCGAGTCGACTAATCGGCCTAATCGGTCGACTTTTACAACAGTGGCTGCAACTAAGGCTAATTACATTCTGTTAGCAAAGCAAAGATTGCAATATGCATAATTTGCACTTTATAATAAAGAGTTCTTGTAGTCTTTTCATTCTTCACACTTGTTACTCAAGGTTGTAAAAGTCGGTAGTCGGTACTCGGTCGGTCGGGTCACTGACTAAGGATTAATCGGCAGTCGGGCGACTAATCAGATTTAGTCGGACTTTAATCGGCTTTGAATTTTATGATTATTTTAAACATATAACTCATTTTTATTCATACATTTACATATATTTTGTACATTTTTATACTATCATAATAAAATACAAAAAGTATTTGAATTTAAATAAAACACTAAGCATGTTATAATAAGTTTGAATATAAAAAAGCAAAAACATATAAAATTATGGTATCTTCAAGCAAAAATTGGTCGACTAGTGTGCCTAGTCGAAATTAGTTGGTACTCGGTCGGCCACCCTACTAACTAGACTAGTCGGACCTACTAGTCGGGCCAGTCGGGGGACTTTTACAACACTGATGTTACTCTTACCATTTGTCTACAGATATCTTGAATACTGAGATTATGATGAGAAATAACAATTGAGATGTCTTTTTTTATGTAAACTACACTTGTATATTTGACATGTACGATATCATAAGAATCTTTCCCCTATAAATCCATTACTATCTACATATCAAATGACGATGGCCGTTTGTTCTCTTTTAGATCCATCACGAGCTTTATCAAAAATGGTGCATTATTTTACACCTCCAGTCTCATTAGGATAATCATTTGCAATTTAATGGAAATAATATCCGATATCTCCTTTTTCATGGTAGGAGATGTGTATTTAGCATTTTCGTGCACTGCCAAAAAAAGTTACTTTGCAACTTTTTGATTATATGATGCGGTAATTTTACCATCTCAATATAATTGCATTGATTTTTTGAATATGCAGATTTGTTGTACCCTTTAAAAGAATATGTTTGAAAAGCTAGCCACTTCGCACAATCAATTGATGTTTTTGAATACAATATGTTGCAATTAATCTCTTCTAATATTTTTCAATTTAACACATTATCTATGTCTTGTTTGATTCATCAAATCCTCACAAGATCAATCAACTATATTCTGAGGTGAGCATATATCATTTTCAATATGATATAAAAATGCATAATGGTAAGCATTGTAGGAAAAAGGTACATTTTTGCATCATATAGGAAATGATCCAGGATTACCTCAAAATATAACTAAACAATCTTGTAAGCATTTGATGGTTCGAAGAAGACATAGATAATGTGCTGGATCGCCAAACATCAGAAAAGCCGAAAAACATCCATTAACTGTGCTAAATGGCTAGTTTTTTAAGCACATGCTTTTAAAAAGCATGATAAATATCCAGAATAAAAAACTCAAGGCATTTATATTGAGATGATAAAATTATTTACATCATGTAATCATGAAGTTGTGAGTGCACTTAAAAAGGCTAAATACACATCTCCTACAATTCAAAAGGAGATATTGAATATTATTTCCATTGAAGTACAAAAGGCTATTTGTGATAAGATTGGATGTATAGAATATTACATTATTTTTTATGAAGCTTGTGATGAATCTAAAAAAAACAATGGCTATTGTTATCCGATTTGTTATTACTATTGGATTTATTAGTGTCAAATCTTGGATGTCTCAAATGTTACTTCTCAGCATAAATTCAACATTCATGATATCCATGAATGAGGTTATGATAGTGCGAGTATCACATGTGAAGAATGGAAGGAACTACACATACTCTCTATTATGGACTGCAAATATGCATATTCTATGTAGTGCTTTTCCTACATACTTCAATTAGCCTTAGTTGTAATATAAAGAGAAGTTATCTCTCTTCATCAATTTTTTATTAAGCTAACTTCTGTTATTAAATTTTTTAGTTCTTCTAGCTAGCAACACGATGAACTACAAGATGTTTAATCATTTAACTTGGCCATAAAATTATTGCAAATGAAACTGAAATCGGAAGACTTATCAACAAGAGCAGGACACTACGTTTAGGAGATATTAGATGATGATCTCCTTTTCATTCAATTTCTAGCTTGATAGGATTGTTCGATTCAACACGTGTCATGCCAAATGATATCATTAAATATGGTTCTACATATGTTTGACGCATGAATGCTGATGCTGCATACAATTTGAGGACATCCTATGAGATTGTATTTATTTTACAATTGATGAAGAAGATCTTGGAATTTATGCATGTACTTTGTTACTCATTGCAAAATATTGATCAAGATGTTTTGAATGCAATTATTTTGGTTTCTATCACTTAATGTCTTATTTAGGACATGCCTGGAGATGGATGGAGTATATTCTTTGACAATGTACAATCATTTTACTCTAAGTATGTTGGGAAAAATGAATAGCTTGATTATTCATGAGAACAATCATTTTACTCTAAGTATGTTGGGAAAAATGAATAGCTTGATTATTCATGAGACCCCAGGGCTCTCTTATATAGGAGAAAAGTCCTGGGTAAATAGCAAGAGAGGTACACAATGAAAATAAAATAAGAAATAACACCAAAGATGAACAGTAATCTCAACAGTCCCCTTCAAGTTGGAGCATATATGTCTATCATGCTTAGCTTGGAACAACATCTTTGGAAAGGGCCTCTATTAAGAGATTTGGTGAATATATCAGCAGTCTGATTTCTAGTAGAAACGCGAGAGGTGGATATGAGACCCTTCTGGATCATGTTTCTGGTATAGTGGCAATCCACTTCTATATGCTTTGTATATTCACAGAATGCAGGATTATTTGCAATAAAAAGTGCTGCCTGATTGGCACATAGAAGCTGCATAGGAAGAGGTACATAAACTGCAAGATCTGTCAAAACCGACCTCATCCACATCATCTTTGTGTTTCCCTGAGCCATGACCCTGTATTCAGACTCTGCACTAGATCTAGCAACTACGGTCTGCTTCTTACTTTTCCATGACACGAGTGAGCTGCCAACAAAAATAACATAACCAGAAGTAGATTTCCTGTCCCGAGGGCATCCTGCATAATCTGCATCTGCACACGCTATTACATCAAGAGAAGTGCTTCTGCTGAATATAAGACCACTACCTGGTTAAATATCTCAAAATCATATAGACAACATCCATATGAACCTTCATGGGCTGCTCCATGAACTGGCTCACCTTGCTAACAACAAAGGATATATCTGGCCTGGTGATGGTAGCATAATAAGCTTCCCAACCAACTCTCTGTATCTCCTCTGATCTACCTCCTCAATATTATCATCATATAGTCTCATACTTGGATCCATAGGAGTAGTAGCAGGCTTGCACCCTGTCATGCCTGTCTCTAGAAGAAGATCAATAACAAACTTCCTCTAGGCCATCACAAGCCCACACTGGTTCCTGACGAACTCTAAACCAAGGAAGTATCGAAGATTGCCAAGGTCCTTGGTTACAAACTGCTAACCTAGGAACTCCTTGGCCACTTGGATGCCCTGCTCATCATCACCTGTGACAATAATATCATCAACATAGACGAGAATAGCAACAATACCTTTCTGTGTCCTCTGAACAAAAAGTGATTGTTCTGCAGTGGATCGGGCAAACCCCTGATGCTCTATCAATTCTGAAAGCTTTTGGTACCAAGCTCTGGGAATCTGCTTCAGGCCGTAGATCGCCTTGTGGAGCCTATACACCTTCTGAGATTCCCCCTCAGCAGTAAACCCTTGTGGCTGCTGCATATAAACCTCCTCCTGTAGATCTCCATAAAGAAATGCATTCTTCACATCAAGTTGGTAAAGAGGCTAATCCCGTGAAACAACAACTGATAGGAGAATGCGTAAAGTCGAGTGTCTGGCCACTGGAGAGAAAGTATCATGATAATCCACCCCATAAATCTGGGTGAATCCATGTGCTACAAGCCTTGCCTTGTAGCGATCCACACTGCCATCTGCTCGCTACTTTACGGTAAATATCCATTTGCACCCCACAACAAATGCACCTGGAGGGGCAGAAACTGTTGGGAGAAAATCGAGATAGATTATTCAGAGAAACCCTAGGCTCTCTTATATAGGGAGAGACCTTAAGGGTAAAGTACAAAGTAAGTAAATAAGAGGTGCTTCAGTAAGACTCAAAGTATTAAGTAACTGTAACATTAGTAACAATCAAAATGACTTCAGTAAAATGGACATTTGTAATCAGTACTTATTATATGGACATTAGTAATTCACATACTTAATTACTGATCTCACAACAATAGTTACTTGAGAACAGAATATGTATTACTTGAGTAACATGAATGAATTACTGATCTCTGTGAATGTAATATTACAGATGTAAAATACTGACAATTGTTTCAGTATTACTGATCTCATAACACATAATTACTTAAGTACATTATTTACATTACTGATCAAATGTACAATGATTATTTCTTCGGTACGAAATTAATGATTTAAATGTATCTCTCCAAAACCGCCTTCTTTTTTTTAAGGACTCGATATAATTGGAAATATAAGAGGCTCAAACGTATTAATATCCTTCCAAAACCGACCACCTATTTTTAAGGAAATGATTTAACTCGAATTCTTATTATGTTAATAATGCAAACCACATTGTTACTGCCCAAACCGCCCCCTTCCAAATAGAACCAACACATACACGTGGCGAGCCCACATTTGGTGCTCACCACAACTAAATGGGCACAGTGCTCTCTGGATATGCCCTCTATATATATAATTGTAGATTTATTTTAAGCATATATATAATAATTTTATATCTTCCTTCACCATCACAATATAAGGATCATCATTGCTTGTATAGCAAGAGAATTAAGTGCGGATTTGTAGTAAAAGCAAAAGGTAAGCAGTCCAGAAAATATAAGATTTAAATAATTCCATCAGAGCTCTCTAGAATTAAGATTTCCTCACTGACGAATATACTTGTAAATAATAACTTATAATAAATAACATCATAAAAATAAATAAAAATGTGAGAAGCCAACCGAGGAGTCGTTAAGCTTAAAGGAGACACGAGCGGTTTTAGAATTGTTGTAATCTTATTGTTCAGGGTAGTCTGGGGCTTTGAGAGAATCGATGATAAAGGATTATCTATCTTATTGTGTCGAAAGCTTTTCTGGAATCAATTTTTCAAGATAACTCCCATGGTTTTTGAGCGCGATCATGAATCTAAAACCGAAGACGTGATGGTGAAGGCATCAACCGCAGAGCGACCCTTGATGAAAGCACATTGTGAATAAGGAATTGTCTCCTTAAGCAATGGAGCCCATCGAATAATAAGAATTTTGGACATAATATAAAATAGGAGATTGATTAGACTAATTGGATTAAAATTTTCAATCTTTGTAAGATCGCCATTCTTGTGAATATGGGTAATAATCGCATTCTTGAGATGCTAATGATCGTCTCTTCTAAAGTTGTGATGTTGCATGTGATGATTCATGGCATAAAGCCATTCTTAATGCTTAGATGGATTTTCTTTAGAAAAATCAATTATAATGCCATTAGGACCCAGAGCTTTGTTATTTTTGAAGAGTTTAATGTAGAATCAAACTCTTAGAGATAAAAAGGCACGGAGAGATAAGAAGCATTAGGCTTTCGTGCCAACAACTCACGAGTAGACCTGGCCAAAATACGGGTCGAGGTTCAAAAATCTATGTCTAAAAAGCCCGTCACAGGCCGACCCATGGCCCATTTCATTCTTTTTTTCCATTGAATTTTTTAATGATATATATGTATAAATATTTTTATTAATATCATTTATACTTTATATAACTAATATAAGTAGTTTACATGTTACTTGAAATGTAAATTATTAAATTTTATTTAAAACTACTATCACATATGAAAAATTTGAAGTGTATCATATTAATGCATGTATTATTTAGCTGATATTTATTTATTTTTGCAAGTCGGGCCAGGTCAACCCATGCTCATATTTCCTAGCCTAAGGTCATCCCATGAGCGGGCTGGGCAGACTGACCCCATCCCATTGGCCAAGTCTACTCACTATATCATGACCTAATCATGGAAAAAGAATCTTTTTTGTATCCTTGTGAATATATCATCGAGGGACATTACAACATACTAGGTCAACCTTGCGAAAAGGAGAAAGAATCCTTTGTATCCTGACCTAATCATGGAGAAGAGTTAGGGTTTGGAGTTGGTCACATAATGTATTTGCAACTTGCTTGTGATCTCTTTTGATGTAAAGATGTGATCACATTTGTGCCTTCCAATAAAATAAAGATTTTCATGCGAATATGGTACAGGTATCATATTTCTTTCCCTACATAGATATATAGTTACATGTTGTTGTATTAAAATAGATATACAAAACGAGTCCCTAGATGGCATCGTCAATATCTAATTTGATTAAATTGTCAGCTAATTATAGTGCATGGAAATTTGGATAGGATTATCCTCATGAGCTTGATTAGCCTCGATAGTAATGAAAGATTTAAAGCTGGGATGTAATTTAAGGTTTTTTTACACTTGTGCCCTCAACTCTAGTATGATGTTTGTAGGAATACAGACACACCATCGTAATGGTAAAAAAAATTAGGTATATAAATATTATTAGAAAAACTTTGAAGGATATAAATGTAAAAATCCCTTATAAAGCCTCTCTCCAAATAAATAGTATAAATTACGAATAATGTCTGGAAATTTGCAGCAAATAGCAAGCATGATTCCGATAAAAATTATTTGTCAACAAAACTAACCTTACGAATATATTTTTACACCATGACCCTTAAAATATTATCCAATTACACCATGACCCTCATAATTTTGTAACCGCAACATGACCCTTGTAAATTTCACCACCACCCTTATAATTTGATATCAATGGCATGTGTGTGTGTGTGTTTTAATATAGCGATAAAACAGTTGTGTGGCGTAATTACAAAAATTATGGGGTTATGTTAGACAAGATTTTAAGGTGCAAAAAATCCTTTAAAAAATACTCCTTAAACTATCATGTCCTCCGTGTTTGTTGCAATGTCAAATCCACATAGAAATGACATTAGTAGGTGCCCACGCCTATAGAAAATTAAAACGATTCATCTCTTTTTTTTTTAAAAAAAAAGATTTGATTTTATTTTATTTCAAGTACGTGAGATAATATTATATTTTACCCAAACATGATAAACTAATTTAAAATTAAATTGCTTTCGCGGATCACGCCCACACGTGTGGCACAGCGTTGACCAGCATCTACGAGACCTCATGGGTCCACGTGGGCTCTTGTTGGGCCGACACGTGTCATATTTTAAATGGTCAACCACCGACGGCCGACATGAGCCCACCGACGGTGAGGATCTAATTATTGGCAGCCCATATAAAATTAATTTAGTCCATTTTTATCAGCGATCTGTAACCTTTTTTTAGGTTAATGTGCGGAATAGTATAATATGCATTATTTATACCAGATGCAAACAAATAAGTTTTTGCTTCTTCTTTTTTCAGGTAAATTACATAAAGGTCCCTGCGCTATACACATATTTTCAATGTCATACCTATATTTTTCAAAAGTAATATATGGCACTCGATCATTTAAGATTTGTTTCAATGTGATATGCAACTGCGGAAATTTAGGTGTTCGTTTTGTCTTTCTAACTCTAAGGACATGTTTGGTTATTGGCTTGGATTGGGTTGGGTTGGGGTACCCTCCTTCCAACCCTCTCAATCCTCCTCACAGTTTACTATTCACAGGGGTACACTTTACTATTCACAGGAGTACCCCAACCCAACCCAGTCCAACCCAGCAACCAAACATGCCCTAAATCACATCAGTTCAAAATCAATTCAAGATAAATATTAAAGATCAAGTATTGAATTGTTACTTTTTAATGTTTAGATATAGCATTGAAATTTAGTGTATAATTCAGGAACTATCAGTTAATTGACAAGAAGGTCCTTAAACTTTCCATCTAATATCAATGCGATCATCAAACTTACAAAATGTTATAATTTGAGTCCTGAACTATTTCAAAGGTAACAATGTGATCATCGACTGATTCTCTACAGTTCAATTCACGCAACAACATTTAAGCTAGGGATCACGTTGTTAACTTTAAAATAGTTCGGAACTTAAATCGTTGCATTTATAATTTTGGGGACCACATCGATGAAAAAATTGAGGATATCCCCGTAAACTTAACAACAAATTACCAATAAAATAATCATTATAGCTCGCCAAAATTTCAAATTACATGCATCAGTTTTTGACAAGGTATTATATGTGCTACTGAAATTCATGCACAGACAACTATCAAACTTTTTTGTCGGACCCTCTTAGATATATACTGCGAATTTTGAGGAACTTTTTGTAATTTTTTCAATTTGTTGTTCATAGTTGACCCATCCATCAAAATCTGATCCCAATTGGGTCGTGAACCACAAGTCCATCGGCTCTATTATTTGGAATTGGATTCGGATATTTTGGATTCGTTTGCACTCTAATTTTGGCCTTCTCAATTTATCTGATTCCGCATACGCCTCCTTATCACGTGACCTTCTAGAAGGTCGTGTTGGGGAGACGCGAGGAACCTGCCGCTGCCTGGGATTGTCACGTGCCCGTTAATTTGTCCCCTTAAATCAGGGATTTTTACACATACCCCAATCCGAGTTTTTCCAATAGCACTTTTATCTTTAACTTTTTTGCAATTACACTTGTGACTATGTATTCTTACAAAATTCACAGTATTATCCTTTTGTATATACACATGTGCCGTTATATTATATTAACGGAAGTGCATTACTATGAATTTTGTAAGAATATCGAGACAAAAGTGCAATCGTAAAAGGTTAGTGGCATAAGCTGTAATGGAACGGGTCGCACTGGCAGGCAAAAGCGTGCATCATAAAATCGCATGATCGAATCGTTACTGATTTAATGCATGGTAATTAATGAGCATATAAAAACCATTCTCACAATGATCAATAAAATGCTGACAAACTGAGAGTCCCATCATTACATCACCAATAAAGGTATGGTTGCAATGATAAATAATTAATACAATAACATTTCTTTGGTATCAGTGGACATACAGATATTCTTCAAATTCACGCAATAAATGTTACCACATCGAACATCTTGATGAAACAATCACACAATCCTATCTGCATAATCAACCTTGTCCTGCACCTGAAATAAATAATCATAATTTTGTTTGAGCCTAATGCCTAGTATATATGAGGATCCATGCTTAGGGATTCAAATAGTCTTTTTACATGTTATATTGCATCTACTTTAGTTTCCATGAAAAATATCATTACGTGCATAATTTTTCACATGCATGTCGAAGTTCATTCCTTAACATATGTAAATTGGCTTCTTTCATAACATGGGTATACATATGTAATATGCAAAAGAATATATATATATATATATATATATATATTATACATTTCTTTCATCTTGTGGGGTATATTTCATAAGATTCATGGCATGTACATATTTTTTATCATATAACTCACTTTGCATGTTAGCCCTTTAAAATGATTTTGCATGACTTATTATGTTTTACTTTTCTTAAATCATTTCTTGTACAACATGTAGTGGTTTATTCTTTTATGAAATCATTTTCGTATATACATATAATGGTTTACTTTTATAAATAGTTTATTTGTCTTCTTATAATGGTTTACCTTTATAAAATTTTACTTGCATACTTTGTAATGGTTTATTGTTATAAATAGTTTCCTTGCATACTTGTAATGGTTTAGTGTTATAAATCGTGTCCTTGCATATAGGGGCAGAACTAGTATATGTCATGGAGGGGTCACGGCCTCTCTTTCATTATTGTATGTCAGTTGTGCAATCGGTTAAATTTTTAATATGATCATTCTTAATTGTATACTAAATAGTAATGTTAGAGAAATATGTGAAGTCATTTAATAATTAAGTAGTAAAGTAATAGGTTTTTATTTTGATGTATGGGATTTAAATTTTACCTCCCCCAATTTTATTTTATTTTATATAATTATCCAATCATTTTCAAAGTATCGAGATTATAAATATAATTTGATAAAAAATGTATTCGATCGAGTTCATTTATCTTTCTCATTATTTCTAGAACTCCTTGTAAAAAAATTATTATTTGCTTTTAAACATGAAATTTTTGATTTCAAAATTTCACTTCATAATTTATCCATTTTGACAAAGATTTAGATAGGCTCAAATGATTAGATTTGTCAAATTTTGAAAATCATCGTTGAAAATAAAAATATATTTGAAAATTTGACCAGATCTAAATTGTAAGTTCATCAAAATTGGAAGAGATTCATCTAAAAAATATTAAATCTATTCCAAATAACATCTAAAAATACAATGATTTTTTCCATTTATGAGCATACATAATAGTTATATATATACTTGACCCCTCCTTGATAAAATTTCTGGTTTCGTCCATGCTTGCATACTTGCAATGGTCTATCTTTATAGATCATTTATTTGCATAACTTTCATGTATTATCTTGTTACATTTTAAACGTGACGATTGTGGTCTATGGCATGACATGATAATGTAACTACACTGGTAGAGAACTTAACTTTTGCCTCTATGGTTCATTGCAACCATACGTCCCTTGATTAAATTGTCCCTTAGGTTAACACGACCCCTTGCGATCGTCCATGTACCTCTTTATGAGTCTATGCCTTAAATCTCAATTATTATATTTCTTCATAGTAGAGTTAAACCACATGTTTTGTGCCCTTTTTTATCTTCATTGATATAATATATTGATATTAACTCGTCAACACATATAGACTTATTATTACAACCCATCATCATTTCATTGAACACATACTTATAGAGCCTATAATTAACATATATATATGTAATATATATATGTAATATATATATATATATGTATATATATGTATATGTATATTAGCTTGATTCCAATGAAGATCGCATATATAAAACTTATAGGCTATAAACAAGACACCTTATTCATACAATATTTAACTTGAAAAGTACAATTGATTGACGATAATCCTCCAAATCCATTGATATCCATTTGTTTAATATATGTATCGTTGATCTTGTTAACAAACGTCAATCTGATTTTCCACTTAAGGTTCACAACTTCTATACTAATTAATGAGTGTGACCAAAATGTCTTTTAATAAAGGAGAAAAATAGGTCAATAAGCGTGCATGTGAAATAATGACTCGCAATATATTGTTTAATAAAATTCTCAATATGATGGTCCAAATAGCTATATTAGCACTACTTGATATACTTAGATAGAATGTGTACTACATGATAAGTTTAACAACAGATAGAATTATCAAAAGACTTGAATTTGTACACCAATTTAACTTATCATTTGGAGGTTAACCGCTAAAAACATGTATAATAGAATTTAATTTTCAAAGCTTGCGTTACCGGGATTAAGATGGTAGATATAATAGTTTTTGACTCAAATATTTATTGTGCTTTTATAAATGAAATATTTAGAGTAAATTACAAAAAATTCCATGAACTATATACCTGATAATGTCATACATGTACTTTAAAAAGTAACAATGCGGTACCAACTTTCAAATTTGTCTCAATGTGGTCCTTCATCATAGAAATTTAGTTGATTATTTCATCATTTTTAGCTTAAATTTCAATAGTCGAGGACCACATTGAGACAAATTTGAAAGTTGGAGTACCACATTGTTACTTTTTAAAGTTCGGGTATGACATTGAAATCGGGTGTATAGTTCAGGGACTTTTTTGTAATTTACTCAAATATTTATGAAAAAAACTTACAAAGTTGCAGATACAACACTATCCAATAACGGAGTGGTGGTGGATTCATATGTATGCAAAAACGGAACGGATATATGTATCTACGGCACAATCCTAAGATCAATGAAAATACTTGTTTAATCTCTTTATTTAGAAACATAGACAAGATCATGACTACTTAAATGCCTGATCCATAATGTGTTTGCGTGTTTCTGATTCGATCTAAAGCTGGCATTCAAGAATTTTCCTAACGATCCTACGAATCCAACAAATACATGTATATATCGTATCTCGGATATACGTAATCCTAAAGCCGATACATACCTTATTTTTGTTATATATCCCTCTAACTCGTGGTCATTCGTCCGCAACTCCTTTAACTCCGCAAGTCCATGCACTCCCCCGATTTAACATCGACACCTCCGGCGAAGAAGACGGGAGTGGCCCTTCTCTCTCTCTCTCTCTCTCTCTCTCCTTATCCCTCTCTCTAAGGGCCAGTTCGGTTGGAAAATAAGCCCTAAAATAAGGGGCCAATTCTCCTCCTGATACGGTTCCCAGTGGTACGACTATTCCCCATTATTTCATCTTATTTTACTCTTGTTCATATCTTTATCCTACCTTACCTACCTTTATTTCACCTTATTCTCCTTATTCCTATCCTCCAGTCGAACAAAGAATAGACCCTTATTCTCTTTATTCCCCATCCTTATTCCTGCTTATTCCTGAACCGAACCTAAGACAAGAGTAGGGAGAATTGGATTGAAGTGGATGTTGAGATTTATAGGCAATATGGATTTTTAATGCTATCAAAAGAGGAGTGATTAATGGGAGAATTAAACTTAATAAATTAGCATTAAAAATCACATTTAGTTGACATTCCATTTTTATTACCTTGGTGGTTTTGAGTGGAGAAATAAGGAAATTAGATGGTGTAAGAAAATTCCAGCCGTTACATAAGGATTATCGGACAATCTCATATGAGTAAAACTGTAAAAATCCTTCTTTTTTTCAGAACACAGTAATTAATCGACGAGGAACATCTTGAGAGTGGAGAGTACCATATGTGCACTCTCTCGATCAATCTGAACCGTTGGATTAAGATGGATTCCAAAGTTAATTTTTCAATGTTAAAGAAATTTTTTTTACACGTGTCTCCTTTTTTGCAATAATACACTTGTGTCTCGGTATTCATATAAAATTCACAATACTACCTTTTTATAATTACACGTGTCCCCGTGTTTCATCAACCGGGCGATATTGTGAATTCTGTGAAAATACTGCAGCACAAATGCTATTGCAAAAAGGTTAAGGCCCTGTTTGGTAGGACAATAAGTCCTGGAATAAGGGGTCAATTCTCCTCCCGACACGGTTCCCAGTGGTACGACTATTCCCCGTTATTCCATCTTATTTCACTCTTATTCCTATCTTTATCCTACCTTACCTACCTTTATTTCCCCTTTATCCTCCTTATTCCTATATTCCAGCCGAACAAAGAATAGACCATTATTCTCCTTATTCCTCATCCTTATTCCTGCTTTTTCCCGAACCGAACGGGCCCTAAGGCCCTGTTTAGTTGGAGAATAAGTTATGTAATAAGGGGTCAATTCTCCTCCCGACACGGTTCCCAGTGGTATGACTATTCCCCATTATTCCATCTTATTTCACTCTTATTTCTATCTTTATCCCACCTTACCTACCTTTATTTCACCTTATTCTCCTTATTCCTATCTTCCAGCCGAAAAAAGAATAGACCCTTATTCTCCTTTTTCACCTTTATTCCTGCTTATTCCCGAACCGAACGGGCCCTAACGGTATAATTGTAAGTGCAGATTCTCCTAGAGCATAAGTGAAAAAATCCTTAAAGGAAATACACTATTGCAAAACAATCCACATAAATAGAAAATATTTGAGTTGGAAACCACGAGGAAAAAGGTGCATTCTTTTTTTGAAGCTTTAACAAAAAAAACGTGTTCCAATTCCAATATTTCCAAAACATACAAAAAGATTGGAGAGAGAGAGAGGAGAGAGAGAGAGAGTTGGTGACCACCCATCTCCGACTCCGCCCCTCACTATTTGAAGGAGGGCATCTCCTGTTCCCCTTCCTCCTTCCTCCCATCTCCCTCCACCACTCCACCGCACATAGCTAGAGAGAGAGAGAGATGGATATATAGAGATTGAGAGAGAAAACAGTGCAGATTTTGAGCACAGGGGTCCTCTCAGATCCACCTGCTGCTCTTAGTGCACCAAGTTCTGGCAGGGATTCGAGTGGCTGTTACCACAATAGCCTCCAATTGGAGGGTGAGGCGGAGGAGGAGGAGGAGGACGGAGGTCAATCCCTCGGCAATGGAGTGGTGGAGGAAGATGGTGGCTTCTCCGGTGAAGCGCGTGTGGGTCTCAATGGCCGCACGTGTGAAGCCCAGGAAGACCGGTGAGCTACGAATCCACAGTTTTTGGATTGTGGCGTGGTTGGAAAGATTGCATCTTGATCGATTTTCATCAATGTTTTGGCCATTGATCTGAATTAGGGTTCTAAGTTTTGTGGGTTGCTGAAAAACTGCTGGTTTTGATTGGATTTTAACTCCACTGTGTCGAATCCATTGGTCATTCTTTTGATTAGGGGTTCATAGTTTTCAGGTTGATGAAAAGATTGCAACTTGATAATTTTGGTCACTGCTGTTTATCTGATTAGGTTTTATTGATTGGATTCTAATTTGATGGTCATATCTTGCTGGTAGCTGGAAAGATTGCAATGGTTTTGGTCATCGTCTGATCTGATTAGGGTTTATGGATTGTTGGTTGCTGGAAAAGATTGCAATTTTTGATTGGATTCTAATTCCATTGTACCAAATCATAGGCAATTGATCTGATTTGATATTTATATCTTGTTGGTAATTGGAAAGATTGCAACTTGAAGGTTTTCATCATCTGATTTGAGCTTATGGATACTCATCGAGAAAAAAATCATCAAATCATTAGGTTTTGCTTCGCGTCTAATCCGAAGGATTGGTTGGTTTTGTTTTCTGGTTGTTAGACTTCTCCTTGCAATCGATCCAAGGAGATTTGTGACTGTAGATCGGATGATATCGTCGAGCTTGGCGGTATTGGCAGAGTAAGTAAGCTGTCGCGATATCTGGCCGGTGTGTGCTTTGCAGTCGAGGTATAGTTCCTTGGATTTCTGGATTGCCAGGGGATGTTGACAACCCAACACAAAACAATAAATCCTATGACTATTACATTTAAAGGATTTGTTTTCTTATTATATGTTCTTCCAATTTCTTGTGATACCATTGGTTTTCCGATTAGGAAATTTGTTGTTTATCTGTGTTCTTAATCCATCAATTAAAACTATTTAGCTTCTAGGCACTGATGATTAAGAGAGCAAATCTGTTTTTTATGTGCCTTTTTGCTCCATTAATTTTACTGCATATCTTTGAACTCCACTGCTTGGACTGTTCTTCTGTTTGTTTTACATATGGAAAAAAAAACATGGAATTTTATGCTAAAATCTATTTTCTAAATCAGGAAAAAGTTTCTCGAACGCTTTCTCGCAACTTTTAACACATCCAATGGCATTTTTGAAATGATTATCGGTTTTCCAAATACGTTCAGTAATCTCTTTGACAGTTTTTCTTGCTGAATTCGCTGTAAATAAGCGAAAGTCGACATAAAAAGCAGGAAATTTTTCTTAGAACATCACGTAGATTTTGTTATCGATCTTCGACGTCGACCATCTGAATACGATGTTTGTGTGCTGTCTGATTGTGCATGGGCACGAGCATCTATCAGTCCACGACTCCACACCAATCCCACGGTCACGGTCGGGTCCCTCTGTGAAAACTCTAATCAGTTACGACGTCTCTGTCGATCTGTATGTTACGAATTATATATTGCTTGATCATAAACAACTAGTTCAGATGTCGATTTCAGTTTACATCAGAAACAAAATGAGGTTAGATGCGTTTGTTCGTCCATTTTTTTGGTTGTGTTAACTCACAATATCGTTGTTAAGGTACTTAATCCGGTTTAATTAACACAAGCTCAATGAACTTTAAGGTGTTCTGATTGAAATAAGTATTGTTAACTACTACGCGTCTTTCTGTGTATGACTGATGAGAATTTTCCAATGCAGGGAGAGGGATTCTAGAGCTACACAATGACGTGCAGTCGTGCGGGTACAGAGACATCGAGATCATGTGGGAGATGATCCAGAGGTCGGAGAAGGAGCACACACCAAGGAGGCGCAGGCACCCCTTCTGGCGAGTGTCTGCATTCTTGAGTCATCGTCGAGCGATGGCTGGTTCTGGCAGCAAGTTTTAGTTGGGCCACGGCCAGATGGTGTTGGTTGTGTAGCGTACGTGTGTTTTTGTACAGAAGATGGCGTGTATTTATACGTAGGTCGAAGGCCGTAGGGCCTCTCCCTTGTTTGTGAGGAGAGTAGAGGATGTAAGAAGGATTTCATCTCCATGTCTTGTGTTTACAAGAGCTCTTTGCTCCTCTGAAAGGTTGTAGGCATTTGGCAATGAAGTCGAGATCTCGAAGACGTTTTTGATCGTCGCGGAATTTTCTGGGAATTTTTTGGATTTCTCTAAGAGTGTAAGAGTGTTTATGTTCTTTTAGGGATCCTTATTTTCAAGAAATCAAAGAAAATGTAGTCGATTCGACTAGGAATAAACTAGTGGTCGACTAGGTTGGCTAGTTGACCGACTTTTTTCGAATTGTTTTGTGTTTCATTTAAGCAAACTTAATATAACATTCTAGTAGTTCGATTAGAATTCAACTGTTTCTTTTATTTCGAGAGTAGAAAATGTACAAGGTTGTGTAAAACAGTAAGATTATAGGTATAAAAAACAATTTATATATTTAGAATAATTTCAAAAAGCAAAAACGACTAAAGTCCAATTAAATCAAAACATTCGCTCGGTTACCGATTAATCTTTAGTTAGTGATCAGATAGATTAACTACCGACTACCGGCTTTTGAAACCTTCGCATTGTGACACACAAATCATCCTTAAGATGCTCGTAGGCAAAAATGTTGTTAAACCAAATAATTAGATTCGAATTCCGAAGAAGTTGGCATGTTTACGGTACTTGGGCTCGGCCCTTTTACGTAAAATGGGCTTATTTTTTCTAATTATGGGCTCAATCCATTTATGAATTTATGATTATTGATCAATTAATTCAATAATATTACGTATCGTACTTAATATTATATATTATTTAGGGACTTTTGCACCATGGTCCCTAAGAATCTCGTCCCAATTACATCATAACGTCTATAATCTGTGTGATTACATAATGAGCCCTATAATCTTGATATATTTAACATGTATGCACATGTTAAAGAGTTGCGGTGTAAGAGTCAATAAGATTACACGAGAGTCTGGTATAATTTACAAGGGTTATGGTGTAATTATAAATTTAATATAATTACGAATATGCCCTATGTTTGGGTTAATATACCGTAAATGAATTTAATTAGGTATATTATAGTTAAGTATAAATAAATGGATTTTTTATGCTTGTTCTTCTTTGAGATTTTGTAATTATAACTAGGCCCTATCTTTTATGCAATTATGTATGTGCCCATGTATTCTTACAGTATTTACAGTACTGCCCTTTGTTAAGATAAGATTAACATAAACTAGGAGATAAGTGTAACAATAAAAGGGGTTACTGTAATTTTGTAAAAATTCAGGAGCATAACTTTTGTGAGAAAGGTAGGGGCTTAGCTGTAATTATAATATTTCAGCAGGACACAGGTATTTAAAAATCCTAGATAAATTAATTATAAATAAATTAATTAAAAATATTATAAAATACACGCACATAGACGAACATATATAAGCATTACGCTCAATGTATTTAATAAAAAAAATTACGGAAAAATCCAATTAATCCACGAATGCGAGAAAATTCGAACATGCCCTAAGTTTTGGTCCAATTATTGCACTTCTTTTGGACTAGACTTTTTATTGGGCTGGATCTTGGGCATGGGTCCGGTCCAGCGTCCATTTTTGTTTTAATAATTAGGTGGTTTAAAAAAATATAAATAATAGGAGTTTTACACGTGTGCCATTGTGAGTTTTTCCAATAACACTCATACTTCTGTTTTTTTTACAATCACATCTATGCCCCTATGTTCCTTGCAAAATTTCGCAGTAGTGCCCTTTCATTGTTACATGTTAAGATATAAAAGCACCAGTGTTATTGTAAAAAATCTAAGGGCATAAATGTTATTGCAAAACCTGTAAAGAAGTGTAAAAATCGCTAAATAATATTGACAATATTAAACAAGTATGTTGGACTTGAATATTTTTTTGGACCTAGGTTCAACCGAGTCCATATTGTTAGCGGGCCTACTTTCTCGACCCAGGTCGCGATCGGGCTTTAGGCCGTCTATGCAATCCATTGCTCTTACAATTCCTTGATTTATTTACTTTTGACAATTGTAACTAATCATCGCTAAATTTTGAAGTAAAAAATTATCAATAGTTAAAATTTTAAGTAACAACGACGGATAAACATTGCTTATATCCATCGCCGCTAATGATATAACAAAGAATATGACATTCATTTATAATTTTATTATCAAGTACAGAAACTACATAAAAGGGGTAAAGAATACGAGCCTAGTTGACGAATCGAGCGGACTGAAAGAATATAATTACAATAGAAATTTATGGAAAGACTTCTTAATGTAGTTTTACTATACTATCTAGTTATAGTCATACTATATAACTATATCCTAATTAATTTTTAGGGTTTTTTACACTTGTATCGATCCAAGATTTTGCAATTACAGCTATGTCCCTACCTTTTTTGCAATCGCACTTGTTCCCCGTGCCCCTATATTGTTACAAAATTCATATCAGTACCCTTCCGTTATGGTAAAATAAGGGCACAAATATAAGAACAAAAGGACAATGCTGTGAATTTTACAAGAATATATGGACACAAGTGTTATTGCAAAAAAAATCTAAGGGCATTAACGTAATTGCAAAATCTCAAAGGGTAAAAGTGCAAAAACCCCAAATTATTGGGTATTTACTATGCACATGATATACTCTCTAGATTTAAACGTCTTGTTCATTAGTATTAAAATTAAGATATTTTGACATTTGTGCTCTTACTTATTTTCGAGTAAGAATAAGTAGGAATAAGGATGGAGAATAAGGAGAATAAGGGTCTATTCTCCGTTCAGCTGGAGGCTATGAATAAGGATAATAAGGTGAAATAAAGGTAGGTAAGGTGGGATAAAGATAGGAATAAGAGTGAAATAAAATTAAATAATGGGGAATAGTCGTACCACTGAGAATCGTGTCGGGAGGAGAATTGAGCCCTTATTCCAGGGCTTATTCTCCAACCAAACAGGGCCGTATACTGTTACTTATACTCCTGACTTTGTTGCAATTGGACACATATTATTACATTTTTACATAAATTTACACGAGCGTAAAGAGAATAGGACTATGAGTGTAATGGTAAAAAAGCTGAAGGCATAAGAGTTGTTGAAGAATCTCTGACGGGCACCAGTGTAAAAATTCTTAAAAATTTGAATTATATTCGTATGTTACATTATTTATTAGTGAGGAGTTGTAAAGGGAAGACACTCTTATGTCCAATTGTACGAGAAGGTTTGGGCTATGGCCCTTTGGGCCCTAAGTTGGGGATGGGGCCCAATTTTCTTGAGTAATTTACAGAAAGGTCTCCAAACTATTTATTTGATGCCAATGTGATTCCCAAACTTATAAATGTAAGGTTCCAAACTTTTGTAAACGTAGATTGAAAGACATTGTTACCTTTGAAATTTCTTCAGGCTCGAGTCGTTACATTGTAAGTTTAGGAACAACATTGATATCAGGTGGAAAGTTTGAGAACCTCCTTGTAAATTGCTCTATTTTAAAAGTCTTGGGTGGGCCCCAATAGGTTCGGGTCAATTGTGATGTACAATACGATCGCCATGATTGAAAAGAAATCAAATTTTTTTCAGAAGTACGAAAATCTTGATCACTAGTTCTGGCTCTAAGCCTGAAGCTATGGATGTAAAGGATGACGATGACAACGATGACGACATATATGTTCTCTTCGTCCCCCACGATGGCGACCAACGTGTTGCGTGGGGGCACGCAGACCATGTTGTTCCCTATCAATCCTAATTATCGATATCATTTCGCTTCTTGTTATTAGGTGCTCTCTTGGTTTTCTAATGAGATTTTTGTACAATGACCTCTAGAATCTTGTCCAATTACACCATAAACCCTATAATCTTTGTAATTACACGATGACTCCGGAAGCTTGTTAACGCTTACATCGCAAACTGTCCACATGGGCACGTGTTAAACATAGCGATATTTAGGGTCATGGAGTGATAACAAAGATTGTAGTCTTCACGATGCAAAGGTTCATGTTTTGGATAAATAAAAGAAGGGATTTTTATTCAGCAGACCCTATAGTCAATCACCTTCACGACCTTTTGCATAACCTAATTACCCTATCGACCTTATAAATTACCCCAAAAACCCTCGCGAGCTTCAAACATAGTAACCACAAGATTCATAGGGTAAGAGTTGGCAAGTTTACGGGGTCGAGGGGAGAATTATGTTATTTCAAAGGTCATGGAGGCAATTGACAAAGATTATAGGGTCTGCCGGGTAAAAATCCCATAAAAGAAAGGAAAGTGTTTGAAGCTTAGTCCATCTCCATTACATTAATATATTTGTACACCATGTACTATTTTATCACATATGGTTAATACAAGACCTTCATTAGATATAAATAGAAGAAACCATATTAATAACAAACAAAAGAGGACAATGGAGATGTCCAATCAAGAGAAGAATATTATAAGTAATGTAAAAGGGAATTTTACGCTTGCGCATTTTGAGTTTTTTCGCAGTAACACTTATAGCCCTATGTTTACACTTGTGCCCCAATATTTGTGAAAAAATACACTATCGTCCTTCCCTTATTGCACTTATGCTTTATATTACATTAACTGGAGGGTAATATTATAAATTTTATAGGATTTTTATCAGTTATGTCCCTCTGAGATATTGTAATTTCAGTTATGCTCCTCTGTTTTTTGGGAATGTCAGTTATGCCCTTGTTCTATCACTTGTACCCCTTTGTTACTTTAGCCGTCAATAAGTTGAACTTAACCATGAATTTTTCAAACCTTGGTGTTGTTATCCAAACTTCTGCTTATTCTTCCTCTGTTAGTTCTTCTTCTTCCTTTCTCTTCACAATTCCTCTCTGTTAACTACAACTCCATCCATCCATCCATCAAGTTGCCATTTTTTTGCATTTTCACGTATATAACATGCATTGCGGATCAAATTGTGAATTTTATTGGATTTTTCTGTGATTTTTCATGAAGTGATTAATCGAAACTTTATCTTACCTTTTTCCGCTCCAACATCCTCCTCCTCCTCCCCCTACCCTTCTTCTTCCGACCCAGCTACCTCCTAATCAACCCATTTACGAACGAGACTCATGCTAATCGGGTCCATGAGAGCCTGCATCCCTGTTGTCGAAGAACTCGATGAAGCAGTTGCACGGAGGAGGAGGGTCAGAGGTGGGAAAATGGGAGCCGATGAGGGGAGGTCAGGATGTGGATGGAGGAGGAGGGGCCAGAGGTGGGGAAGCAGGGGCGACAGGGGGAGGTCAGGTTGGGGATGGAGGAGTAGGGAGCGGAGGTGGGGAAGCAAGGGGTGATAGAGGGAGGTCAGGTTGGCGATGGAGGAGATGGGGGCGGAGGTGGGGAAGCAGGGGGCGATAAAGGGAGGTCAGTCTGGGGATGGAGGAGGTGCGGCGGAGGTGAGGAAGCAAGGGGCGAAAAGGGAAGGTCAGTCTGGGGATGGAGGAGGTGGGGGCGGAGGTGGGGAAGCAGGGGGCGATAGAGGGAGGTCAATTTGGGGATGGAGGAGGTGGGGGCGCAGGTGGGGAAGCAGGGGGCGATAGAGGGAGGTCAATCTGGGGGTGGAGGAGAAGCAAGGGGCGACAAGGAGAGGTTAGTTTGGGGATGGAGGAGCCCGGGGCGAAGGTGGGGAAGCAAGGGGCGACGTGGGGAGGTCAGGCTGGGGATGGAGGAGGTGGGGGCGGAGGAGGGTCGGAGGTGGGGAAGCATGGGGCGATGGGAAGAGGTCGGGCTAGGGGAGGAGGAGGGGGGTGGGGGGTGGGTGGAAGTGGGGAAGTAGGGGGAGGGGCTGGGGATGGAGGAGGGGGGGAGCTGGGGATGGAGGGGGAGTTGTGGATTGACTTTTTAACTTTTTTTCTTAATTTAATTCCTCTTGTATCCCTAATGTTAGCACCCTTTTACGTTGATGATAGACAACAACTAACTTGAGAGGTACAAGTGATCATTGTGAAAGAAGTCGGAATCACAATTGATATTCCCAAAAAGGAAAGAATATATTTGAAATTGTAATATCTCAGAGGGTCACGACTGATAAAAACCCCAATTTTATAAGAACATATGATTCAAGTATTGTCGCCAATGCAAAAATCCCGTATAAAAAAAGATTGCTTGTCTAACATTGTCTATATACAATTCCACGGTTTCAAATTTCGTGGCATTTATATCCTCCAGTGGTTTTGTGAGGCACACAAATTTGTAAAAAAAAATATTGGGAGAAGAAGAGAACAAATCGCATTTGGGCATATCTTTCATGCATACTCTATAACCGTTCACATTGGATAACGTTATGATATGTTATATTATACATTTGACATGTATGCAGGTTTTCAATTTTTTTGAAGAATATTTGTTATTTTTCGAGTTTATTTACAATTTTTATTGTAATAATCGTTTATGTTACAATTAGAATTTAATTGGAATTTTAAAATCACGCCTCGCCAAGATTTTTGTAATTACAATTATACTCTTACCTTTTTGCAATAACTCTTATGCCATTGTGTTCTTACATAGTTCATATTAATAGAGTAGAGCATTGAGCTGAGTCGGCCCTAACCCAAACCGCAATAGCCTGAGCCCGGCCCGAACCCGATATACATATGGGTCGGCCCGGGCCTCCATATTGCCAAAATATCGAGAAAGGACCAGGCCCAACCCAAACCCGCGAGAATCCAGATTAGCCCGATCCGACCCGACTTCCCTATGTTTATTCTTGATCTTTCCAAATAACATGGTAGGGGAGGACAATCTGTTTTGCGTTTTCCCATCTTCGTATGGAAAAGCGTCACAGTTATGTGCACAAGGCAGCTGAACTTGCCACAGTCTGATTTGTTTGATTAATGTCTCTAAGCCAAGCTAGTTAATGTTATAGATGTCTCATACGAGGAGAATTTTTTTTTGAGATGCAACTACTCCAATTAGGATGCAACTACCTTTTGTAATCATTAATTGGGGACGGGCCAAATCTGGCCGAAGTCGAGCCCGATCCTACGGGCCTTGGGCCGGTCCCGAGTCCTAGGATCGTTAAAAATCCGGGCCTCAACCCTACCCAAAGCTCGAGGAAAATTGACGAGTTCAAGCCGGACTTTCCCGTGTTGGGCCATGTCGAGGTCCATGCTCCACCCTACATAGTAATGTCCTTCTCATGATGTAATATATGAGAATATATGTAATGATGGAAATGTAGAACTATCAAACTTGTAACAATACATGAGCACATGTGTTATTCCAAAAAAGGATTGGAGAATAACAGTAATTGTATATTCTCGGAGGGGTACACGTGTAAATAAGTCCAGTCCAACCGTTTAGAAGACCACAATATATTTCTGGAAATTTTATCCGACAGACTCTATAATCTTTGTCAATTACCTCCACGACCTTTGATTGAAACAATCTAATTCCTCCCTCAACCCCGTAAACTTGCTCCGTCTTACCCCACTGACCCTGCCGTCAATTTGAAATTTATTTGAGTCAATTGCTTGACGGATTTAGAGGAGGGCAAGGAGGGGCAAGTGCCCCCCCACTAAATTTTAAGATTACATAATATATGTATATGTATTTTTTCTTATAGATTTTAAGATAAAAATAATCATAATATTTTATAATTATAATGTCTCATTTGGATTTTTTGAGGGTAAAACTCGTAAATGCCCCCCTCATTTGTTTAGGAAAAAGTTTAATAAGTTTTACCAATAGATAATATGCCTCTTAACATAAAATTCCTTCTCAAAAATAATAGATATTACCTCAAATCAACCTATATTGGATAATTTCTTCAATCGATCAACTTATAATAAATCCATACCTTAATATTATTGGTTATCCATTTTTTAGAACGAACTGTAGAATGAATCGATCTTTCATCCAATCTCATTATCACTTATACATATATGGGGTTTAATTCACAATCTAAATGTACTAAGCCTCCTTCCACTATAAGTAGGGTTGGCTACATGGATTCTTGCTTAAATCCATATTAAAATATGCGACTATTTTTTACGATGGTCGTCGACTAACACAACCCCTACAAGAATGGGATTTGAACCCTGGTCTTTTGTGTGGTAGACACACTGTACTACCACTAGACCATTAAGTGGGTTTAATTCACAATTTTAAAAATAAAAAATTAAAAAAAAACCATTCATTGTCAAGTCTCATATATTATTCATTGATCCTATTTATTATCAAGTAAAGTGGTCAAATGCACATATATTCTTGATCGGCATATTTTTCTTCATAGACATTAATATTTCTTGTTATTGATAAAAAAGTATAGAATTAGGTATTTTATATTTTTGATTTGATACAGATTCTGTACAAGTGTAGTTTATGTTGTAATTAATTAAAATCCATATAGTGAATTTAAAATAATTAATATAACATACTTTTAAAAATGGTATAAAAATCATTCACAAAAAATCCTGACATTGTAAAACACATATGATACCAATTTATGTAAATTGAATAAAGAGATATAGTTAATTACAAAATAAGTTCAAAATTGAATGTTATTATATAATGAATAAGTTCAAAATTGATGAAAAATATACGTAAAAACTTTAGATATAATTTATCCTTAACAATTATTGTTATATAATGAATATGATTGTAATATAATTGATAGACATATTTTTTAAAAACCTCGTGCCCCCTCCTCAAAAATGTTCTGGCTCCGTCCCTGGTTAGCTTAGAGTTAATCTAACCAATTGAATCCAACGCACATCCATATTCTTTCCAAAAGATCATCCAACGGTGGAAATACAACAGGGGTGGGTGAACGGTCTGGAGGAGGCAGTGGTGTAGCTGCTGGTGGAGGATGCGGAGAGCGGCTGCTGGAGGCAATGGCGTGGTGGGGCACGTCAGCTTGGAAGGCGCATGCTGCGATGGAGTGGATGAACGTGTCGCCCACCTGCTTATGTGGCGCAGGGGGAATTGCGCAACATGAGGGCGGCGCTTGGGAGGCGTATGCCGCGGCTGTTGGCAGAGCTCCTCCGTGTAAGGGCAAGCGGAACAGAGGAGGAAGAGGGCGTGGCCGCCCCTCCACTGCTGCGTGTAGAGCTGAAGGTCGGCGCGGACTAAACATGTTCAAGGCGGATCGATGAAGGACTCGATTTTTTTCTTGGATCACGACAGATGACTACTGGTGATATGGGTTCTCCTTCACGTCTTGTATCAACACTGTGGATCCAGACCTCAGCCCGTGAACGGGGATGGAAAAGCTCGAAGGTCCAGTTCGAGACACCTGCAAGTGGTTAGGGAAAAAGAAATGGACGAAAGCTCCTAACGATGTGGGGGAAATTGGAGCTTAAGTCTTCGGCGATGACTTCACAGGAGGGGACGGGTTATGGAAGATAGCAAGAAACGAAGAGAATGGAGGGTGATGGTGATTGTTCTATGTTAGATTCTTGTGATTTTGGATTTAGATAGAAGTTGGATGTAAGTGATTTTCGCCTGAGGTTGTCGTCTCAGAGGACATTGATGATCTCTGCCTGCAGTAGGTGCAGGTCGACAGTGGCCTGAAGGAGGTGCAGGTCGGTGACGGTGTAGGGGAGGTAGAGGACGGCGCGGCGGAGGTCAGGAACGATGCAGGGGAGGTGGAAGGGGAGGGATGTCATCTTTTGTAAATTTGCTAAACAAAGAGGGTAATATGTACCTTTTTTTAATAGAATCTGGTTATATTTAATAGTCAAATGGATGGGGTTAACCACAAGGCCTGTGAGGTAAGAGTTAGTAATTAAGTTTACATGATCGATGGAGGAATTAGGTTGTTTCAAAGAGCGTGGAGATAATTGACAAAGATTATTGGGCATGTCGTGTATATTTTTATAGGGAATTTTACACCATGACTCCTAATATCTTTTTCAATTACAACACAATCCTATGACGACGGCACATTTGTTAAATAGAGTAAATTATATGGGTGGTATAATTACAACCATTACAGAGATTATGGTGCAATTGGAAAGTATTTTAAGGGCCATTGTGTAAAAGTTCATTCTCAATAATACGTTAACAAAGTTAGAAACTAAAATCGATTTCTTTTAAAAAAAATCAGACCATTGTAAATACATTAAAAAAATGGAGATATAACAACGAGTAATTTGCGAATTTATCGTTAGTAAAATTAACAACATGAATATTATTCATTGTAAAATTATCTTTTATGTTTCAAATTTAAAGAAAATGTTATATTTGATTCTAAATTATAGCAAAAAATATATAACAACATAAATTTGTCGACTTTCTAAAAAAATTCTTCTAATCATTTAAAGTTAATTGTAATTGATACAATTTTAATTAAAAAAGTTTACAAATATGTAATGTTTGTACATTAATAAATAAAATATAAAATGGGAATAGAAATGACAAAAAAATGATATTTATCTTCAGATAGCATAGTAATGGATATTCAAATTATATAGAGTAAATTACAAAAAAGTCCCTGAACTAATACACTTGATTTCATTGTCATACACGAACTTTTAATAGTAACAATGTGGTACCTGTACTTTAAAATTTGTCTCATGTGGTCTCTGACTATTGAATATTAAGTTTAAAATGATGAAATAATCAATTAAATTTCTATGGTGAAAGACCACATTGAGAAAATTTTAAAGTTGAGGTACAACTTTGTTACTTTCTAAAATTCATGTTTGACATTGAAATCAGGTGTATAGTTCATAATTTTTTTTGTAATTTACTCAATTATGTATTTTACGTAAATTATGTTTCCATATGTGATGAATATTATCTCACTAAAAGGGTTTTGTTATACTTGTGCATCTCCGGGATTCTGCAATTGCAATTATATCCCCATCTTTTCTGCAATAGCACTTGTGCACCTTATATATTTACTAACTTCACAGTATTGCCTTTATTACACTTATAGCCTTATTTTACCTTAACAAAAGGACAATTTTGTGAATTTTTTAAGAATACAGTTACGCACATGTGCTATTGCAAAAAAGATAGGAGCACGACTGTAAATGCAGAATCTCGAAAGAGCATAAGTGTTAAAAAAAACTATATAAAAATATACGTGCTTATAAATTTTTACGTACTTAGAGCTACATGTATCTATGGTTACTTAGATCTACATGTATCTATGGTAGGGATGCAAAAGGACGGATATGGATACAGATATAGGTATTATCGTATCCTTATCCATTTTTTAATACGAATACATATGCGGATACAGATATTGACGGATATTAAAACTGTCTTACAACATCCTTAAAAAACGGACACGAATGTAAAATGGATACTGATCGCATAGGAGTAATGATAGAAATACTCTATAGAACGACCTAAATATATACGATTTGGATGGAAAACACATGATATAAATTTATTAAATGTGTTTGTATCATAAAAATAATACAAATATGGAAAAAAGCTATATAATTATGTTATATAGGGTTAAAAATATAAAAATAATACAAATATGGTAAAAGAAGGTATATAACTATGTTATATAGGGTTAAAAATAAATATATGACTATATTTATATACGAAAATAGATATACTAATATGGATAGAGATGTTTGCGGATATCAAAACGATATCCATATCCTATCCATTTTAAAAAGGATATGGATATGGATGTCAAAATCTGTATAAAACGGATACGACGATAAATCAGATACTGATACATCCGTAATCGTTTACATCCCTGATATATGGTAAAAGAGAAGAATGGTAAGTTCAATCGAATATAATCAAATGAAAAGGAGTAGTTAGGTCAACAATGCAATCAATTAAGTAACTGTTTTTCCACAACTTGCTTTTCTCGTTACATTAGTACAATTGACATATCTTGCAGCTTGTACTTCTTTAATTTAATAGAGAGGGCATTTAGCTCATTAGGATCAAACTAAAAAAACATGGAAAATATAGATGATGTCGACAAAGAAGGTATGATTAGGTCAACGATTCAAACTATAACATGATTAGACCAATTAGATTTTCACTTGTAACAAATAGTGCCATCTATTTCTAATGAAGGAATTCAAAAAACTTTTCGAAGCCATGGAGGATACGGTTCATGATTCACTAGTATTTGAATGTAGCAAAAATAGAACACTGATCAAACAAGCAAGCACAAAATAACTACAACAAAAGAGTTACGATGTTTGCTTTTCATCGGGTATTACTCATCAACAACAATGGGTCTCGTTGTCGTACGATGGTAGGAAAATATTGTATATAACGAAGATTAGACCTAATCCTAAAGGAGTTTATATAATAGCCTAGAATGGCGGATACTCTTAAATGGTGGATACTTAAATCTCAATATGAATAAGATCTCACATATATCATGTTTTTCATGGGTTTTGACTGCGGGCCCACGCGTGCACACCCCCTCCCCCTCCCAATCAAGCTCCATGACTACGCAAAGATCTTCATTTTCGGGTAGTGAGCTTTGCTCGCTGGTGATATGAGAAGATCCTGAGGAAACATTGAAGAGAGGTGGGTAGCGTTTATGCAGAAAACTGATGAATTTAAAAATAAATAGATCAACTAGCAAACCACAATACATAAAGATTTATACATGTTCATCTTACTCAACAGCTACATCATGTGCCTCTGAGCTTAGCCTATCTAGGGCTTATAAAATCTTGCTATATGAACTACTTTTAGTATAATCCAATTAGAAGCACACAACTTACTGGTATTTATCTTCTTTACAAGAAGAAAGACTTTCACGGAGAACGCTCCGAGATATGACACCTAACAATAAAGGTTTATCTTCTTTTTTAGAAGAAAGACGTTCACACAAAATGTCATTTATCTAAGAAAAAAATATAATACAATTATTCTAAAAAAAACCTTTACAACATGCAAGCATATAAATGCAAATCGAATCGAAATCGGATTCAGAAGACTTCTGAGAGAGAACAAAGTTTGAGGCCGCGAAGAACACAAAGAACCGAGAGTGCTTTATGAGGTTAAGATCTTCTTTTGAGCACATAAAATAATTCACAGGAGCAAGTAGAGTAGTATAGATGAGCATAGAACGTGTGCTCTTGATGTGTGTTGGAACAACGAAGAATGTTATTTTTTATAGGGTAAAGGGGGTCTAAGAATGTCAAATATTCAATTCACCATCAAGGAGAAACAACTGAAATTCACTAGTGTATTAGTGCATCTTGACATATATGAGTGTAATAGTACAAAAGTACCCTCTAAAAATAGTTCAATGGTTAACTTGTACCGCTGTATAAAATTAAGTATTGGTGCAACTTCAATTAGGGTTCAAGTCAGTTTGAAACAACTAAGTTGAAATGACCAACATTCAAAAGTTTACATGTGTGCATGGTTATGCAATGGTAACACACTAATATATACACTTGAACTTAAACTTATCAAGATATGTACTGGTATATCAGGGTACCGAACAATACTTGTACATGTGTACATGGATCATGTATCGGTGCAACAGTATTCGAAATATGTGACATTGCGAGTATTAAAGAGAGTACCGATCTATAAGGACTTGCACTAGTATAACAATACTCAAAATGTGTGTCTGACGTGTGTGTGCGCGCATGCATGTGTGTGTGTTAAAATAAGCAAGATTTCTGTAATTGCTTTTATCTCGATTATCATCATCAACAATTGAACAAACACTTGAACAAGATCAGGAATCAGATAGTTTGGGTGTTACTTTTCTTCTTTAGCACTGTAGGATGTAATATAGCATACTTTGTTATATCTGAAACAAGATATCAGTCCGACATATAACAATTATTTCACGTTTCATTTTAATCTTTTGTTCATTAATCAAACATTCAATGGTAGATGTTTCAACTTGTCACACAATAAGCATTGCAAAGCTGAACTAAATACTTGTGTCGTAATGGTTCATTCCCAATTCCAATGGAACCCCTTGAGTTATAAATTTATGATTTTGACATATTCTTTGAAACTAAATCATGTAACATAATGATTTGACACACTTTGTAATGAAATGGCTAAAATTTAATGTTTGATATTTATTGTCGACCCTTTTATCTTCATCAAGAAGAAGAGGAAGGAAAGTATGATGCTAGTTTTCTAAGTTTTCGACATGATCTTAACTTTTGATGAGAACACTTGCATTCGAGAAATGAAATAAAATGTATTTGTTACAAAGGATCTAGACTAGCTTTGCTACTCTGGATATTTCAATATTTTTAAGGGCTCGTTTGGTAGAGGGATAAGGGATAATGAGGGATAATAGACAAGAGGAGTTTACCCCTCAATCAAGTTCGGTTGGAAGGATATGACTTATGTTAAGGATAAGGAAGGATAATTGGCGCATAGTTATGTGCTATTGTCCGTTCGGTTGGACAAGAAGAGATAGTTGATAGAAATTAGTTATGTTAGAGGGATAAGGAGGGATAAGAGATAGTTATTTGTATTTTTATGATGGAAAGAGTCGATGATGGAGGAATAAGTGGCCAAACCCTATCTATCACTAGCTTTACTAGCTTTCTAAATGGTAACCCAAATACTTGGGGCTATAAAATATCAGTATGTGATTGTTCATCCTATTATCAAAGTTGAATACCGTAATATATTCCACTTTACTTGTGAGGTAACTTGGATTTTCACTGTAACACCCCAACCCCAAAGGAAATTCCTAATTTCTTCTTTTCAACATGGTTGATGCCAGCTGGTGTAAGGAGGAAGATAGAGGTAATGATGAGAAGATTCTTCTGGTCGAATGGAAAACAACAAAGAACATGCATACATCTGGTAGGATGGGAGGATATCGCGAGACAAAGAAGAGAAGGAGGCCTTGGAATTCGCGATGTGTCTTGTATGAATAAAGCACTTTTGGCTAAATGGTTGGTGCAGATTTGGGCAACACAGATAGATTGGCGATTCAGCTCATACGAAAGATTTATGGTGTCAACGGATCACTAGAAGCTGGTAGAGTGAGATTTGAGTCTTCTATTTGGAGTGGTATTCGTGATATTTTACCACAACTAAGGTCGAGATTGATGCCAAGAGTGAGGTCCAGGGAGGTCTTTCGTTTTTGGCTGGACAACTGGATGGGTGAGGGAGTTCTATGCAATGGATTTCCAAAACGCTTTGCTTGGGAAGCAAGCTCAGGGTGTTCTGTGGCTGAAGTCGGGGTTTCTGGTTCGTGGGTTCCTCTCTTCCTGCACGACCTTTCTGGGCATAGAGGAGAGGAGTTGGGCAAAATGCTATCTGAGCTGCTCTTCCCTAATTGCATCTCGCAGGGTAAGGATCATTTTGCTTGGGACGGGGAGAGATTCTCGGTGAAAAAGGCATGCAAGGTGTTCAGAGGGAGAAGTGATGAATTGAAAACCGCTCTGAAGCAGGACATGAAGATTATTGGGCAAGCAGGATCCCTTACGGAGTGTAGATTTTTCTGTGGTGCTTCAGAAGGGGAAGGATTTGGGATAAAGCAATAAGAGGATGATTTTTTGGCATTCCAGATACCCAGTGTGATAGATGTGGCACACAGACGGAGGATGCAAAACATTTGTTCTTTACATGTCCTGTGTCAGATCAAGTTTGGAAGGAGATAGGTGCGGCATGGTTATTGCACAGTGGCACGACTGATTTCTGGAGATCGATTAGGTCAATGGGGATGAACTTGACAGATGACGTCTCCTTCGCATTTGCGGCTCTTTGGGCCATGTGGGAAGGAAGAAATGATGTGATTTTTAAGAACCGGAGGTTCTATTCTGAAAATGTAATTGTGTTATGTCTTTCCCTTTATCGATTCTGGTCCTTAAGGTAATGTATATCTTTATATTTCTATAAATTAGTTTTTTACAGTGAGTCCCAACTCGGGATTTCACCCTCTTTCCTCTAAAAAAAACACCCCAACCCCAAACATAGCCCCACATCTAAAACTCACAAAGTGTGGGTGTGGTCTATAAGGGGTAGGGATTACTACTTGACAACTTGAGCTTAAGCATTTTGAGTGGTTGTCAACGGATCCATTTGGGTCCGAACCCAATGATTTACCCAAATTTCCAACGGTCGTGTATTCCACACAACGCGGGAACACAAAAGTCGCTGCGGTGACCGCTAAGAAATCCGAATTTAATCAACAATGAACCCACAATATAAATATCAAGTAATGAAAAATAGATATGGAGTCAAATTTATTTTTAACTTTACATAAAAAATGTATAGATGCAAGTATGTAGAGAGTTCGAACACAGGGAGCAAGGCAGGATAGATCAACAATTGTACAAAAAGTGATGTGATTAGTTGTCTACAATATGCCAATGTTTTTGTGGGTTTTTATTTTTTTTTTAATTTTTTAAATTTAATTTTTATATTTTTGTATTTTGATCTTTATTTTTTTGTATTTTCTTTTTATTTTATAATTTTTTTCTTTTTCAATATTAGAATATATATATATAATATAAGAAAAGAAGGGATAGGGTATTGATAAAAATAGAGAAAATGCTCAAAATCAGAAGATAAATTGTTTTTGGTCTTTTTATATTTTTCTAATGTTTTTTATGATTTTTGGGGATTTTTTTTAGAATATTTTTGGTATTTTTAAAAGTCGAAATACAAGAAAACAATGAATATCAATGCTGGCCGAAATTAAAATGGGAATAAAGAATAACAAACAGTAACAAAATTTTCCCAAATTAATTTTAAAATAAATAAATAAAATGGGGAACCTACAGGACCTGAGTTTATATTTTTGGATTTTTCTGTGATTTTTTAGATTTTTATAAAGATTTTTAGGGTTTTCCAATTTTTAGGGTTTTTATTTTGAAATTTTTAGTGATTTTTGGACTGACACTAGAAGACACTAAAATATACCTTAGATACTTTTTTTCGAATTTTTCAAGGTTTTTTGATATTTTTTGGTATTTTCTAATGCAAACAGTAGCTAAAATGTATGTTTTTTATTTTTAATAAATATTAAAATGCAACAACAATGCAATACAAAAATATGGCGTGAACAAGAAAGCACACATGAGCTTAAGTTATTTTTTTTGGAATTTTACGAGTTCAAATGATGCACTAAATAAATAGGGAAAGCATGCAAAAATACAATGCATGGCAGGGGTATAAGTGCAAATAAACAAACAAGCAGGGGCCTAAGTGCAATTTTCACACAAAATTTGATAATGAATAAGCAATTTAATGGACCACGCACGAATACCAACATCCACAAGGGCACCCTTGCAAAAACACCAAACGCACGTGCGCAAGCACGCGCGCCTGGCAGGGGCAAATATGTAGTTAACAAAAACACGAGAGCCTCTTTGCAAATTACACAAAATTATTACACTAGATCTGGATTTTCTTGGACCAAAATGAAATAAAACAACCCTGGAGGGGTCCCTTGCAAAAAGCCCTCACCTCACGTGTACTGGTCACGTGAGGTAACGTGGTGAGGGACCAGAATGCAATATTACAAACTTGCGTGGGTTCACTTGCAAATAATCTAAAAATAAATAAAGGCAGATGAATGTTTAAGTATTCTTTATTAAATACAAAAAGGGATCGAGTGCGGTTGCAAAATACCCAATCCAGCGATTGATCAAACGATGGATGATTTTCGACTTGACACGTGTCGTGCTAGCGACGCCCGATGTCGGTTCGAAACGCACGGCCGCGATTAGATGGATCGTCGATGATCGGGCGGCCCTGGTGCGTTTGATCGGACAACTCCTGCTATGCCTGGGGGTCCTTGATGATCCGACGGCGGAGACACGCATTGGATGAACAGGGAAGAAGGTCCGCCGTAGCGACCTTCCTCCGGTGATTGCGCTCCTCTCCGGCGGTCCTAAGTGCTCCAAAATGGTCCCCGAAGTTCCTGCAAGGTTCCTCTCCACGCCTGGGGATTCAAAACACGACGGCAGGCACCAAGGCTCCTCCGCGACGTCGGAGAAGGAGAAGGGGCCCAGGTACCTCCGGTGAGGTCAAAATCGCCTCCAGGTGCTCTTCATGCTCCACGGACCTGCAAGAAAAGAATGAAGGCATCGGGGGCAAACTGGCCCGACCCCACGAGGAGGTGGAAACGGTGGCGGAAGGCTCGTATGAGGTGACCGAAGGTAGCTCCGGCGAGAAGATCGATTGGGCGAATCGATTGGGGGAAATCGATGATAAAGATGGCTGGAGGCACCTAAAGACTACAGTGAATAAAAAGGCAAAGAAAACTATGGAAATAAACACCTCAAAGGGGGGTACCCGAGGTTGAAAATACCTCAACGACGGAGCTCACCGGAGGTGCTGGAACGCGCCCAAATCCTCGCGGTCCGCCGCCTTGAAGGAGGCAATCTGGAGCTGTCACCTCCAGGTAGCCCAAGCGAGCCAAAGGGGGGACGAAGGATCAAAAAATGGGGTTCAAATTCGAATCGAAAATCAAGGTTGGGTTATGTAGGGTTGACGACCAGGTGGGGAAGACTGAGGCGTATCGAGCGAATCTTTGATCCATGGCCCGAGGATATTCATTGGCGTGAATCATGGATATACGAGCAACAAAAGTCAAGAAGGAGCTATCGTGGAAGGGTGAAAGATCAGGTCTCGAAAAATCGTCAAAGATGACGAAAAATGAGGCTTCTGACACAGCCAGAGGGAAGGTCAGACTGTTGACCTTGGTCAACAATCCAGACCACCTGGTTGGTCCATGTGGACCAACCAGGAAAAACTTCTGAAAAATTATTAAAAAATAGTTTAAAAATAGTAAATGATTTATTTAATTTTAGGTTATTAAAAAAATGTTTATAATTTTATGAAGTATTTTATAGTGATTTTTATTTATTTTTATGAGGTATATTTTTACAAGTTGCTTTTTATAGACTATATAGGTATATTACTTGTATATTTTATTATATTTATTTTTATTTGGTATTTTTAATTTCTTTAATTATGTTTATTATTTTATGAAATTATAAAATGCTTTTATACACGTAATTATATTTTTATTTTATTTTTCTGATGTATTTTGTACATTTCATAAAATATAAGTATGTATTATATAGGTATATTTGTAGGTATAATACCTATGTATTTTATATACATGTATTTTTTTAGTTTTATTTAGGTTTTTATTCTGATTTTATTGTAAATAATTATTTTAAATAATATTTGCAAAATTATAAAAATAAAAAATTGCAAAAATAATGAATAAATAATAAATTGAATATTTTAATTTGTGCAAGTATACAATGAGGGTCCAAAACTCAACTTTCAAACTGTAGCTCCGCCACATGCGAAACCACTGCCATTAAATAGCTTATTTTAAATTATATACAATTAAAGTGAGTTTGATATATTTGGAGTTTTTATTTGCGAGATACGAGTCTGGGAAGTTGGGATTCTGGAATTTTATTCAGACCATAACTTTTTATCTGTACATTATTTTTGAGTGAAATCAATTTTGTATTTTTGTTTATTTAATTATCTACAACTTTAATGTAAAAGTTTCTTTATTTGAAGTATAAAAAGTGGAACTAAAAATAGGTCCCAAAATGAATAAAGAATGAATTAAAAAGAATAGGTATTTCTACTGTATTTTGACCCTTATCTCACCCTACTTTATTCCTTGTCGACCTATTCATCAAGATGCCTAGGTCTCGGGGTCTCGGGTCATAAAATATTCACAATATTTTATTATTTTTCTTTTCTTTTATTTATTCTATAATTTTGGCTTTAATCTACAGTATTTTATACACTATTTACATGCACATGCAAGAATGCTAAAATGTGGGAATTAGTTGTATTTACACGCATTTACTAGGGTTTTTGAGGCCAAAATGATAGAATAAAGATGATGAAATGTGGATTCATCATCCACCTATACTTTACCTTTGCTAGTCCCTAGCAAACACTTATGCAATAAGTGCAGAAAAGAAAACAAAGAAAAGAAAAAGAAGAAAGATGGACTAAACTTGATTGTCAAACTTGTCTTCACAGAATCAAAGTTTGGAGCTTAAGTCGGACCTCTAGAATTTTAGTGCGGGCGGAACCTTAATGAGAATCGAATTTGAAGTCCAACAGTCCCTGAGAATCCCAAAACTCTGTCCAAGTCTCCTCAATAGCCAGGTCAGAAATATCTCAATTCATACGTAAATCCTTACGACTATGAATCTGACTCGTACAGTGTAAGTGATGGTGGCTCTCCCCAACTAGAATGATAAAGAAACTGACTTCTCCAGCGTGACAACCCAATGATTCCCCAATCCACCAACTCCATCCTCGAGGAGCGGGGTATTCCCTTCTAAGTTCAAGTGGCAACCAACTCAAGAAGAGGGGGTGAAGAGAAGAATGGACGGTAGCCAGTGTAGCTACCTATCCTAGGATGCAAGACCAGTATAGTGAAGCCATACAGCTGCAGGCTCACATATTTGACTTTGGAATTCAAGCTTGCTTATTTACTTTACAACATTTGTACATACTTTGCAGGCATTTTATTTTTGTACAGGCCTGAACTTTTTTTTTGAAATACTATTCACAACAGCATTTACATAAGGAGTTTTTCCTCTTGATCCAGTAGACTATCCCTCTTTTGAAGCTTTATTGCAACCCACACTCTCCTGTCTTTAGACTTCCTTATCACTGGACGGGTTGGGGTGCACTTCCCTCCCTAGAGGAGGACAAATGTTTCCACTTGTGTGCGTCTCATACCGGCAAATCCAACCCCCTCACCACTCCAACTGAGTTGAGCCATGTGAAAGATGCGGGTGTCCAAGTTAGGTCATTATCAACAAGAGTCGTGCGTGTGTTCTGAAATAGTCTTCTTAGACAGTCAAGAATCCATTGAACCAAGTCCCGTAATCCTCAAAGAATTAAGTCAACTAGACCTGAAGTACCTCGAACCCAGATCCTATAAGGTTCATGTTATAAGGTAGATTTTTAAGTCCAATCAAGCTCCAATCTTCGGATTTTATTTAGACTCGTTCAACCATCAAACTCAATTCGAAAAATTCTCATGCTATGCAAATGATATGCAGAATGCAGAAAATATTTTTGTGATGCAATTTTCAAAGATTTTGAACTTTTTATGGATTTTTGAAAAGATGATGATGCATATGCATTTTTTGTATTTTTCAAAAAGATTTTTCAAGTGTTTTTGGATCTTAATTTTGCAAATGTTTTTGGGATTTTTCAAAACAAAAAGATTTTGGCTGAAAGCTAGGTTAAAATATTTACACGGGGATGATTCTTATATATACAAGAAGTGGATTTTAAGAATTTACAGGGTAGGTGATCAATTTTATTGATATATAGAGAATGGATTTTGGTATGATGTACATATTCCTCAAACTTATTTGAAAAGGTTTTTCAAACAATTTTGAAAACTATAGTCCAAAATAATTTTTACAAACATTTTACAAACATGTACACACATTTGAAAATTATTTTGCAAAGGTTTTCAAACAATACAGATAGATTTTTCAAAATATTTTTGCAACCATTTTTCAAACCATTTGCAAATCATTTTTCAAACATTTAATTTCACACATAGAAAATAAGTTTAGCAAGCCATACATTTTTCCAAAGGTTGAAAACATGTAATAAAACATTTTCAAAATAGTTTTCAATAGATTTTCACAAAGATTTTCAAACTATTTTTCAAACATTTTGCAAAAAACATTTTCACTTAATTTATTAATCAGTGCATACAAAAAGAATTTGAGGAATAATCACATCTTTTTATTAAGGTTTTTAATGAAATTTAAAGAATTATTAGCCATATTATTAAGAAAATATGAAAGTACAAGTTATGGCTAAAGTATATACGTAGTACATACGACCCCCCTATACTTAGCTTGAGCTATGTCCTCATAGATCGGAGAGAAAAGAGAAGACATAACTCGTACTAAGTATAGGCAAGTCTAAAGAATAAATAAAGAACCAATGAGAAGTTGACCGCCCCCCTATACTTAGGATCAAATAATCCTAAGTATAGCAGACTGTACACAACGCAGGGAGGGTCAAGGGTGGGAATGAACAGATCGTACTCAGATTGTCTCCCCCTATACTTAGGGTAAGATATCCCTAAGTATAGATAAGAAGAGGAGACAATGGAGAGGATCGAAAAGAATAAAACCAACTCGGGGTGCACACCCCCTATACTTAGGACAAAGTACGTCCTAAGTACAGAAAACTGACAACAAGGGGCGGCACCTTTTTGATAGATAAAGAAGATAGAAGAGGAAAAGAAGAAAAGAAGAAAAGATATTAACATATGGAAAGAATGATATAGACAGATGGATCTATACAGCGAAAGATGGAATTGATCACCATGTATGAGATGCAAATGATACGAGTCAAAGAACACATCTCATACCAGAAGAATGGGGGCAACATCAACTGTCGGCGGATCATGGTCTAGATATAGCTTCAGGCGCTGACCATTAACACAGAAGGTAGAGGAAGATGACGGTTCATATATGTCAATACTGCCATTGTCATGTACCTTCCTGACCACATAAGGACCTTTCCACTTGCTCTATAATTTCCCTGGAAATAATTTCAGCCTGGAATCAAACAACCATACACGCTGATCGGGCTCAAACTGTTTGTGGCTGATATGAGAATCGTGCCATGTCTTCACTTTTTCCTTATACTGTAGGCTGCTAGAAAAGGTTGTATCTCTCAGTTCCTCCAGAGCTGCCAACTCTGCTCTCCTCTGTTCTCCTATACTCTCGGGATCCAATAATAACTCAATGACTGCCCAAAGTGACTTGTGCTTTATTTCCACTGGAAGATGGCACGGCTTGCCATAGACGAGTCGAAAGGGAGATGTCCCTAATGGATTCTTGAAGGAAGTCCGATAAGCCCACAAGACCGAGTCCAAAAGCTGTGACCAATCCTTTCGGTCTGGGCGGACAACTTTCTACAAGATAGTCTTTATCTCCCTGTTCGAAACTTCGGCAAGACCATTAGTCTGAGGGTGATAAGGAGTGGCAACCCGATGGTCAATGCCGAACTCGTCTGCAAGGGCCCTGACTTTGTCATTGATGAAGTGAGACCCCCCGTCTGAAATCAAGACTCTAGGTACTCCGAACCGTGAAATGATATTTTTCCTCAAAAATTTGCATACGGTTTTAGCATCTGCGGCTCGGGCGGGGATGGCCTCAACCCATCGGCTGACATAATCCACAACGAGCAAAATATGCTCGAATCCCTGACTCTTAGGAAATGGGCCCATGAAATCAATCCCCCATGCATCAAAAACCTCACAGAAGTGAATGGGTTGCATGGGCATCATGTCTCTCTGTCCGCAGGTTCCCATTTTCTGACAATCAGTACATCTCTTCACGAACTCATCAGAATCCTTGAAGAGAGTAGGCCACCATAGGCCGGATTGAAGCACCTTCTGTGCTGTCCTTTTTCCAGAATGATGTCCTCCTGCCTCAAGCTTGTGGCAGTATGTGAGGACGCTATGTTGCTCTTCTTGAGGAATGCACCTCCTCCAGATACTATCCCCTCCTTCGTGATAAAGGACGGGATAGTATCCCCTCCAGATACTATCCCCTCCAGATGCAAGACACTTATCATGAATGAACCGTCGGTAGAAACCGACATGCCCCAGAAAAGACGCAATTGACGTAGATTGGACGGCGGATTGAGTTTTCTAATGATGTCCACCTTGGTCGTATCGACCTCCATGCCCCTGTTGGAGATGATATGACCAAGGACCGTCCCTTGAGTCACCATGAAGTGACTCTTCTCCCAAGACAAGACAAGATTGACCTCTATGCAGCGCTGAAGCACGCGGTTTAGGCAGTCAAGACAAGCATCAAACCCATCACCATAGACTGAGAAGTCATCCATGAAGACCTCTAAACAGTCACCCACCATGTCCGAGAAAATGGATAACATGCACCTTTGGAATGTTGCCAGAGCGTTACATAAACCAAAGGGCATCCGTCTGAAAGCATAAGTCCCAAACGGACAGGTGAATGTCGTCTTCTCCTGGTCTTCTGGCGCAATGGCCACTTGATTATAATCGGAGTACCCGTCAAGAAAGCAGTAGTGACTCTTCCCAGCTAGCCGCTCGATAATCTGATCAATAAAAGGTAGCGGGAAGTGATCCTTCTTGGTGGCCTCATTCAATCGTCTGTAGTCCACACAGACCCTCCAAGAAGTTGGTACTCTGGTAGCGATCTCCTCTCCAGACTCATTGACAACTGTAGTGATACCCGTCTTCTTGGGTACCACATGGAGTGGACTAACCCATTTGGAGTCGGAGATGGGATAGATAAAATCAGCGCTCCACCACTTGGAAATTTCTTTCATGACTACGTCTCGAAGATTCGGGTTCAGCCGTCGTTGGAACTCACGCGACGGCTTAGCGTTATCCTCAAGATAAATGTGGTGAGAACAAAGATTTGGGCTCAGCCCCTGGAGATCAGCTATACTCCAACCGATTGCCTTGCGGTTTCTTTCAAGAACCTCCATCAGACGAGATTCTTGTTCTCCAGTCAAATCTGCTGAGATAATGACTGGGTGCATTTCTGGCTCTCCAGCAAGGAATATGTACTTCATTGACTGCGGCAGAGGTTTCCGTTCCGGACAACTGGGAGGTGGTAGATCTGGCTTCTGATAAGTCTGTGTAAATGCTACCAGGTCTGCTTGGGAGAACTCTCGCTCTGCTTGAATTGCTGACGAAGGGCGGCCTGATGGATCATCAATAAACTGCACTGGCTCGCACTCTGTCATGGTTGTTGGCTCAGTAGGAATCAGACAAGGTAAATATTCATCAAAGTCATCCCAGTCAATGTCTGAATCCGAGGGATCAGAAGACGATGAGCAAGATTGAAAGTCCTCAGCACCACTCATCACAACATTGTCAGCCTCAGAGATATCCTCATCCAGGGATGTGCTCTCCCGGCTCTCGACTGCCATGAGCTTGAGATACAGTGAATCTGTAGGCAAGGCGAGGGTCGGTGCTACGGGATCTTTCCAGTTGGATTCATCATCAGTCATCTCGAAATCACACACCTGGTGGATGTCTAGCTCCTCCTCTGTCATCTGCTCGGCTTCGCTGGACTGTTCTGAGCATTCTGCCTCTCTGGCTCTGATTTCTTCGATCGTTTCTATTTGTATGGTTTCGCCCTCTACGCGAAAGCATACCTTCCCACTATCATGGTCGGTCACCGCCTTGGCTGTGGCCAAGAATGGACGTCCGAGAATGATGGGGGCATCAGTTACCGCCTCAGGGATCTCCATGTCCAACACAACGAAGTCCACGGGGAATTGCAGGCCCTGAATGGTAACGACCACGTCTCTCAATAACCCCTTCGGCCTCTTAATCGACCTATCAGCAAACTGAAGGACGGTTCTGCTTCGAAGAAGAGGGCCAAACTCGAAATACTTGAGTAAGGCTGCCGGAAGGAGGTTAATTGAAGAGCCGCTGTCTAATAGAGTACGATCAAACTGCTGCTCCTGAATCTCGCATCTGACATAGGGGGCTCCTGCGTCTGGTCGCTTGGCTGGCAATGTTTTCTGAATGGCGCAGCAAGTGTCATGAGTGAGCATATGGATTTGATCTCTGTGCCTCTTCTTCCTTCTGACAGTAGTTGTTTCTTTCAAATTCTTCTTGAAGAAGGGGATATGCTCAAATGCTTCTCGTAGAGTCAGCTGAATATGAAATCTGTCAATCATCTCGTTGCCGAACTCTACCTGTTGATTCTTTTTTGGATTTTCTTTTTTATTCCCCTTCGCTCGGCGGAGTGCCTCTGGGAAGGGGATGGTAGGGGCCTCCTCAGATGGAGGACTAGGAATCGGTCCCTGTGCCTGTGAAGATGGAGAATCCACACAATCATCATCATTCAACACATATGGATCCGTAATTTGAACAGAAACCTTTCCTTTATTCATATTTTTGTTTTTGTTTTTGTTCTCACAGTCTCTAGATACAAAATGTGGCAACATCACAGATGGCTCAACAAAAGTGGATGTGGTGGCTTCAGCACCACCACTAGCACCGGTCTTCGCGGCATCAGCACCGCGCTCTGGTTCATCTCCCAAAATGGTGGCTTCAGCACCACCGTCTGTATCTGGCATCACAACGGCATCAGCACCGTTGTCTTGAGCTCTATCATTGGTGGCATCAGCACCACCGTCTTCAACATCATCTGTAGCGGCATCAGCACCGCTAGTCTGCTCCTCTGGCGCTCTTGATTCTGCATCTGGCTGTCGCTCAGAAGAGGCGCCGCCGGCTGGCATCCTACCGCTCCTAGTAGTCACAAAATCAGCATCATTCACAAAAGAAGGCATATCATTCAAATTGTCACTAGGAGAGGCATCCTCTATGAACTCTACCTGCTCAGATTTTCTTTTTAAGTTATTAGGATTAGGTTCGATCTGAGCGGGTATGGCGGCCTTGCCTTTGATGATTTCCCGCATTTCCTGCCGGAACTCATCCATTTCTTGCCTGAAAGATGCTCGCTGTTCAGATAGCAAGCGGGCAAGATCATCGAGGGCTGGGTTCTCATAGGCTGGACCCTGAGAACCGGATGGCTGTCCTTGCTGGAAATGGGGCTGCTGCTGCGGGTGTTGCTGCTGATACTGGGGGGAAGGCTGGGCATAAGAATGCTGAGGCGGCTGTCGCTGCCTCCACTGCTGTCCCTGATAGGCAGGACGAGGACCATTCTGATACTGAGATGTCTGGGCATATTGGGGCTGCTGGTGTTGTTGCTGTGGCTGGCCGTTCTGCTGTCCTTGAGCAGGGGAATGCTGTTGGGATGAGGATCCACCATTACCCCAACGGAATCCGGGGTGATCCCTACGAATTGCGGGCTGAGGGTATCGGTCATACCAAATCCCGTTGACTTCCATCAACGGTTCCTGCTCGAAGGAAGGTGGAGGAAGAACTGCCAGTGGCTGCTCCGGCTGATACACCACCATCTGCGTCTCCTGAGATGGCGGTTGCTCTGTATGGTACTGCAACAATGGAACCGGCTCCGCCTGGATATGGTTCACCTGGAGGTATGAGGTGGAGGCCTGGTTGGGATTGCTGCTGCTGGAAGCAACCTGTGACCTGGGAGGCTGTTGGGAATGGGCTTGTGCCTCCTGAATACATAGAATTTGAGTCTTCAGGTCACTCATGGTTTTTGTGAGAAGGTCCATCTGGGCTAGACCTTGGTTCTGCTTCTTTTCAAGGATCTCCATGCGGTCCAACTTTTCACTGATGATGCCCATGTCGGCTGCTGCTGATTCTGCTTGGGCTGCGGCTACCGACGTTGTGCTGGGACCGGCATCGATGCGAGCGATCCTCTGAAATGATCCCGCTCCCTGCGGGGGCTTCTGCTGAGTGTAGACTCTGGCCTGGGTCATCACTGTAGAGTTCTCTGCCATGCCTTCGTAGATGGCCCAGACGTCGTCTTCTCCCTTGGAGAAATAGGACCCACCGCAAGAGGCGTTCACAAGCCCCTGCAGCTCCGGTGTCAGCCCACAGAAGAAACTCTGCACTAGGTGGGGCTTGGAGATATCGTGATGTGGACACCGGTCTATGAGCTCTCTGAATCGATCCCATGCTTCATGGAACTGTTCATTTGGGATCATGACGAAATTGCTGATCATGGCTCGAGCTGCGTTGGTCCGGCCGAGAGGATAGTATTTCTTCAAATATACGGACCGGAGATCTGCCCACGTATCGACGAATCGCCCTAGATGCTTGAGCCAATATGCGGCTCGATCAACCAATGAGAATGGAAAGGCGATCATCCTGATTGTGTCCTCGGTCAACAACCGATCGTGGATGGTGCTGCATATCATTTCGAATTCTTGGAGATGGAGGTGCGGCTCTTCGGTCGGCAACCCATGAAACTTGGGAAGAAGCTGGATCGTGTGGTGCCGAAGCTCGAAGTCTCCGTGGATTGGCGGGAGTCTAATCCACCGGTGAGTGAGGGACGAAGCTGGGTTGTGCAGTTCCCTCATAATAGTCTGTGGCGGTCGCTCACCATCCGGATCGCTTCCTGCATCGGGTCCTCCTCCTTCTCCGCCACCGCCTCCTCCAGGTCTGTTCTCTCTCATCTGAGCTATTTCCCTCATGAGATCACCCATGAATGCACCCTGGTCACAGATCTGTCTCTGCATATTTTCCAGGGACGCTAGCAAGGAATTGTTGATGGCCGCCTGATCAATTATGAATGGAGGGTGATCGTGGTCATCTGGGTGCTCGCCTCTGTCTGCCATTGCTTGATTCTCTGAAAATGCAAAAGAGGCCATTTCAGGTGCTGTTGAATGAGCTGAGCTCTGCGATGCACTGAATTCTGACACAATTGGACTGAGGGAAGGAGAATGGGAAGGGTGGTCGAGGGGGAACAGGGTGGATGTGAACTCAGGCTCGGAGAGCGGGCTCTCCGAGGCATTCCTAGATGAGTAGGGAGGAGTGCTGGATAGCGGTGCCGACAAGGTCGGCCTAAGAGATCTCCGTCCCATCATCTTGATTATTTGGAAAGAGTGGGAAAATGCAAGAAAAAGAAGATGAAATGCAACAAAATTGTGCACAATTGTGCGGTGTTTTTGATCTTGACCTTAATAAATCTAACAATCAAACACAAAGCAAGGGTAAGTTCACCAACTCAACTCGTGAAGCCGTGAAGGTTCGGCTTTTATCTTGTCAGTTTTAGCTTGTTTTTCAGGTATTTATCTTTTCACGAGTCCTTAGAGCGCTACGCCTATAGGAGAGAGAGTACTGCCAGGAAAGTGTCCCCGTACTTGTCCTCCTCCTGTGTAACATGTAACTTACGCTTTTTGAGGTCCTTGTAACCCTTCCTGGATCCCTACTCAGCCAAAGAAATAGAGGGAGGAAGCCGATAGGCGAAACCGATACTTCGGACCTCGCTCGCAACGGAATCACCCGTGAGCGTACAAGGTCCTACTCGGACGCAGCCGGTGAGACAGACACACCCGTGAAGGCGTGGCCTAGGCTCGGTACTTTGGACAAGGTCGGTGCTCTCACAATAGAGAGTCACCAATGGCGACCAAGTCCTACTCGACTACGTACGATAGTAGCGCCAATACTTCGGAAATCCAGGCGATACACAAGGCAGCCACAAGTTGGGTTTTGGGCTCTAATCCTTACGAAACGCTCACCTCACTTGGAAGGAGACCTTCCCATGCAACCTGAAAACAAGTGAGGGTGTTACTCTCCCCAAGCAATGAGTCCAATTACCGATTTTATTTTTGGTCAAGTTTTCTTTAGCAGTCCCTTTTTTAATTTTTTTGGTGTTATCGCTTCTTTTGAGTCAATTCAAACAAGCGCCTAACGGTTTTTGTATTTTTCCTTTATCCTACTTTGTTCCAAAAACAGAGGGAGAATAGAGTCGGAAAAGCCGTGCAAGTCGACACCAAGGTGGAAATCTCACCTTTGTGCCTAGATGATGCGTGCAAAGTTAGAAGACTTACAGCGAATCCCAGCTCTCTCCATGCGGGATGCAAAGCAGAATTTTTAAACCTAAGCTATATGGCGATATGAAAGCGGAAATCGTCCTAGAATAGGCATCTGCTAGCGTGAAGAACCACAAGCTAACTAGCAACTCCTAATCCGAGTGTCCGGTCTAGGCTCACCCCTCCTCTGCCCAACACATTTGGGGTAGGAGAAAGCGCTTGTTCGGGTGTGAGCTCGCGGCGCGTGGATTTGGAAGCTACTAACTAACTGTTTAATTAGTCTAAGTCCAAACACGTATCTATAGGAGCATGCAAATATAATTAAGTGTTTGGACCTATTCTAATCGAGTCAAGCAGACCTAGAACTAAGAGCTCAATCCACAAAAGAAAGTGAAAAATGAAAACAAAACCGGAAAATGACTGCGATGAAAACGCGATAAAATCCGCGGTGAGCCCCCGGGTGAACAAACACCCGGAAGTTAGGCCCGAATGTCTAAGTGTCCAAATCCAAGTGTACCTGTATTATTACAAATTAAATAAATCACTCTCTCACCAAAAATAAAAGAAAACTAATCTAACACTCTCTCTCTCACTCCTTGCTCTCTCCTGTCGGCTTGGCTAAAGAATAGCCGGCTCCGCTTCCCAAGGATGCGTCGGGTCACCTAGGCGATCCGCCTCGCTCCGCGGTCCCTCGCAAGAAGACAAGACAAGAGATGGTCAGATAGCTCAACAAGATATATCAAAATGTAAGAGATGAAAAAAATGCTGCTATGGTAAACAATCACACAATCAAACAAAAATGTGAACTACAAGCTGTTGCTCCCCGGCAACGGCGCCATTTGATAATCTCGAAATTCGATGTGGTTATGTCGACTCACAAGGCGAGTCAACAGTCGGTGTTTGACCACACAAATCCTGAAATTAATCAACAATTAACCCACACTAAAGATCAATAAATTAGAAATAATGTGGAGTTAAAATTTATTTTTAACTCTGCACAAATGGTGTATAGTGTCAAGTATGCAGAGAGTTCGAACACAGGGAGCAAACAAGGTAGTTCAAGCACAAATGCTCAAGTATGTGTGTGATGTGTGTAGTGTCTACACTAAGCAAGCAAGCAAATATATTTTTTTGTGGGTTTTTAATTTTTAATTTTTTTTATTTTATTTGAATTTTTAATTTTTGTATTTTGATTTTTGATTTTCTGATTTTTATATTTTATACTTTATATATATATTTTTTATATTTTCTTTTTCAATATTGGAGAATAAAGACAATATAATAAAAGGCTAGGTAAAATATTAATAAAAATGCATAAAAATACTCAAAAATCCAGAAATAAAATGTTTTTGGTCTTTTTAATATTTTTTACTATTTTTGTGATTTTTGGGGATTTTTCAAGGTGTTTTTGATATTTTTAAAAACTGAAATAAGGCAAAACAGTGGAAATAGGGCTGACTGTGAATAAAATGCAATTTAAAAATAACACCCAATACCCAAAATGTTTCACACTATTTTTCCACTTAAAAGAACAAAATAAGGGATAAACAGAAGCTGGGTTTATATTTTTTTGATTTTTCTACTATTTTATATATTTTTTTTGAAGTTTTTGAGAGTTTTTAATTTTTTAGTGTTTTTCTTTTGAAATTTTTAATGATTTTTGGACTGACACTAAAAGACAATAAAATAGACACTCGGTGAATTTTTGGGAATTTTTGGAGGTATTTTGATATTTTTTTGGTATTTTCTAAGGTAGACAATACACAAAAAGGAAGTTTTTGATTTTTAATAAATATAAAAATAAGATAAAATCAAAAACTAAATAGATGGCGTTAAAGTACACGTGTCCAGGTGCTTAAGTCTATTTTTGTGAAATTTTTGGAGTTAAAAAGATAGGTTAAATAATTAGAGCAAACATCCAAACATTAAACAGTCCTGGCAGGGGTATATGTGCAATATCCAAAACATCCAGGGGCATACATGCAATTTTCCACAAAAATATACTCTGAATATTCAATTTTTAGCACCAAAAGACAATTACAAAAACCGCCTGGGTCTCCTAGCAATTTACCCACCAGGGCGCGTGACTTGCACGCGCCTGGGAAGGACTAAAATGTAATATAATAAAAACCTGGGGGCCTACTTGCAAAATATCCAAAAATATTACACGTGCTACGAAAGTTTCAGGACTAAAATGAAATACACAAACATACGGGGGTTCCTCTGCAAAATGCCCACCCCTCACGTGAACAGGTCACGTAAGGTGACGTGGCGAAGGACCCAAATGCAAATAAATAAAGTATGGGGGTCTTTTTACAAATATTACAAAATATTTAAACTACAGACGACAATTTAAAGACTAAAAAGTAAATACAAAAGGCGCGAGGGTGTAGATGCAAAATACCCTCGACGCGACGCTCCGATGATGACGCGTGGCGCGAATCCAACGGCGGGACGACAGGGCGCGATCCAGCGGCTGGAAGCGATCCACTTATCCACGTGGCGCACGATGAGCGGTCGATGACGCTTCGACGACGCACGGCATGGATTAGATCTTCCTTGGTTGATCGGACGGTCGAGGCGAAGGATGATCCAACGGAGGCTGTGCGATCTGGGGAGGGCTCCTCGATCCAACGGCTGGGAGGCGATGAGGAAGAACAGCGAAGAACGCCGGTGAGGCGAACTTCGCCGCTCCAGATCGTCGTCCTCCGGCGAAGTCAAGGCTCCAAAATGGCCGTGGAGCGACCCCTGGTCCTTCTCTATCGGCTGGTGGCGGCAAAAAGCCTCGGCAGCGGTCGAGGTGCTCAGGTGAAGGTGGCGGAGCTGGGAGGTCCAACCACGCTCCGGCGAGCGTCAAAACTCGCCTCCAGGCGTCGTTGCTCGTTCTTTGACCTGCAAAAATAGTCAAAGGGTCCAGGGCAAACTACCTGGACCCTTGGATGGTCGCGAGGGGGTGCGAATCGACAGGTGGATGCACGGCCGGAGTTGCGCTCCGGCCAAGGTGCTCGATTGGGCGATATGGATGATGGAACTTCGATTTTTTTGGGGGATAATGATCCTTAAGCTAACAGGAACGAAATGGTACAAAGAAATAGGCGGGGGGATGCCCTCGATGGCTGGAGCTAGAGGAGAAAGAGTACCTCGACGCCGGCGGTTGGCGGAGGTGATGGAGGCTCCCTCGACTTCGCGCGCCTTGGCTGAAGGGCTGGTGGTGGAGCTGTCACCTCCACGGAGCTCAGGAGCACAGAGATGGCGCTGAAGGGTGGACCAAGGGGACTCAAAAATCAAAGGGAAAGAGGGGGGTCGGTTTTAGGTGGTTTGACCCCTGACCAAGGTGCTCCAAAGATCAAGACACCTCGGGCGACACACTGATCCATTCCTCGAGATGATCATAGGGCGAGCAAGCTTGATAATCGAGGAGAAAAAGTTGTCAAGATTCCATCATGGATTGGTGCAAGATGCGACCAGGAAAAATCGACCAAAATGGGGTCAAATGCATTCTGACAGACGCACATGGGTGGAGGGCAGGCAGTTGACCCGAGTCAACTGAGACCGCCCCCTGGTTGGTCCACGTGGACCAACCAGGAAAAACCCTAAAAAAACTTTGTTAATTCAATTTAAAATATTAAATGGCCGAATTAGATAAAAGTTATAAAATAAAAAATGTTCAAAATTTTATTTAGTATTTTATTTTGATTTTTAATTATTTTTAGGAGTTTTATTTTTACAAGTTGCCTTTTTAACCCTATATAGGTATAATACCTATGTATTTTGATATTTTATTTTTTATTTAGGTATTTTATTTTTATTATTTTTATTTAGTATTTTATAAAATTATAACATACTTTCATATACCTAAATATATTTTTATTTTATTTTTCTGAGTTGTTTTGTGTGTTTAATAAAATCTAAAAGTATTCTATACAGGTATAATTATATGCAGTGTACCTATGTATTCTTTATACAAGTATTTTTATTTTTATTTTTCTTTGCATTTTAATTTAATTTTAATGCACATATATATTATAAGTAATATTTACAAAATTATAAAAAAATATAAAAATGAATAAATAATGAATAAAGAATAAATTGAATATTTTAATCAGTATAGCTATACAATAGGGGTCCAAAACTCAACTTTCAAACCGTAGCTCCGCCAAATGCGAAACCACCACCATTGGGTAGATTATTTTATTCTATATACAATTAAAGGTGAGTTTGATGCATTTGGAGTTGTCGTTTGTGAGATACGGGTCTGGGAAGTTGGGATTTTGGATTCTTATTCAGACCATATCTTTTTGTCTGTACATTCTTTTCCTGTGAAATCAATTTTGTATTTTTCTTTATGAACTTATCTACAACTTTCATGTACAAAGTTTCTTTATTTGATGTATAAAAGGTGGAACCGAAAATAGGTCCCAAAATGAATAAAGAATGAATATAATGTATAGGCATTTTATCTGTACTTTGGTCCTTATCTCCCCCTACTTTATTCCTTGTCGACCTATTCATCAAGATGCCTAGGTCTCGAGGGTTTTGAGTCATAAAATATTTACAATATTTTATTCTTTTTCTTTTCTTTATTTATTCTATAATTTTGGCCTTAATTACAGTAATTTACACACTGTTGAGATGCACATGCATGAATGCTAAGATGCTTGATTTAAGGCTATTTACAGGCATTTGCTAGGGTTTTAGGTGCCAAAATGATAGAATAAAGATGATGAAATGTGGATTCGTCATCTACTAGCTCAAGAGGAAAAACTCCTTGTATATACGCTGCACATGTATATGTTGCATAGATGCACTTGAAAAAAAATGCAAAAAGAAAATAACTCCAAAAAAGTGGTGGGTCTGAGAGAAAATGATAATCCCACCGGAGTATGTATATAGTGCAATAAGGCAAGCTTGAGATTCATTTCCCACCTTATGTAGCTTGCAGCAGGGAGACTTGGCTACACTGGTTGAGCTCCCAAGGATACATAGCTACACTGGCCATGGTCCATTCTCTTCTTCCTCCTCTTCTTGAGCCGGTTGAACTTGAACTTAGAAGGGAATACCCCGCTCCTTGAGGAAAGAGTGGCCAGATTGGGGTCATAGAGTTACCTTGTTGGGGAGGGTTGTCAAGTTGCCATTTCTGAGGTGGAGAGCTTATACCTCACATTCACAGTACAAGGAAAGATTCATGGTCTTCAGGGTTTGTGTTTGATGACTTGTTCTGATCTGGATTGTTGAGGAGTCTTGATTATAGATTGGTGGAACTTAGAGGCTGTTGAGTTGTAGGCTTAAGTCCAAATAAGGTTCCGACACATTAATAATCCAAAGATCTGATTGAGCTCCATAATTCAATTTAATGAAGGTATGTTTAATATTCAACCTTGATCCATGTACATTCTCCTTTTTTTCTTTTTCTTTTTCTTTCTCTTTAGCACTTCTTTTTCAAATAAGTGTTTGCTAAGGCAAAGTTAAGTATAGGGGGTGATGAATATTCATTCATCACTCTTTATTCTTATATTTTAGCTACAAAAACCTTTGCAAATACATGTATATGTTTGTAAATACAAATAATTACCAAAAGCATGCATTGTGTAAAAACTAATAATTAGCATGTTTTTGTGCAAAAATAAAAGAATAAAGATTAAAAAGAAAAAAGAGGGAAATATTCAGAATAAATATTGAGCAACCTAATCCCAAGGGAGGGCTCAGTATCGGCCTGACCGCATAAAAGCCAAAGTAGAGAGAGATAGGGAGCTCATGTGTGTAAATATACCTGTAAATAGAACAAAAATATTTTCCTCCAAAAATAGAATAAATGGGCTTGTATATATTTGTATATATTTATAAGTACAAAATCAAAATAAAAATAGAAAAATCAAAAAGAAAACAAAAATAACTCTCCTTGTACATATTCACCTTGTGTATAAACCCACACTTGTATTCATTTCACCTTATAAATAAATAAAATTAATTTCCATAAAATTTGTATATATTCTATCTTTTATGGTGTAAATAAAATAAAATAAAAACCATAAAAACAAAAATAAAATAAAAAGAACAAAATTAAAAATAAAAAAGAGCCTTGTACATATACCATGTATATAAATTTACATATCTATTTATTTAACCATTGTATATAAATAATAAAATAAAATAAAAATACCTTTTTATTCCTAATTTCATGCTATAAATAAATAAAATATAAAATAGGAATAGAAATGTATAAAAATAACAAATTAAAAAAATCAAAAATAAAAAATCTATATTGTGTAAATACCTATGCATAACACTATAGTGTACATACCCTATTTTTATTTCGAAAAATTAATTAAAAATTACCAAAAATAGAAAAAAATAAAATAAACATTTTTCGTATTTTGAGTTTTTAATAATTCGACCATCTCCTATTTTAAACCGATTTTCCAAATCATTTCCAGGTGGCTGATTCTCATTGGTCCACGGGGGATGTTGACCCCCCAGTCAACTCCCCCCTGTGGACCACTTCCCACGGGTCGATGACGCCCGACCCGATTTCCCCGATTTTTCGCGTCACGACCCGACCTCCAAATCAGCAACCCCCGAGCTCCGATCGTCCCCCTTGCATCCGAGATCATCGCCGACATCCGTGTGGGGATCCACGCTTTGCGGAACCCTGCCCGATCCTTTCTTCTCGGACCTGCAATCATATAAAGTCTGAGCTCCGCCTCCATTTCTCGCATCTTTGGCTCATTTGCTTTCCACCCAGTGACCTCCTTCGCCTCTGCGAGAGTGACAGCTCACGCCAGGCGTTGTTGCAGCGAGGAGGGGACGTCTCGACCACTGATCCGGCGAGCTTGCGCCGCCGTGCGCCGCCTGGAGGTAGCGCCAGAGCCTCGGACACCGACGGTCCTCGAGGCAAGGACCAGGAGCACCCCTTGCTCTTCCCCAGTCGAATCCATCCAGTAGGTAGCCCCTTCTCCCTCTCTATTTCTTTAATTTCGCATTTCGCCCAAATTGCCCCGTCACCTTCGAGCTTCGATTCCGCCCACACGAGCCACCTATTCGATCATTGGAGCAGCCCATCACGATCGCCTTCTCCCCGAGCATCTTCTCCACCCCTTCATTCACCCCAGTTCGCAAAGGAACTGGGCTTTGAGATCCATCGCCGACGCCTCGCCGGAGCTCGCACGCCCCGCCGCACCGACCACCTTCACCCCCACTTACAGGGTCGAGGCAATTTGCCCTCGACCCGCGAGTGCGTTGCTGTGCTTTGCAGGTCCATTCGAGGCCATCTGAGGGTCTCGACCATTTGAAGCAGCCGCTCCTCCTCCGCCAGTGTCGCCGGAGCTCTCCAGAGCTCCTCGCCACCATCGGAGGGTGCCCTTAGACGCGGGAGGCCCCCACGCCTCTTCTCCGATCATCGGTGGCCTCCGAGGAGGACTCCAGTGCCCGCACGAGCCCGGTGAAGTTCGCCGGCGATCAGTTCGTCCTCCATCCTCCGCAGCCGTCCGATCGCTCTTCAGATCCAATTCGCATCGCAGCCGTCCATGCCAGGAGCCGCCTCCACCGTTCGATCCTTGGAGGAGTGGTCTTGACCGTCGATCGTCGAGGGTTAGCCCCAGCGCATCTGAGCGAATGGATCTACACGTGGCGCTCATCCGACGACCGACGTAATACAGGGTAAATTTCACTTTAGGCCCTTAGTTTCATAGTAGTTTTGTTATAGTCCTGTAAATATTTTAGATAGTTTATTTTAGTTTGGTAATTTGCACTGTGGACCCTGTTGTTTTCTGTATTTACGTGTATGCCCCTGTGTGTAGTGGAACACGTGCGTCGACACGTGCTTATCTGGGTTATTTGCATGTTTAGCCTTGATGTTCTAGGGTGTTACTGAATGAAGTTATCTTTTTAGTATTTGCAGAAATACCCCCGTGAATGGTGTTATTGCACATGTGCTTGATTTAGTGGGTTATTTATACTGAGGCCCCTGGACTTTTAATACTTGTTATTAAATAGTCCAGGAACCTTAGTTTATTTGCATATAGGTCCCTGAGTGCCCAGGTCACGCGCCTCGCGCGTGTTTTCTTGGAAAATTTGCACCGGACCCCCTGGAACTTCTACGAATTGCGTACAGGTCCCTGTGCACTATACCTTAGTTTTGATGTTTAATAAAATAGCAAATTAACTCCAAATTTAATGAAAATTAGATACATGGCTCCTGCCATGGTGTAAATTTTTTTATAATTTTTGGAGACATTTTGGTTTCATTTGATATTTTTAAAAATTCAAAAACACACTTTTTTGTTACTGTCTAACTTTAAAAATCACAAAAAATATTAAAATACCTCTAAAAATTACAAAAAATAGGGAGTGTTTATTTTATCTTGTTTGATTTTCTGACCAATTTTGGTCATTTTTCACTATATAAAACTCATAAAAATTATAAAACCCCTAAAAACCTATAAAAATTCTAATAATTAAAAGAAAAATCAAAAAATAATAATTCAGGTGCCTAAATTTTCCTTGAATTTTCTTCTTTATAGGAAAATTACCTCCATGTGTTAATAGGGCCATTTTGCATTTTAAATTGTCCCTTGACACCTAACTGGACAGTACCCTTTATTTTCTGTCTTGTTTGATTTTTATAAAATTCAATAAAAATCAGAAAATTACCAAAAATTAACCAAAAACAGTAAAAACTATAAAAAACATAAAAATATTTTTATTTGAATTTTCGAGTGATTTTTGAGTAGATAAATAATTGTTTGAAGTTGCCATTTGTTTGCTTTTCTTATTTTCTTCATTAATTAAAATTCAAATATATATATATAAATTAAAAATCCACCAAAAAGACCTTTGTTTTATTTTATTCCTTTTTAGACTACTTCGTAGGCCGCAAAGGCCATCACGTGCTCCTTGTGTTCGACCCTGGTTGCTATACCAGGATAATATAATAGCGAGACCGCTACTTGAGCTTGTTTGATTTTACATTGTTTTGATTGTATGATTTCTTCTCGATTGACACCGCTTGGTGACTTGGGTCGCAACGACCCTTGATTACCTTTACCCGAGTCGCTTTGCGTGGTTATCAAATGCCAGAAGAAGGTTAATAGAAGAGTCGCTGTCTAATAGAGTACGATCAAACTGCTGCTCCTGAATCTCGCATCTAACGTAGGGAGCTCCTGCATCTGGTCTCTTGGCTGGCAGTTTGTTCTGAATGGTGCAGCAAGTGTCCTGGGTGAGCACATGGATCTGATCTCTGTGGTTCCTCCTCTTCCTGCGGACGGTAGTCTTCTCTTTCAAGTTCTTTTTGAAGAGGGGGATGTGCTCAAGTGCTTCCTGTAGAGTCAGCTGAATGTGGAATCTATCAATCATCTGATTGCTGAACTCTACCTGCTGGGTCTTTTTAGGATTTTCTCTCTTGTTCCCCTTCGCCCGGCAGAGTGCTTCAGGGAAGGGGATAGTAGGGGCCTCCGCAGATGGAGGACTAGGAAGAGGTTCCTGCACCTGTGACGGAATAGAATCCTTACCATGATCATCATTCAACACATATGGATCTGAAATGTGAACAGAAGCCTTTCCTTTATTCATATTTTTGTTCTTTTTCTTGTTACCACAGCCCAAAGATTCAAAAGGTGGTAACACCACAGAAGGAAGTTAATAGAAGTGGTGGCTTCAGCACCACCAACGGCATCTGACTTCATGGCATCGACACCGCGCTCTGGTTCTGCATCAAAAATGGTGGTTTCAGCACCACCATCTGCATCAGGTATCACAACGGCCTCAGTACTGTCGTCTGGATCTCCATCATCGGTGGCCTAAGCACCACCGTCTTCAACATCATCATTAGCGACATCAACACCACTACCCTGCTCATCTGGCGCTCCTGATTCGGCTTGTGGATGTCGCTCAGATGAGGCACCGCCGGCTGACATCCTACCGCTCCTAGTGGTCACAAAATCAGCATCATACAAAGAAGAAGACGTGTCACTCAAATAATCACTAGGAGAGGTATCCTCTGTGAACTGTACTTGCTCAGACTTCCTCTTCAGATTGTTTGGTTTCGGTTCAATCTGAGCTGGTATGGCGGCTTTGCCTTTGATTAAATCCCTCACCTCCTGCCGGAACTCATCCATATCCCGCCGATAGGATTCTTGATGTTTAGAGAGCAATCGGGCGAGGTCATCTAATGCTGGGTTCTTGAAGGCAGGTGCCTGAGAACCGGATGTATTCCCCTGCTGGAAATGAGGCTATTGCTGCTGCTGGTGAGGATAATGCTGGGGAGGATGGGAGTATGACTGCTAAGGCTAATGGCGCTGCCTCCACTTTTGGTTGTGATAGGTGGGACGAGGACCATGCTGGTACTGCTGTTGGGCATACTGGGGCTGCTACTGTTGCTGGTTGTTCTACTTTCCTTGAGCGGGAGACTACTGTTGGGATGAGGAACCACCATTGCCCCAACGGAATCCGGGGTGATCGCGACGAATCCCGGGCTGCGGGTACCGGTCGTACCAAATCCCATTGACTTCCATCAATGGTTCCTGCTCGAAGGATGGTAGAGATAGAACTGCCAATGGCTGATCCGACTGATAGACAACCATCTGAGTGTCCTGAGATGGTGGTGGCAGTGATGGGTAATACTGTAGCTGCTGGACCGGCTCTGCCTGAATGTGGTTGACCTGGCGGTACGAGGCAGAGGGCTGGGTTGAGCTGCTACTGCTGAGATCATCTCGTGACTTGGGAGGCTACAGAGTAGACGTTTGTGCCTCCTGAATGCAAAGAATCTACGTCTTCAGGTCACTCATGGTCTTGGTAATCTGGTCCATCTGGGCCAGTCCTTACATCTGCTTTTTTCTCGAGGATCTCGAGGCGGTCCAACTTCTCACTAATGATGCCCATGTCAGTTGCGGCTGATTCGGCTTGGGCTGCAGCTGCCGATGGAGTGTGGGGACCGGCATCTATGCGGGCGATCCTCTGAAATGATCATGCTCCTTGGGGAGGTTTCTGCTGCGTGTAGACGCAGGCTTAGGCCATGACTGTTGAGTTCTCTGCCATCCCTTCATAGATGGCCCAAACGTCGTCTTCACCTTTGGAAAAATAGGACCCACCACAAGAGGCATTTACAAGCCCCTGCAGCTCTGGTGTCAGCCTATAAAAGAAACTTTGAACCAGATTGGGCTTGGATATATCATGATGCGGACATCGGTCAATGAGCTCTCTAAAGCGATCCCACGCTTCATGGAATTGTTCATTCGAGATCATTGTGAAATTGCTGATCATAGCTCACGCTACGTTCGTCCGTCCTAGAGGGTAATACTTCTTCAAGTATGCGGTCCGGAGTTGTGCCCAAGTATCGACGAAGCTCCCCAAATGTTTCAGCCAGTAAGCGGCTCTATCAACCAAAGAGAATGGGAAGGCTATCATCTTGATGGTGTCCTTAGTCATCAGCCTGTCATGAATGGTACTGCAGATCATTTCAAATTCTTGTAAGTGGAGGTGTGGCTCTTCGGTCGGTAGCCCATGGAATTTAGGCAGAAGCTGAATAGTGTGGGGCCGAAGCTCGAAATCTCCATGGATGGGAGGGAGTTGGATCCACCGATGAGTGAGGGAGGCTGCTGGATTGTGCAATTCTCTCATGATGGTCTGTGGCAGCCTCTCCTGATTTGGTTCTCCTCCCTCTTCTTCTACTGGTATATCACCTCCACCTCCACCGCCCCAGGTCTTTTTTCTCGCATCTGCGCGATCTCTCTCATGAGGTCACCCATGAATGCTCCCTGGTCTCGGATCTGCCTCTGCATAGTCTCCAGGGATGCTAGAAGTGAATTGTTGATGGCGGCTTGATCATATAAGAATGGAGGGTGCTCATGCTCATCTGGGTGTTCTCCTTGGTCTGCCATTTCTGGATTCTCTGAAAATGCAAAATGACCCATCTCAGGTGCCGTCAAATGATCTGAGCTATGTGATGCACTAAATTCTGAAACTCTTGGACTGATGGAAGGAGAAGGGTGGTCGAGGGGGAACAGGGTGGAAGTGAACTCAGGCTCGGAGAGCAGGTCTGGACTCTCCGAGATTGTCCTAGATGAATAGGGAGGAGTGCTGGATAGCGGTGCCAACAAAGTCGGCCTACGAGACCTCCTTCCCATCATCGTGATTATTGCGAAGAGTAAGGCTGAGAAATGAAGAAAAAGAAGAGGGCAAAATTGTGCACAAGTGTGCAGTATTTTTGATCTTGACCTAAATACGACTAGCAATCAAACACAAAGCAAAGGGATTCACCAACTCAACACATGAAGCCGTGAGGGTTCGGCTTTTATCTTTGTAGTTTTTATATTAAATTCAGGAAGTTATCTTTTAACGAGTCCTTAGAGCGCTATGCCTATAGAAGAGAGAACACTGCCAGAAAAGTATTCCCGTACTTGTCCTCCTCCTGTGTAACCTGTAGCTTGCGCTTTTTGAGGTCCTTGTAACCCTTCCTGGATCCCTACTCAACGAAAGAAAAGAGGGAGGAAGCCGGTAGGCGAAACCGATACTTCGGATCTTGCTCGCAACGGAATCACCTGTGAGCATGCAAGACCCTACTCGGACGCAGATGGTGAGACAGACACGTCCATGAAGGCGTGGCCTATGCTAGGTACTTCGGACAAGGTCGATGCTCAACACAATAGTGAGTCATCAATGGCGACCAAGCCCTACTCGTCTATGTACGATAATAGCGCCAATACTTCGGAAATCCATGCGATACACAAGGCAGCCATAAGCGGGGTTTTTGGCTCTAATCCTTACGAAGCACTCTGCTCACTTGGAAGGAGACCTTCTCAAAAAACCTGAATACAAGTGAGGGTGTTACTCTCTCCAAGCAATGAATCCAATTACCAATTTTATTTAGGTCAAATTTTCTTAGCAGTCCCTTTTTTAATTTTTTTGGTGTTATCACTTCTTTTGAGTCAATTCAAACAAGCGCCTAACGATTTTTGTATTTTCTTGATTCCTACTTGATCCAAAAACAGAGGGAGAAAAGAGTCAGAAAAACCATACAAGTCGGCACCAAGATGGAAATCTCACCTTTGTGCCTATATGATGAATGCAAATATAGAAAGACTTACAGTGCCTCCAGCTCTCTTCATGCGGGATGTAAAGCAGAAATTTTTAAACCTAATCTAAATGCCGATATGCACACGGAAATCTTCCTAAGCAGGTAATTGCTAATGTGAAGAACCACAAGTTGTTCACCAATCCCCAATCCTAGAGTCCGGTCTAGGCTCACCCCTCCTCCTCTCGACACATCGAGTCCAAGAGAAGCGCTTGGCGGGATGAGCTCGCGGCGTGGCGGATCGAAAATGATGAGTCAATTGTTTAATTAAATTAAGTCCAAATACGCACTATAGGTACTTGCGATGGTTATTAGGGTGTTTGGACCTAATCAAAAAATCGATCAAGCAATGCCTAAAATCTAAGGGCTCAATCCACAAAAGAAAGGAAAATGAAATCAAAACCGAAAAATGACAGCGGGAAACTCGATGAAATCTGCAGTGAGCCCCCAGGTGCACAAACACCTGGAAATTAGGCCCGAGTGTCCTGAGTGTCCAAGGTACCTGTATTATTACAAATTATCAAGTCTCTCTCTCACAAAAATAAAAACTAGCTAACACACACACTCTCTCTCTCACTCCTCCTGCTCTCTCCTTTCGGCTTAGGCTAGAAAGGCTGACTCTGCTTCCCAAGGCTGCACCGAATCACCTAGGCGATCCTTCTCGATCTGCGGTCCCTCGCAAGAAGACAAGAAATGAGATGGTCAGAAAGCTCACAGATAAATATCAAAAACAAGAGAGACAAAGCAAGCAATGATGTAAATAAGCAATCACAATCAATCAAAAATGTACTCTATATGTTGTTGCTCCCTGGCAACGACGCCATTTGATTTACCCAAAATTCCAACGGTCATGTATTCCACACAAGGCGGGAACACAAAAGTCGCTGCAGTGACCGCTAAGAAATCCGAATTTAATCAACAATGAACCCACAATATAAATATTAAGTAATGAAAAATAGATGTGGAGTCAAATTTATTTTTAACTCTACATAAAAGATGTATAGATGCAAGTATGTAGAGAGTTCGAACACATGAAGCAAGGTAGGATAGATCAACAATTGTGCAAAAAGTGATGTGATTAGTTGTCTACAATATGCCAATGTTTTTGTGGGTTTTTATTTTTTTTAATTTTTTAATTTAATTTTTATTTTTTTGTATTTTGATTTTTTTGTGTATTTTCTTTTTATATTTTATATTTTTTTTCTTTTTCAATATTAGAATATATATATAATATAAGAAAAGAAGGGATAGGGTATTTATAAAAATAGGAGAAAATGCTCAAAAATCAGAAGATAAATTGTTTTTGGTCTTCTTATATTTTTCTACTATTTTTGTGATTTTTGGGGATTTTTTAGAATATTTTTGGTATTTTTAAAAGCTAAAATACAAGAAAATAGTGAATATCAATGCTGGCCGAAATTAAAATGGGAATGAAAAATAGCAAACAGTAACAAAATTTTCCCAAATTAATTTTAAAATAAAGACAATAAAATGGGGAACCTATATGACCTGAGTTTATATTTTTTGGATTTTTCTGTGATTTTTTAGATTTTCTAAAGATTTTATGGGTTTTCTAATTTTTAGGGTTTTTGTTTTGAAAATTTTAGTGATTTTTGGACTACACTAGAAGATACTAAAATATACCTTAGATAATTTTTTGGTATTTTTCAAGGTTTTTTGATATTTTTTGGTATTTCCTAATGCAAACAGCAGCTAAAATGCAGGTTTTTGATTTTTAATAAATATTAAAATGCAATAAAAATGCAATACAAAAATATGGCATGAACAAGCAAGCACACAGGAGCTTAAGTTAATTTTTTTGGAGTTTTACGAGTTCAAATGATGCACTAAACAAATAGGGAAAGCATGTAAAAATACAATGCCTAGCAGGGGTATAAGTGTAAATAAACAAACAAGCAGGGGCCTAAGTGCAATTTTCACACAAAATTTGATATAGAATAAGCAATTTAATGGACCACACACAAATACCAACATCCGCAAGGGCACCCTTGCAAAAACACCAAACGCACATGCGCAAGCACGCACGCCTGGCAGGGGCAAATATGTAGTTAAAAAAACACGAGGGCCTCTTTGCAAATTACACAAAAGTATTACACTAGATCTGGATTTTCTTGGACTAAAATGAAATAAAACAACCCTTGAGGGGTCCCTTGCAAAAAGCCCTCACCTCACGTGTACTGGTCACGTGAGGTGACGTGGAGAGGGACCAGAATGCAATATTACAAACTTGCGGGGGTTCACATGAAAATAATCCAAAAATAAATAAAGGCAGATGAATGTTTAAGTATTCTTTATTAAATACAAAAAGGGATCGGGTGCAGTTGCAAAATACCCAATCCAGTGGTTGATCGGACGTCGGATGATTTTCGACTTGCCACGTGTCGTGCTAGCGACACCCGATGTCGGTTCGAAACGCACGGCCGCGATTAGATGGATCGTCGATGATCGGGCAGCCCTGGTGTGTTTGATCGGACGACTCCTGCTATGCCTGGGGGTCCTTGATGATCCGACGGCGGAGACACGCGTTGGATGAACAGGGAAGAAGGTCCGCCGTGGCGACCTTCCTCCGGTGATTGCGCTCCTCTCCGGCAGTCCTAAGTGCTCCAAAATGGTCCCCGAAGTTCCTGCGAGGTTCCTCTCCACGCCTGGGGCTTCAAAACATGACGGCAGGCACCAGGGTTCCTTCGCGACGTCGGAGAAGGAGAAGGGGCCCAAGTACCTCCGGTGAGGTCAAAATCGCCTCCAGGTGCTCTTCATGCTCCACGAACCTGCAAGAAAAGAATGAAGGCATCGAGGGCAAACTACCCCGACCCCGCGAGGAGGTGGAAACGGTGGCGGAAGGCTCGTATGAGGTGGCCGGAGGTAGCTCCAGCGAGAAGATCGATTGGGCAAATCGATTAGAGGAAATCGATGATAAAGATGGCTGGAGGCACCTAAGACTACAGTGAATAAAAAAGGCAAAGAAAACTATGGAAATAAACACCTCAAAGGGGGGGTACCCGAGGTTGAAAATAGCTCAACGGCGGAGCTCGCCGGATGTGCTGGAACGCGCCCAAATCCTCGTCGATCCGTCGCCTTGAAGGAGGCAATCTGGAGCTGTCACCTCCAGGTAGCCCAAGCGAGCCAAAGGGGGACGAAGGATAAAAAATGGGGTTCAAATTTGAATCGAAAATCAAGGTTGGGTTATGTAGGGTTGACGGCCAGGTGGGAAAGACCGAGGCGTATCGAGCGAATCTTTGATCCATGGCCCGAGGATATTCATTGGCGTGAATCATGGATATATGAGCAACAAAAGTCAAGCAGGAGCTATCGTGGAAGGGTGAAAGATCAGGTCTTGAAAAATCGTCAAAGATGACGAAAATCGAGGCTTCTGACACAGCCCAGAGGGAAGGTCAGACTGTTGACCTTGGTCAACAGTCCAGACCACCTGGTTGGTCCACGTGGACCAACTAGGAAAACTCTCTGAAAAATTATTAAAAAAATAGTTTAAAAATAGCAAATGATTTATTTAATTTTAGGTTATTAAATAAAAAATGTTTATAATTTTATAAAGTATTTTATAGTGATTTTTATTTATTTTTATGAGGTATATTTTTACAAGTTGCTTTTTATAGCCTATATAGGTATATTACCTGTATATTTATTATTTTTATTTTTATTTAATATTTTTAATTTCTTTAATTATGTTTATTATTTTATGAAATTATAATATACTTTTATACACGTAATTATATTTTTATTTTATTTTTTTGATGTATTTGGTATATTTAATAAAATATAAGGATGTATTATATAGGTATATTTGTAGGTATAATACCTATGTATTTTATATACATGTATTTTATTTTGAGTTTTATTTAGGTTTTTATTCTGATTTTATTGTACATAATTATTATAAATAATATTTACAAAATTATAAAAATAAAAAATTGTAAAAATAATGAATAAATAATAAATTGAATATTTTAATCTGTGCAAGTATACAATGAGGGTCCAAAACTCAACTTTCAAACCGTAGCTCCGCTAAATGCGAAACCACCTCCATTAAATAACTTATTTTAAATTATATACAATTAAAGGTGAGTTTGATGCATTTACAGTTTTTATTTGCGATATACGGGTCTGGGAAGTTGGGATTCTGGAATTTATTCAGACCATAACTTTTTATCTGTACATTATTTTTGAGTGAAATAAATTTTGTATTTTTGTTTATTTAATTATCTACAACTTTCATGTACAAAATTTCTTTATTTGAAGTATAAAAAGTGGAACTAAAAATAGGTCCCAAAATGAATAAAGAATAAATTAAAAAGAATAGGTATTTCTACTGTATTTTGACCCTTATCTCCCCCTACTTTATTCCTTGTCGACCTATTCATCAAGATGCCTAGGTCTCGGGGTCTCGGGTCATAAAATATTCACAATATTTTATTCTTTTTCTTTTCTTTTATTTATTCTATAATTTTGGCTTTAATTACGGTATTTTATGCACTATTTACATGCACATGCAAGAATGCTAAAATGCAGGAATTAGTTGTATTTACACGCATTTGCTAGGATTTTTGAGGCCAAAATGATAGAATAAAGATGATGAAATGTGGATTCATCACCCAACAAGTTGTCAGGGTCAGTTTTCTTCAATACAGTCTCCCTTCTTATCGATCCGACTATTCAAACTAGTACGCTTGTTCTTATATGCTACAATAATAAATTTGCAACCTAACTTGCATCATATTCTTCATGAAAGAATGAAGCATATTGAGATCGGCAATCATACATGTCATAACATTGTTACATAAGGGAAAATTACTACCTTTACGTCTCTTTAGCCGCTAATCACATATATAAAAAGCATTTTTCCAAGAAGCATCATTGCTTTATATGTGATAATAAGCTAGGCATAATATTTTAAAAATAAGGTTTTTACACTTGCGCCCCTTCGAGATTCTGCAATTACAGTTATACTCATACCTTATTTTGCAATAACACTTTTACCCTTGTATTCTTACAGAGTGCTCACCACGAATCTTTCATTAAGGTAAAATAGGGGCATGAATAAAAACAAAAGGGCAATATTATGTATTTTGTAAGAATACAATAACATAAGTGTTATTGCAGAAAAGACAGGAGCATAACTGAAATTGCAGCATTTTGAAGGAGCACGAGTTAAGAAAACCTACAAAATTCATGAGACATTAATGGGAAAATCCACATTTTTATAAAAAAATTCAAATGGCATTGTCTTGTTAAATCCAAGTTGCCATCAAAAAAACTTACATCATTTGATTATGAAAACAACGAATAAAAATTCCAAAATAATCCAAGACCTTAAGTCATAGCCAACAATCCCTAATCCCCCACATGATAGGGACCCATTTGATGTGCCAAGGCGGCTGAACCACTTAAGATCAGTTAAATCGGTTAGGTGGGTCCAATCGAATCCTTGTGGTCTTTGTAGTGGACATGGACCTACTTCCCTTGTAAACAAATATAATATAGGATGTTTATTTATACCCCAAATGCTTACGTGCACTCAGAGGGACCCTTTGCCCTTTCCCATACCCTTTTCCTTTCTTTAAATTAAAGGCTCTCAAAGCCCTCTTCTCCTTCATAAGAAAAGTCCATGTGGGTTTTAGCCTAATAATACCCAATTGATGTGTGTTGTGTTGAAGCAATTGGGATGTTGGGGGCCTTCTTTTAAGGCAAAAAGTGGCACTATGGAGAGAGTTGGGGGTCATGATTATTGGATTCATTAAGTTGTAGTGGATGCACCCCTAATTTGGGTTTAAAAATAACTTATAATTTTGGGTTTTTTTACAGTTGTATCCCTCCATATTCTACAATTACAGTTATGCGCATACCTTTTTTGCAATAACGTGTGTGCCTTTTTATTCTAACAAAATTCATGATATTGTCTGTCTGTTATTATACGTATGCACTGTATTACAATGATAAAAGGGCAATACTGTGAATTTTGGAAGAATATAATGACATAAGTGTATTGCAAAAAGGTAAGGGCATAACTGTAATTACAAAATCTCAAAAGGACATTGCCCTGCGAACATTGTCTGACCGGTAAAATGACGAGAAGACCCTTCTCAACCGGAATTCAGTCAACGTAGTTACTAGGTTTGATCCATTCAGACATATGTGGACCACTGAGCGTCAGCACACATAGCAATAAGGAATACTTTATAACATCACTGATGACTACTCGAAGTTCTCCTATATCTATCTCTTAGGAAGAAAGTCGGAAGCACTTGAAACATTTAAGAGATATAAGACGGAAGTGGAGACAAGATTGGGAAAATCAATCAAGACTCTTAGGACAGATAGAGGTGGAGAATATACCTCAAAGGAGTTTGAGGATTACTGTATTCAGACATGCATTCGTAGGCAGACTACAATGCCCTATACACCACAACAGATAGGTGTAGCAGAAAGAAAGAATCGAACTTTGATGATTGCTGTAAGGTGTATGCTTTCACACTCAGGACTCTCCAAGAAATTCTGGGGAGAGACAGTGTTGACTGCGAACTATATACAGAATAGGATTCCCACCAAGTCCGTAGAATCAACGCCATATGAAATATGGAATGACAGAAAGCCCGAGTTGGGTCATCTCCAAAAATGGGGATGTGTAGCACATGTTTTGGTACTGAGTCAGCTTAGAGACAAGCTAGACTTCAGGACATTAAAGTGCAAGTTTATTGGGTATAATGAGAATTCTAAAGGATATAGATTCTTCCATCAAACTAGAGGTCTGATCGAAAGTCGTGATGCTACTTTCCTTGAAATTTATCAAGAAAAGGAGCATGAAGTAGCGGAATCATATCCTCTGATTGTCTTACAAGACAATGAAGACGACTTGAGCATTAGGCAAGAACTTAATGATGATATCGATCATCCAAATGTAGAGAATGAACCTATAGAGCATGATGATCCTTTGGAGGAAGTGGGTGGACCCACACAACCACGAGTATAATCGGTAATAAGAGACCCAGAACACGGTCCGCATGGATGGAAGATTACCATTTCTATGGATGTGAGGCGCCATGCTACACCGTATATGAGGATGTTGCGGATTGTACAGATCCCACCTTTGATGAAGCTATGACTTCGTCTAAGTCGGAATCATGGTCGGCCGCCATGAGAGATGAGTTGGACTCGATCAAGCGAAACAGTGTTTGGAAATTATGTGATTTGCCAGAAGGTAGACAATCCATAGGATGTAAGTGGATATTCAAGAAAAAGTACCGAGTTGATGGTATAGTTGATGAATATAAAGCTAGATTAGTTTCCAAGGTTATACTCAGCAAGCAGGAATAGATTTCTAGGAAACCTACTCTCCAGTGGTTAAGTTTGCCTCTATTCGGATGATCTTAGCCATAGTCGCATATATGGATTTGGAATTTTTTCTAATTCATGTGAAGACAGCCTTCCTTAATGGAGAGTTAAAGGAGGAGATTTATATGTGACAACCTGATGGTTCTCAGGTTGAAGGTCAGGAGAAAAGGGTTTACAAGTTTAGAAAGTCATTATATGGCTTGAAGCAGTCTTCACGGCAATGGTATCTCAAATTTCATGAGAAAGTTATCCAATTTGGATTTGTTTCAAATAAGTTGGATAACTGTGTGTGTGTCATGAAGAGTAGGAGCAGGTTTGCAATCATGTCATTGTATGTGGATGACATTCTGCTTGCAGGTAAGGATATAAGAGTGAAAAATTAAGTTGCACTTCAACAAAATAGATATATAACAATAAATAATATATATATATATATAACAATAAATAAAATAGATATATAACAACAAACAATTTATAAAATCATTGCTATATATATGTTAAATATACTATGACAAATTGTATTCGTTGCAGAAATAAATAGTGTTATGAAATTCATAATAACATATATGTTGTTATATTGTTACTAACAAGTCAAATAACAATGATTGTCGATTGTCTTTCTAAAAGAAATTATTCTGATAATTGCAAAATTTAGCAAGGATTAATATTTATTTTAGAGAGAAAGGTAATAAATAAGGGTAAAATGTGGCCATCCCTAAGGGGAGGCAAGTTAGCTTCCCGTCTGTTTTTCTTTTACTTTTTTATATTTTCTTTAAAATATGTGAGATTAACTTACATTAATAAGAGGAATATGTGATTTAAATTTCATGAAAAACCGACATTCTTAACCAATCCATTTTGAAGGGGTCGATTTCAGTGATTCTAAAACTGTTAAAATTTGATAGGCTTTATGGATTGGATAATGACCTCGAAATGAGTTGAATTTTCAATGGAAACACGTTGATATTATGTGATCTAAAACCCCCAGTTGTTTAGAAAAAAAATCATAAGAAACTTCAAAAAAAACAAAACAAAAAGGGTAAACGAACTTGACTCCCCTTGTATGTACGTGTTGTTGTCCTCGACCAGGTGGTCGTCATCGAGAGAAAATCCTCTATTGTACATCATGGATATGCTATAAACCACGAGGAAGCTGAAGCCGCTCGATCAAGATCATATATATATATAAGTTTAGATATTGAGAGATTAGATTGCAAATACAAAAGTAATGATTCCTTTTTATTAATTAGAGTATGAGAGTGCAAAAGTCTACTTCCTTTGCCTTTCTTCTACTACACCAACACAAGTCAACAAGGAAAGGAGAGCCTCATGTGAGCTCCATGATGGGCCATCACCATTAATATTTTGACCAAAGTCCCATATTTATTTCTCATAATTTATTAAGGGGTGCATATTAATTAGTGGGCGTAATGACATGCACGTAGGGATATTATGTCCCTTATGTTTATGGCACCCCATCTTTTGTGTATTGCATATTACATCTTAGATTCACATATAATTATTCGGGTTTTTTTACACTTGTGCTACTTTCAGATTCTACGATTGAAGTTATGCTCGTGCCTTTTTTGCAATAATACGGGGCCCCACAGCCCGTGTAATCTTACAAACTTCTCAGTGATGTCCATTAATTTATATCAATGTAATATAGGGGAATAAGTATAATAATAGAAGGACAATACTGAGAATTTTGTAAGGATAAAGGAGCACAAATGTTACTGTAAAGGTAGCGGCATAACTGTAATTACAAGATCTTCGAGGGGTATACTTACAAAAATCTAATATTTTTGTTATAATCCCTTTTTTATTTTAATTTTTAAACCATGACCCTAAATTTTATCAAATTATAATATAAATATAATCCATGCAATCTTTGTAATTACATCACAATCCTTGTAAAATCACAACCTCATTTTTTTCTTACAAGATCTGATACCACAATCCTTGGATAAGGGCATATGTCTTAAATAGTGTAAGATTACATGATATTGGTTCAATTACAAAGATTATAGGTGTTATAGTGTAATTGGAAATGATTTTAGGGTTATATGATGTAAAAATCATCTTGTTTTTTTGTTTTGCATGTCCTATATTTTATGATTCTAATTAATCGTCATTTTTACAAGTATATGACAATAATAATCCGATTGCTTAACTTTAGTTTTTCTCTCTTTAGTTCCCAATATTTTTATGTTGTATTTTTTTCATTATTTTATATGGGAGTTCATGGAGGTTGACATATATATTAATTAATATAAAGCTGGACTATTGACTCTTGTTGCCTGCACTCCTAATTAATATAAATAAATAAGAAGGCAGAATGAAGTATCTAATTAGTGTTCAATGCTTAGGAAGTTTCATAAACTTTTTCGAGAATAAAAATAATGAAAAAAAAGTTACATCACTTTCCTCCTATTTCCTATCTAAGTATTTCTTTCGTATTCTCCGCATCCACATCTTTCATTATCATTTTATTATTTTTCTACCACTCTTACTTTTTTTTCGAATTTATGATAATTGAAATCAATAGTAAATTATTCCTAAAATTTCATCTCCAAGAATCCCAAAAGTCAATTGAAATTGATTTAAAATGGCATTTTGTTCCAATATAAATGCAATATATAACAGTATCAAATTATTACTAAAATCTCACAAAATAAAAAATAATTACTAAAAAAAGTAATTTAAATAATTTAATAACACAACAAATATGTTATGCGTATGTGTGTGCATTTTAAAAATAATAGATAATAAACAATAGTTATTTAAACCTTGCACAAGCAAACATATTAATGGAATTACCAAATTCGAACCACCATTTTTTTGCAATAAGTCACTAAAAAGCTACTTACTAAAACAATAGAGTAAATAAATTAATAACCTCAAAAATTATTTCACATGTATATATCACATACAAAAAAGAATTCATGTGAATTTGTTTCCAAGAAAGTTACGAACATCATTTAAAACAAATAAATAAAATGGCTTAAGAAGCTAAAGCATTATTGAAACTACCAAACTTAAAAGCCCAAATTCTAAAAAAGTTCACTAAGAAAATTACCTACTAAAAAGACAATTACAATAAATTTTAAACCTTAAAATATATTTCATATGCATATAATTTTCTCTTCGCTCAATATTTCATGAGCATATTTTTGTGATTTTTCTTTTTAAAAATGCAAAAAAATCACTAAAAATAAAAAATAAAAGTAACTTAATCCCCAGTGGAAGAAAATATTGAAAAAAAATAAATTTAAAATACTAATTTCATATCAAAATTCACTAAATAAACACCTTAATTAGCAAAAAAATCCAATTAATTTTTTTGGAAACCCAGAAACATGTCACATATATACTCAATGAATAAACAAATTCATTACCAAAAATAAAAAATCTAAAAAATCTTCATATATATCTTTGAGTTATATAAATAAATATAATAAAAAATATAAATCATTTAAAAAGTAAAATAACACAAAAGATAATCCCCTAGTAGAAGCAAACTATCATTTCAAACCGCGAGACTTAATCCTCACTTAAAAAACAAATCCCAAAAAATCCAAATAATAAAATAACATATTTATATATTATAATATATATACATATAATTTGTTCTTCACCTCCAGGACTCCTCTCCACCAGAGTCCCCCACCTTTAAACCCCAAATCCCCCGCCCACCGCCGCCCCCCCCTCTCGGTCCCAAATCCCCGATCCTTCTCACAATCCCTAAGGCCCCAGTCCCTACCGGACTCGACCCACTATCGATCTCGGCCGATCGAAGCTCCAGGTAACGCCAGTTCTTCCCCAAAAAACCCCCAAAGATCGAACCTTTTCCTGCCAAAATCCGTGACTATATGACCACTTTCACCATCTCCCGTGCGATTTAATAATTGGGTTCCCTTTATTTCCTCGTTTGCGAGTGGAAAGATCCGATCTTGATCGGAGACGAGATCAAGTTCCAATTTTTTTACCGCCGTTGTAGGCGTTTCCTTTTGTGGGTACTTGAGGTTTTGTTGGATCGGCGTGGTCTTCCTGATGGAGCGAATCCAACGCCTTGGATTTCGCGACGGGAGGGTGTCCCTGTAATTGTCACGTGCACTTCAAATATAGTCATGCTTCTGATCTATATAGCTGTGTTTCAGTTCTATATCTCTTGGTTGGTCGTTGTTGATTCGATAGATGATAGGTGGGAGCTTATTTTTGGTGCCTCTGTGATGATCTCTACTTGGTATTCTTGTAAGTTTCGGTGGGATTCTTATGTCGTCGTGATCTTATGCATAGTTGCGGTTTTCCTTGTTTGTTATGCGTAGAAGAACATCTTATGTAATATGTATTGATATGCCCTCCTGTTATCTATATAATTCGGTGAGATCCATCTTTTCGATGGCATCTCGAGTTGAGGTTCTTGCAAGTTTTTCTGGATTCTTATGCTGTCATGATCGGTTTTCCTTATTCGTGTATGCGCATAAGAACATATTTCTTATCGGATGATAAGAGTGATGGTCCTGTTATCGATAGGATTGAGTAAGTCCTGTTTTTGGTGCTGCCTCTATGATAATCTCAAGTTGGGACTCTTGTAAGTTTTGCTGGATTCTTATGATGTCGTGATCGTTATGCATATTCATGGTTTTCCTTGTTCGTTTATGTGTGGAAGAACATCTTGTGTATCGATAATAAGAGTGATGGTCCTCCCATTACCAATAGGATCGAGTGAGAGCCATATCTTCGGTGGTGTCTCGAGTTGAGGTCCTTGCAAGTTTTGCTGGATTTTTATGCTGTCATGATCGGTTTTCCTTATTCGTGTATGCGCAGAAGAACATCTAGTGTATCAATGATAAGAGTGATGGTCCTCCTGTTACCAATAGGAGTCAGTGAGTCATGTTTTTGGTGCTGCCTCTATGATGATCTCAAGTTGGGATTCTTGTAAGTTTTGCTGGATTCTTATGTTGTCGTGATCGTTATGTGTATGTGTTGTTTTCCTTGTTTATTTATGCATGGAAGAACATCTCGTGTATCGATAATAAGATTGATGGTCCTCCGGTTGTTGATAGGATCAAGTGAGAGCCTTGGTGGCATCTCGAGTTGAGTTCTTCCAAATTTTGCTTGATTCTTATGCTGTCATGAGTCATGTTTTTGGGGCTGCCTCTACTATGATGTCAAGCAGTGGTTCTCGTAAGTTTGGATGGATTTTTATGTCGTAGTGATCATTATGCGTATTCGTGGTTTTTCTTGTTTGAGAACATATCGTGTTTCGATGAAAAGATTGTGATGTTACTCCTGTTATTGATAGGATTCAGTGAGAGTTGTGTTTCCGGTGCCTCTGTGATGATCTTAAGTTAGAATTCATGTATGTTTCTCTGGATTCTTATGTTATTGTGATCATAATGGGTGTTCATGGTTTTCCTTGATCACGAATGCCTTGCATAATGATGATAAGAGTGATAGTCCTGTTATTGATGGGGATTTGGTGGGAGTCGTGTTTCCGGTACCTCTATGATGATCTCAAGTTGAGGTTCTTGTAAAGTTCCTCCGAATTCTTTTCTTGTCATGACTGTTCCATGCGTTCACGGTTTTCCTTGTTGTTTTATGTGGTGAAGAAATCTTGCATAACAATAAGATTGATGGTCCTCTTGTTATTGATAGGGTTCGGTGAGAGCCATGTTTTCGGCGCCTCTTCGATGATCTCAAGTTGAGCTTCGTGTTGTCGATTGCGGAGAGAAAAAACACAACTCTTGATTGAGAATAGATGCATAGGAATGATGAGAGTGAGGGTCTTGATCTTAGTCAGGATTTGTGTAAGTTCTGGCAGTTTCATTTGTTGTTGTGATCGCTACATGTCTTCCCGATATTCCTTGTCATCTAGTGATTAGAAAAATGGATTCTTTGTTCTTTCGATCGCTATACATATTTCTGAATGCCACAAAAAAGTTATCTTTTGATTGAGAATAGTTCATAACAATGATTCTTGACTTTCTTCGCCATTTAATGTGGGAAAGATCATCTTTTGATCGATGGTCCATTTATTGGTGCAATAAGCTAGAGCCGTGTTTGCGATCACAACATGTATTCGTGATCTTCCTTGTCGGGGAATGCAGGAAAAAAAAAGCATATGCACTAGTTGTCTGGTGGACATCGCCGATACAACCGTAAGCATCGGTTGTCTTCAACTTTCTCTGACTCTGACTATGTGTTTGCTTGGAAGCAGTACCTATGCTTCTAGTTTTATATATACACACACATATACTTGAAGTAATCTTCCATAGACGGATTCGACATGCTTGTAGCTGAGTTGTTTTTATGGTGAAAGCCAAGTTGTGATAAACTCATATTCGAGAATTGCATGTCGGTTTATGCAGTTTATTGGCAGTGAAAAAACCGGGTAAAACATATGTCGTTTGTTAAAATAGTCGACCTTATCGCGCTTACTGATCGAAATTTCAACTGAATCAGACGTATTCTACAGTTTCAGTGGAAGTTATAAACACTGATTGAAGTCGAGATTGTTTTCATTGATCTCTGATTGTTACTTGTTCAAATCCCCCGTTGTGGGGGTTGCGTTAGGTAGTCGACGACCAGTGTAAAAATTAGTCGAATCTTTCAACTTGGATTTGAGCAAGAATCCATGTAGCTGACCCTATTTATCGTGGGAGGAGGCTTTGCCATTTGATCTCTGATTGTCACATCATATGCTTGATTTTCGCTGCTTAGGAGTCGCTTGCTGCCATTACTGTAATGTTCATACTCTATAAGTCAGGAACATAATTGATATTTGTCAAATTAATTTGATTAGATATTAAAACCGCTTATTCGTTGCCATGTAATTCTGATGCAGGAAGAAGAATCCGATAATCTATATGGCGTTATCGACTGGTAAAAGGATCGCCTCAGGGATATGTTTTGGCAGGAAGGTGTCAAGCACTGTGCCGAGAGAATCGACCACACGTGATGAAACACGCTTCCAGAATTGCAACCGATTGGGATGCAGCATCAAGCAGATGTTCGTGAAAGGCGTCGAGATCGATCCCGAGGAGAGGCCCCATTCCTCCTATAAGGCGTCGGCTAGAATGGGCCTCAAGAGGTTCAAGGATCGGAAAAAGATAGCATCTTTACTGCAAAAGGAGAAGCCCGAGACCAAGTCGGAACCAAGAACGCCAGTGCGTAGTGAACCAGAACAAGAAGTTGCCGATGCATCACCAAATGAATCTGGTGGGTCGGTAGGTAGCCCACCGAGCGAGCGTAGGAAACGGATTGCTCGGTGTATCAAGTACGGGAATCGGGGAGCGAGTTCATCCTCTCAGAAGAGCAACACTGCTGGTTCTTCTTCATCTCCTCCTCCCCCTCCGACTTCAGCATTGGTTTCAACCAACGACAAAAACATCGGTGTTCCATCCAAGAAGAGAGGTCCTTCCTTAGGCCCGTCCAGTTCCAGGCCCAAGGCTGGGGTCGGGTCGTTGAGCAGACCAAGCAATATTTCCTCTGCAAGGTCAGCAACCGCTCCAAGTCCATCCATTTCTCGACCACGATCACTACGACGAGCTGTGCCCACGAGGGAATCCAATGAGGATGATCTATCGTACGGTGTGTTCCGTATGTCCAACTCTTCAGGCAATGTCACACAGTCAGATTCCAGCGGTGGCGCTTTGCAGAGTACCTATGGTTGCGGCGAAGGAGATCCTCATGATTGGTCGAACACCATCGGAATTTCCGAGGTATCGGTCTCGGTCTTGTCTGTAATATCATCAGATCGCTTGGATTTTTTATATGGTCGTTGCATTAATTCGTGTATTTCTCAATTCACAGGCGTTGTACGAACTCAACGGGCTGGCGTGGGGAACCGAGCTGCCTCTCGAGGTTGCGGATCCATCTCTACCGCTTTTTCTTTTATCTATAACATTTAATTCTACGCAAACCTTTGCTGATACGTATGATCTACTTCAGTTGATGGCTTTCGAGGCCACTCTGCTCGACCGACGGGCATGGCGTGACCAACACCGAGACATGAGATTGGATATCGATAACATGACGTACGAGGTATGTTTGTCGGGAATTTCATGAAGAAAAATTACATTCAGTTCGCTGTTCTCTGGCTTACGATACAGAAAAAGACAGGAACTTTTAGCTCTCGGCGAGAAGATAGGAACCGTCAGTACGGCCCTCACGGAGGAGGCATTGTCGAAGTGCATCAAGAGGGCCGTTTACGGATCTCCGTCCGTGATGTTGAAGAACAGCAACCGCGGAGAGGACGATATTAGATGCAGTATATGTCAGGTTATATTTCCATCAGGAATTTGCATATCCATTGATGTCATGACACACATATCTTAATTTTATGCGGATTATTGGTATCTTTAATTTAAAATTGAAGTTCACATTTTTATGAAGTCAGCTATTGGATACCAGTATCGGTTTTCGACGAACGCATACGACTTAACAATCTCGCGAACTTTTCTTGCTTTTTGCATCAGGAGGAATACGTAGCAGGCGACGAGGTTGGGAAGCTCTTCTGCAGCCACCTCTATCACGTGGACTGCGTCCTCCAGTGGTTCCAGCTGAAGAATTGGTGCCCCATCTGCAAGTCCTCGGTCACACCTTCGTAGAAGAGCGATCGGATCGGACGGTTTTTTTCTTTAAAGGTGAAGAACAACTTATATAAACACGGTATCTGCAGGATCTCTCTTCTTCTGTTCTTTCTTTTTTTCTCCTGTACATACAATTCATTGTCCTCTGTTCCGCGGTTGAATAAAACAGTAAACAGGATCTTCATTGTCGATGTGCGACGAACTTTACAGTTTATTTCTTCTTGCAATTTGTTTATGTACGCGCATCGCGATTCTGTCTCTTGATACCAGAAAAGAAATATACGGATCAGTGTGATTTTTTCTGCACCCTAGATGGTGAGAGTCCAGTAGCCGAAAGTTAGTTTACGCTCTGACCCGAGTAGCATGAGGCACGTGGAATCCCGTGTGAATCAGCAAGGACCACCTTGCAAGGCTAAAGACTCCTGGGAACTTAGAGGGACTTGTTGGCAATTATTGTAAGTTTGGATGCTGAAATAAAAATCCAACGAGTCCATGAGGCTGCAGATGTTATCTTTTACATTGAAATAAAAATAAACATATTGGATAATCAAATAATCCATACAGAGATTTTTGGGTTTTATCACTTGTGCTTCTTAACTTCTGCAATATTAGTTATATTAGTTATGTTCCTTTTTTTGTAATATCAGCTGTACCCTTATATTCTTACAAAATTCAGAGTCCATCCTTTTGTAATATCGGTTATGCCCCTACTTTACCTTAACGGAGGGGCAGAACTGCAAATTTTGTAAGAAGGTAGGGGCATAATTGATATTGCAAAAAGGAGAGGATATAACTGATATTGCAAAAAGAGGACGGGCATAACTGATATTGCATAAGTTAAGAAAGGCCCAAGTGATAAAAACCTTAGATTTTTACCATGTTGCAATTTAAGTAATTGTAAGAAAATCTTACTAAATTGGGCTTTGGTTTGTATAAAAATTGTGGTTTTTTTTATCTCACAACGGGTAATATTAATGGAAGTGCACAAGTGATAACTTTTAAGAAATCCTACTAAATCAGACCTTAGTTTGTATAAATACTATGGTTTGATTTATCTCACTAACAATAATATTAATGGAATGGCACAAGTGATAACAATTAAGAAGGTAGGGATACAATTGATATTATAAAATATGGATGGACATAGGTGATATTGCATAATCTATTTTTATGCAATAATAATTGTACCCTTATATTCTTATAAATTTCACAATATCGCCCTTCTGATATTACACTTACGCGTCTATTTTACCTTAATGGAAAAGTAGTATATGAATTTTGTAAGGATACACATTCACAAGTGTTATTGCAATAATATAGGGGTACAACTGATATTCTTACAATATTGCATAATCTTTTAATAATTTGGTAATAATTGTACCCTTATATTCTTACAAATTTTACAATACCACCCTTCTGTTATTACACTTACGCATTTACTTTACCTTAATGAAAAAGCAGTATATGAATTTTGTAAGAATACACGGACACAAGTGTTATTGAAAGGTGTCACTGTAAAAAAATCCTTAAGAGAAACAACTACAAAGCATTTAAAAACCTTCATTTATAACGAAGAACCTATACTTTCAAGATGAAAGGAAGCAAAGTTTAATGGAGTTTGCAAAATCTCCGTTAAGTGTCCTAATTAAGTATTTATAAGTATTAGATTATCGGTATCACGTAGGATATATAGTAAAGATTTTTACACGGCAGATCCTATAGTCTTTGTCAATTATTTCCACAATTTTTAAAACAACTTAATTTCCCTTTCGACTCCGTAAACTTGCTTCTCTTACCCCACAGACCCTACTGTCGTCTTTAACTTTATTGGAGTCAAAAACTTGAGTTAAACTTGGGTCACGATCTTGCTGGGATTGGGTAACACTTGGGCTAGAGGGTGGGCGAGGGAAGGTCGGACTTGGGTGCTTGGGCTGGAGGGTGGGCAGGGGGCGGGGGAGGGCTGAGGTGGGCCGGGGGGTCGGGGGAGGCTTCGGCTGGAGGACCCTGATTTCTCGCACGACGCTGATAGGGCCGGCCCTGGGCATTGTTTTGAAATGCAATTGCCCAGGGCCCATTAATTTTAGGGGCCCAGGTTTGCATGTAATCTGATTTTTATTTTAGGAATAAAATATTATTAGTCGGTGAAACAATTTATTGTAAAATAGGCCCCTATAAATTAGGAATGAAAACAGATATGATACGGATTGGATATGTCTATTTTCATATCTGTATTCGTTTTATCTCTATCAAATACTGATACGGATATGCATTAAAGAAATCACATCCTTAAAAATATCGATACGAATTCGAATCCGATTACGGATCGAATAAAGAGTGGACCCAAACGCAGATCGAATAAAGAGCCAATCTGAATATGAATCAAATAAAGAGTGAATCTAAATATGGATCCAATAAACATGGAATCCGAATACAGATAGAATAAAGACCACATACGAATACGAATTGAATTTCTATCAAAGTTCAAAATATTTTTAGAAAAATGACAATGAAATATAAATAAGTTGCATCATGACAAGAGGTAGCGTCATAGTAACATGTGTTCTTGACTGGAATCAAAAAATAGGATAGGGTTTCGTAACTTTTGTTAGTGTCCATTCCCAAACAAACAGAAGTTTATTGATACTATTAATATATTGCATTATATAATATATAATACTAATAATAACATGGTGTTGTGGTGTATATTACATTAACTAATAGATAAAATAATATTAAATGTTGTATTCAGATACCCGGATCTGGATACGGATATTCAAGCCATTACCATATCTGTATCCGTATTCGGAAAATATTTACAAGCCATATCCATATTGATCCATATTCGATTAGTAGTCGGATACGGATATCCGTATCCGGTAATTTTTCGAATACGGTAAGCAGATATTCGGATATATTCGTATCCGTTTTCATCCTTACTATAAATTCGAGTTTTCGATGAATAACTCAATGCTAAAATCAAAAATTTAATGAGATATATAAGGGTCGATTGTTCCTCGAAAATAGAATATTTCATTTTATACTTGATGGTAAACACACTAGGGATGATTTGCTCTTATTTAAAAAATTGTAAGGACCTCTTTTTTTCTTTTACCTAGGGCCCATGAAATATCGGCACTGGGCGCTGAGCACCGCTGCAACGCAGACGACGGAAGGCCTATAGGCCAAGAAGTCCACCTCTGCTCATTTTTAGCAAATTGTTATAAAAGGAAAAGAGAATATAGCTACGGAATTGCAATTACACCCTTACATATAGAAACAATTAGAAGTATAGTCGTTGGCATTGATTATTTTCAAATTTCTTTTTACAAGTGTACCATTCACTTTCCGGCATTTGACTAAGGCAAGATTGTACCCCCAAATCACGGGAAAATCTTCGTCGATAAATTACAAATATAGAAAATGTGAACCCGAAATCGCTCTCCTTTTTTACGGTGTTTCCAATTTGCAAATAAACGTGCGAGTAATCAGGGGTGCAAACAAATACATATTTATATGGGAAAGTGAGTAAACATTGGGGCTACATTACAAAATTTCCACATAATTACCACGACGAGTTTCCACGATGAGCTCGGAAGAGCGGAAGAGCAGTTGTCGTAAAGGGGCAGCGCTGGCGAATCCATCAGCGAGAAGATAGAGGTAATCGAATGGCGTAACAGCGCGCGTCCTCCACTCCAAAGCGGCCATCAAGAACAACTCCATCCTCATCACCGTTTTCGCATCGATCACGAATCCAGGCTCCTTAACATGGAGATTATCAGCAAGGGTACTCGGGTCTCCTCCAGCTTCGCCGCAACCGAGAGGCACGCCACCGCTAGGAGCTGCGACGGTCACTCACCACTCCCTGTCTGCACAGCAACCCCGCATCAGATCACACAGAGAATAGATGAGGGGAGAAGGGGATGTCGTGGAGGAGGCATGAGGGAGAAGGAATGGCATGTTTTGTAATTTTGAGAAACAAAATAGGTTTTATGCAAAAGAAATTCACAAAATCCATCAGTTTTAACAGTCAAATAGATGAGAGTTAACCGCATGGTCTATACATTAAGAGTTAGCAAGTTTACGAGGTTGAGGGAAGAACTACGATGTTTCAAAGGTCGTAGAGGTTATTTAGCAAGATTATAGAGTCTGTCGGGTAAAAATCCCTAGATAGTATACTTTGATTTGTTATTCCGAATTTCATGCTTATTCCATCTCCAACTGGGATATGGATAGGGATATCCATGGATTGCATGGCTGGCTGCATGGAACTAAAAAGAAGCATAGTGATAGGAATGGCACTTTGGGGTTTTTTTTACATATGTACTCTTGGTAAAATCTTGTAATTACATGATTGTCATGCGGGGAAGAGGATTCTAAAGAGATATAGAGGCTAGGATTACGGATTGTTAATTAGATTGAACTGTAATGAACAAACTTATGTTTTAGTTTGAGTCGTTAAGAAATATTGAAGGCACAAGTTCAGGTCATAGAATATTTTGTATTACAGTTCATTCTAGTTTGATTTGTAGTAGTTTGTTAACGATTTCACATTATTAAAAATAAAATAAAATGATCAAGTTTCAAATTAGTTTAAAATTGGTGTTCGATAATAAGGTTTAGTAGTTCGACAAAGCCCGTTTGTTAATATTATAATTTCATTGCTATAAATTTTTTATGTGTACTAGAAAGGAAATTATATATGTATATTTATTTATTTATTATTTTTATTTTTATTAATGTATAATCAAAGCCAAACATTTATCAAATGAATGTGCGTAGCGCTCATGTTCGGGTCATTAAACGCGGATCACATAGAATAGTGATATATATCGTATAGCATTAAAAGGTATATATAATCATGTAAAATTTCAAGGGTATATATATATATATAGGAAAAACTTGAATTGAGGTGGAGCCTCATTCCAAACATAGTGCGACATCTCTTTATACCCGTCAGATTGCAATCGACGGATCCAGTAAAAACCACCTTTAGAGAGTCGAAACCACTACGACTCTATTAATGAATTTCTATTTATAGAAATTTATCGTATTCTCTTAATGACGACAGATATGGTGGAAATCAATTGAATTCCAATTTTCTCGCGCATTGGTTATGTTCGAATTGAATTCTCTTTCTTCCCAAAATATGTTTTCATCCTTAACCTTTCATTGATCTACTATTCAGAATTTCTCGACATATCTCAGTGAAATTCAATGGAGATCGACGAAATAGTAGATCCCGAATTTTACAGAGATAATGCACAGGTAATGTACGGTTTTCATTTCCCTTTAATAATGTTATGTATGCAAATCACGAGAAATATTTTAATTTTGGTTGAAATATGCGTTAATATTTTGGGCTTTTATATTTTAATATGTGACATTATTATATTTATTTTGTCCAGCTATCTGACGGAGAGGGTGAAGTTATTGGAGTGGAGGCACGAACTGATGATAATTTGCATCAACCATGTATGCTTAATTACACAGATGTTATAAAGCACTACATTTCTTGTTCATGTATATGCTGTTGCAAATAAAAATTTTCAAATTACGTAAATTATGTATATTTGGTGATATAGTTCATTATTTTACATTATAGAACTACAATTTACAATTTTGAACATCATTTTACATTATGGGATACGATGTAATATATCCCAAATGGTGCCAATACCAGTCCATTATCCGATAAATTACATATACGTGCAACATTTTACATTTTCTGTCATTATTTTAATTTATATGTAATATTTTAAATTAATTATAACTAATTTTTTCAATCATATTTCGAATGAATTTCAGATAACTGCTCTATCAGTGTCCCTGTCAATGGTATCACACCTCATATAGGCCAAATATTTCTATCTATTCAAGATGCATATAAATTTTATGAGGCATATGCAACTGAGATTGGATTCAATGTTAGGAAAGCAAGCTCTAGAGTTGGTAAAGATAAGATTTCCAAGGAGCGGATAATTATTTTTAAATCTTTTGTTTGCTGGAAAGAGGGGTTCTCTAAAAATACAGATAAAACAATGTCAGTGGACTGCAAGAAGTGATGAGAGCGATGAATGTATTTTTTTATAAGGAGGAGCGTCGTGTTGGCATATCAAGGACTGGGTGCAAAGCTTTCATGTCAGTCTCATATAGGCCTGATCTCAATGATTGGTTTGTATCGAATTTTGAACCTGAGCACAATCACAATCTTGTTTCTCCATCTAAACGCAGATACCTCAGATCAAATAGACGTTTTTCAAAAGCCACAAAAATGCTTGTGAAGTCAATGAATGATGTAAACATACCTGTATCCAAGCAGTCAGCTTTCATAAACATTTCCAGTAGTCAAGTTGGTAGTATTGTTCGAGATATTTACAACTTGAACAGAAAGGAGAAAAAACAACGTATTGGGATGGATGTGCACCTTCTAATTGAACATTTTGAAAGTTGTAAGGCCAATACCCCTGAATTTTACTATGCTTACACAACCGATGATGATAACAGGCTTACTCAGTGTATATGGATTGATAGTGCCTCCATTGAGGATTACAAATTATTCGGAGATACAATATCGTTCGACACAACATATAGGACCAATGAATACAATCTGGTATTTGGTTTTTTCTGTGGTGTTAACCATCACGGTTACACAATCTTCTTTGCAAATTCGTTCATGAGCAGGGAGACAACCGAGTCATTCTCGTGGTTATTTGAGAGATTTCTAGAAGTAATGAGCAAACATCCAGTTTCTATAATCATAGATGAAGATCCGACAATCTGTGCAGCTGTTAGGATATGCTTTCCACATACTGTTCATAAATTCTGCACTTGGTATATAATGGCCAAGCTTAAAAGTAAGCTTGGAAAGATTAAAGATATAAATGAAGTTCTATCTGCATTTTCCATTGTTGTATGGAAAAGTATAACTATAAGGGAATTTGAGCAAAGCTGGTGTAAGATAATTGATCAGTATGATTTATCATCTAATATCTGGTTGAATGAGAAGTATAGTATCAAATTTAAATGGATTAGTTTATATCTTAAAGATTATTTTTGGGCTGGTCAGCGCAGTACACAGAGGAGTGAAAGTATGAATGCATTTTTGCAACACCACATCACTAAACAAAACTCCTTGCTTGAATTTGTCTGTAGATTTCAAAGTGCAATTCAACGACGCAGGAAAAGAGAGAATGACATGGATAACATTGGTGAAGTTTATACTCCAAAATCAAACTTCAAATGGAAGATGAAGGTACAAATGGTTCGTATATACACTAAGTTTATATTTTTCAAATTTCGTTTTGAATTGAACGAAGTGAAGGAACTTAATGTTCGAACTCATCTGAACTCTCTGGATTACTGTCAATATTTTGTGTCATATATTGGGAAATCTGACGAAGAATTATGTGTTTCTTCGTCAACGGAAAGCGACTTTCTTGTTTATGAATGCAAGAATATGCAATTCTTTGGATATCCATGTAGGCACATACTTGCAGTCTTGAAGATACAAAATGTGGAGCTTTTGAATGAGGAATATATATTGAAAAGGTGGACAAGAACCATTAAAAAATCAAGAAATTATCCTATTTATGTGAAAGTTGCACACCAAGAAAGGTCGTCTCAGCTTAATCAATTGTGTTCTCATATTATTTCAGCTTCGGTTGAACAGGATGAGGATATATTTTTATTTGCTAAAGAAAAATTAAGTGATTTATGTAGCAATATTGATCGTATGATAAGTAACAAACCTTCTTCGAGCTCTACAACAGTGAACAATACAAATGCTCCAGATATGATTACTGAACCAGCTGTTAAAGAACCTAATGTTGCTAGAACGAAAGGAAGTGGTCGCGGTGGTAGACCTAAGGGCGTTGGCAATCGTATTAGATCGAAATCTGAAATGAGAAGAAACAGAGGTCGATAATGCAAATCTTGTCTCAAATACAACGTTGGACACGATTCTAGAAATTGTCCTAATAACAAATCTGCGAATCATGGTAAATATTTAACATCCGTTGTTTATTGATATGTTTTTTTATGTTCACTAATCCTTGAGTTTTATTGTGCAGATGAAGATGAACGAAATTAAAATGATTTGATCAAATTCTTATAAAGTAAGAGTATAATTTTTTATATTTTGTTGTAACATTTTATACATCTCATATAAATCATTTTAATGTTGCTTATTATATTCCTTTCATTATGTTTGTTTTTGTAGGTTTGCAATTTTCTGAAAGATTCTTTGCTGCAAATGAGCTTTGACGTTTGGATGCTTATCATACTTAGATTTTTATTTTTATGTATTTTTTTGCTTATTGTTCTGTGTTCAGTTTTTGTAGAATTCAAACAATGTGTTATTTATATTGTTTCAGTTCAGATGTATCCCTTTGTAGTATCATAACATAGAGTATTTCAGAGCTTTGATTATAAAGTTTACACATTTCCGTAACCCATGTCATTATTATATTATTTATTTTTCTTACCAACAAACCGAACAATTGCATTAAAATTCCCGGTTGTATGAATTCTCTCTGTACATATCTGCTAATATCTGCTAATGAAATCCAGTAGCTTGCTATTTTATACTCCAGATATATAAGTTTTAAATATACGCAGTAGTTTACAATTGTATTTGATATTTTACATCTCTATGTAATATATTAAGAATTGTTAACATACTTTACGAATTGTTACCATAATTTACAAAAAAGTTTCATTTTTTTACAGCTAGCAACATTATTTGAATCAGAATTGTGAAGTTATCTGCAAATACAAGTCTAAATCAGCATGAGTAATAACAAATAGTTAGTATTCATCGGGATGTGTATCTTTAAAGTAGAAGAAGATTTTCGATCATTGGAAAACTATAACACAACCAGAATGTCATTTAATTATCGACTATTATAATATATCTTATAATTTTTATAAATAGATACACTATTTTACATATAGTAATAATATTTTACGTATTGTTACTATAGTTTACAAACATTTTCATTATTCTACTATTGGCTACATTAGTTTTGACAATATATTGATCCTTCTGCATATACAAGTCTATATCAGCATGAGTAATAACAAACAAATTGTAATCATCGGGATGTCAATTGGAAAACTCTAACATAACCAGAAAGTCCTTTAGTTATCGAGTATTATAATATATCTTCTGTCTTCCTGTCAAACATGTATATATTGACTACAACATGTAACATATAGTCAATGCAAACATAGATTACTCGTCATATTTAAATGAAATGTTTGGTTCCAAAGAAGTTTTAAACAGAAATTGTGGAAACATACACAATTTAAGATATTTCAACAGTACATAGTTCTGACTTAAAATGCAAAAACTCTAAGATCTGTGTTTACTATGTCTTCTATCTTTATCACTGTGTCGCCGAGTTCTCTATGTGACCACACGTTAACAACAATGAAGCTATTTCAGATCTGAATCTGTCAATATCATCGTAGCTGAAGTCCAACGCCCTTCCTTCACATAGGTACTCCATCATCTTCATCACGTAAATCCCACAATTCAGACTCTGTGAAGGTTGTTGCGGGCAATCTTGCACGTACATGATCTCCCAACCTGCAAGGCAATCATCTGGAATGCTGTCCATGAAGTACTCCGAAATCCAGCCATGCTGATATGTAATTAAAAAAAGAATATCATTAACACTGAATTAAAAAATTTAATAAAATATAAATTTTAATTAAAAAACTGGGCAGATTCGGCTGAGTTCCTTACAAATTTGGTTTCCTTCAAAGTATTGATTACAGAAGAATTTAAAAGGATATCCTTCCAGTTTACAGATAAATATACAAGAATGTCTTCTTGATCTTCTGATGTTTTCCCTTCAAACCCAGGCAATGCAAATTTTACTAAAACCTCATGATCATGCAATTCAGAAACTCAAAGGGCACGTAGGAATGAAGATCCCTCCTCTGCACTTGCAAGACATCTGTCATCCTTTGGATGAAAAAATCCATCTGAAGAGAGAAAACAATGTTCTCCACGCCGAATCTTTGTATAGCTCCCTGTTGTTGTTTTGTATATTGGAAGATCACATAGGACATCAAGTTCATCTTTGGTATACCTAGATCCATCATGATTTCCAAAATCCAGAGCAAATAGTCCAAAAAAGTTATACCCATTTCAATACATCCTTTTTATGGAATTTTGTTCCTTTCATAGAATTGTATGAAAGGAACTTTCTTGCTTTAAAATCAGTAACAAGAAGATGCCAATGGTTTCTTGTGTGGATAACAGTGAAGATTTTCTCCAACTCTGGCATGAGACATCCTTCTTTGTATAGCTCCTCGAGCTTATCAAATTCACTTTCCGTATCATTAACCACCAGATTCACAAAATATTGCTGGAAAAATACAAGTAAGAATACTAAGTTATGCTGATTAAAGATATTTGATATTAATTATATCAGTAATCATAATCTCACCATTTGAAATATCGGAGTGAATACAAATGGGACATGATCATTAGTTGTGTTGTATTTATGGTGCAGCACGTCCATAAACATGTCGATTATTTACAATATCAAAAACAATTTAGGCATAAACAAATATAAAAATGTAAATATTATAAATATACGTACCGTATCCTCGACCATTCTTTCGTACAAAAAGTTATGAATATCTCTTCCTTTACAACTCCGATTTCCCGGAATAAAGTATGTTGCATTCAATCTGAGGAATTTTATTTAATTAATATTATATATCTAAAGTTAAAGATTTTTACATATAAATGCTGAATTTTGTGTTAAATTACTTACTTGTCTGCAGGATCACGAAGAAATTCTTGAATGGTTTTCTTTGTCTGTTCTGCTACTTTTTCGTAACCAATGAAATCGGTTACGAGATCGCATAGATACTGATTCTTATTCAATCAATTATAGACAATGTTAGAAACAATTAATATCATAATCATATAGAATATACAGAGTTGTGTGAGCAGTATTGAAAATATACATTATACGGCATTTGTATTCACTGATACAAAAGAAGTTGTTTTATATTATATGGCTTACCTCACTGGCTGTGTCATCCTCTTGTTTTTCAATTTCTTCTTTCCCTTGCTTCTCTGCTTCTTGTAAAAAAATTTTCGCTTCTCTTCTTTGTTTCAATCTTTTTAATATTGAGCTTTATTGAATAGTGACTTTTTCCCTTTTTCTTCTCTTTGTAGTAGGCTGTGTGTGCACATTTTCAGATTTTGAATTGTCACCAATGCTCAGATCAAAAGAAGGAATGTCACTGTTGACAGGTGAATCTTTTTTTGTGGTATCTTGAGATTGATACAGTGGATCTTCATCACAGATATCAGAAATTAAATTCTGAAGTTTTTCAGCGATATCTGAGTCACTAGGTTCCAAATCTCCTACGTTGACATCAGATTCATTGCGTGTTGTTGCATACATGTGTTGGTCATTGTCATCAATGTCACCTTCATCTATATTTCTAGATTTATTCTCCAACGTTTCTTCTGATTGCAATGCATTATGACCAAGATCAATCATATCATCTTCAGGAATCACTTTTAGTTTTTCCTTCAGCTCCGTAATCTCAGATGTCAACTTATCATTCTCTTTCTTCAAATCTGAATTTATTCTGATATGTTCTTCTTCTTTTTTCCTATATGTTTCACTTATTGCTTTAATTTTCTCCTATAGATCCTCTATCTCAATGGAAAATGCATCACACATACATGTTTTTTGTTTCTTTTTTTTACGTCTGCATCTGAAACACAAGCATCTGTTTTTTGGACACACAATTCTTCTAGCTGTTGCTTTCCTTTCTTTTTTAAAACATCCTGTGGTACTGGGATTGGGTTTATGATCAAAATTTCTGGTCTTCTCACCGCAAAACCACCCATTGTAAACTTCTCAAACGGAAAAACATACTCGTCTGCTCCTATCTTTATGATTTCATTTTTTTGAAGTTGTAAAACAGGCAATATCTATATAAACAAGATCATTTGGTAATGAAAAAAAATGAAATTACGAGACATTCAGTATATTATTAATCAGCTTAACAAGGCTTACTTGATCACAACTTATTGAAACCAATGCTCTGGAAACTCCTTTGATTGGTCCAGCCCACTTCCTTATTCGTGGTCTAAGATCTCTGCTGACCACAGAGTCTTTGCAGCAGTACTCCATCATCCATACCTGATACATTTGTTTTATTAATATTTTTTTTGATCATATAATAAAAAATATTTTCGAAGTACTCACATATAAGCAGGCAACACATCCTGTAAGGTAACCAAGTGTTACCCTTGATGAACCTGCTCTTCTCTTCTGAACTCTACTTACTACGTCATCCATGTTGAATAGTATCATCCTTGCTACAGCACCAGACCAGTTAAAGTATCGTGTATCTTCAAGTGATTCTACATAGTGTAACAAATCTTTCGGAAAAGAATAAGAACTGTCTGGGAAAAGGAATGTGGCAAACATCAAAAGTATCAAGCATGTAACATAAATAGAGACCGAGTTGTCATCATCTCTATTGTAATAGTCCTCGAGAATGTTGTTCAACTTCTTTCTATTGAAAATTATTCCTTCTTCAAACATTTTGTGAGATATAAAAGATTTCCATTGAAGGTGTCTTCCTCTCATTGTTATTGAGAAACAGAGCTTGGTAGGCCCAAAATTGCTCCAACTTCTTCATCACTGAAACTCACTACCTTATTCCCAAATCTGAAATTTCTCCCTCCTTGGTATTGTTCAACCAACCATTGAAGGTTTTTTCTTTGTATTTCAACATGGCTAATGTTAATTAGCTTCCCAAAAGCCGTCTTTGACAGTAGTGCTTGTTGCTTGGGTCTATGGTTATCAATGAACTGAACAAAATGTTCAATGTAGCATCTGTGTTGTACATACCCTTTGCCTAAAGAAGAGAAAAAAAACATTTTTGTGGTTGCAATGATCAATGATTTTATTCATACAAATAAAAAACACATTTTTTATTTAAATAAACATAATTCTTCATACTCCCAAAATCATCATCAAGCTTCAGAGCATCCTTCTCAACATCAATTTCCTTTGTTTTGCTAACTGGTAGTTGTGTTCCTTCTGTTCATACCATTTACCAGAGATATAATTTGTCTAAAATTGTTTAAATAGTCGTATTAATTTGAAAATGTACTTACTTTTGATTTGTTGCTTCGGCCGATGGATCTGGAGTTCCATCATTGTCCCCCCCCACTGTACTGATCTGAGTCGTCATCCCGTTCCCTCGTGGGTTCTACCATTTTTGATTGCATCTCCTCCGTCGTCGCTTGATGTCGTTCTTTTCTCCTTAGAAAGCGATTTCTCGAGTGGAGACTCTCTCCTGAACTGAGTTGCTAGAAGATCGCCTGCTTTGCCGTCGTCGCTAGTATGCGGTAACCCTCTTCTTGCTTTATTTCAAATTAGGTTTTTTGTAACATTATTATATGAATATACTTCATATTTTACTTTCCTTAAATTCGATTTCATTAATTCATAGACCTCTAATTTTGATTTATTGGCAATGTCGTATTGTTTGAAATTAAACAGGAGCTTGTTTCCGGTTTTGACTAAAAATAGAAAGAGTTTGAAATTTTAAATAACATATTGATTTAACTTAATTAATGAGTAATCATTAATTTGGTAATTAATTATTACTCGAAAACTTTAGTTCCCTTTTTTTCCTTTACTCTTCAACCATTGTTAGCTATTGTTTGCTTTTGAAATTCATTTCTGCTTTATCATCTCTACGTCTAAACAGGTTAGTATTTTATCTTCATCTACACACTATGTTTATTCTTCTTCTTAGTTTAATGTCTTACAATTTCCAGTATATGTTTTCATCAATATTTCTGCACAATTTAAATTTAAAAGATTCATTTTTGCGTTGTTTTTTTGATTCTTTGAATCAGAAATGTGTTTCTTGCAAGAAATTATTCATAGAATCTGCAATTTCATTCTCTATAGATTTTTTACTGTTATATAAAAAATCACTAATATAAATTTTCAAATCCGTAAAAATAGAGCTGGAGGTGGCTGGAGGTGAAGGGCGTGGCAGCAGGGCTGGCCTGCTCGAGGAGGAGCTGCCTGTTTTTATAATTTTGTTTTTGTTTTTTGTTTTTGTATTTTTTATATTTTTTTAAACAGAACGAAATGTGAACTAAATAGGTGAAATGTGATGGTGGTGATTGTGATGTTGGATGTTGTGTGGTTTTTTATGTAAACTGAGGTGGTTGTGTTTGATTTTTGTGATGGATGAAATGAAATGAAGATGATGATGTGGTTTTTTTGTTGTGATGAACAAGATAAACAAATAGTGTTATATAAAAATTTGACAAAGTGAAGATAGAGAATACTTACTTGCGGTTCGTCGAAAATGGAGCCACGGTGTGCGGCTTCCGTCGTGCCCTCGATCGGCTTGGCGAAAAGCCGAGAAGCTAGGCAATCCCCTTGTGGAGAATGCAACGGAAACAAGGCTTGTGGATCTTGCCTAGACTCGCCATCGCTCAACACCAATGGACGAGCTGTCACCTCGGAATGTTGGTAGAGCTGGAGCTTTTCTCACTTGTAGAATGGCGGATGAAGAAGAATGGAGAGGGAGATCAGAATATAAAGAAGAAGAGGGAGTTAGAGAAGAGATGGAGAGAGTGGAGAAAATGGTGGAGGAAGTAGAGAAGATGTGGCTTGGAGTGGGAAATAAGAAAAGAAGAAGTAAAAGGGAGAGGAAAAATAAAAATATAATAAAATATGAGTAAAATAAGTAGGCTACTTAAAATAACAATAATTAAAATAATAAAATAATAATAATATCCGAAAAAAATAAAATAAATCCAAAAATAATAAAATAAAGGGGTGACATGTGGCGGCTCCAGGAGCTTCCACATGTCGCTCCTAGAAAATTCAAAAATTAAATGTAAACAAAAATAAAAAAGAAATAACAAAAGGGATTAAATCAAAAAGTGGTCAACATGAAAGTTGCTCGTCTCAATGAGATCTACAACTTTCATGAAGGGTTGAAAATCAAAAGAAGTCATCTGTATAAAATATATTTTTGGGTGGTACCTTATAAATATAAAGGGCTTGGGGAGCTTGCACCATAGTGTAGATTAGTTATGTGCACCAGCTTTGACAGCCCTTAGATCTAGATCCATCCAAGGGTTCCTCCTCACTTTACTTTCCCAAGAAAATCTCACTTCCCACTGCAGACCAGGCAATAAACGTCCTTTTTTCCTTTGCCTCAAACCCCTTGGGCCTCCACTTTCCTCCATGTTCGTCGAAGCCGCCCACCTCCGATGCCGCAAAAAGCTCCGGCAACCCACTGTTGGCTCTCTCCCTCTTGCGGCGGCTTCCCACAGACGACGAGGGATCAGCCGCTGCCTCTCCCTTCTCATGAACATCAAGTCCCAGTTTCTCCCCCGAGTAGCACCCCTTCCCCTGTTGTACCAACATCAACCCGAAGCAGTGCCTGCCTTCCTCCTTTCCCTCGCGACCTGGCCTCTGCCTCTTTCCCTGCCCGAGACTTAGTCCTTCCCTTCCGTCCCCAAGGAAGACCGATACTTCTTCCCTAGTAGGGGCTTCCTCCCGAGTTGCTGACGTCGTTCTCCTTCTAACCGTCGCTTGAGCGTCTTCCCCGATCGTGCGTCTCCCCATTCGCGCCGCACTCCTACAAGCTCCCCTCGCCCCTTCCCCTCTCGCGGGTGATCGGCGCAGCGACATGCGTCCTTCCCTCCGCCGATGCCCTCCTCTCGCGAGGAGTTCGCCGTGGATTTCCCGTTCTCGTTGGCACTCATGGAGTTCACTACAACTCTCCCCCGCTCACCAGCGCCCACCTTCAACGAGATGAAAGTATCGCCCCTCGCCCTCTTACCGGCGTCGACATTCTACGAGGAGTCCACGGTGCCCCGATGCCTCGCAGCTGTCTTCTCCCTCTCGTATTGGATTACAAGCTCTATATCAATTACGTGTCATGTCTTCTCCCTCTTGTATTAGGTCAATTGTAAATTAGGGAGTTAGATCAGTAAAGTTTAATTAAGTATGTGCTTTTGCATGCTTTCATAAATCAGATGGTGAATATGGATTTTTTATTTTTCAAAAGTCACATGTACTAAAATGTGCTTGCTTTCAGTGAAAATTTGATGGTTACAAAGTTTGTTAGGTATGAAGTTTACAATTGGCCTAATTATATTGGTAGCTGAAAAATTCCTTCGACATTAACTAGTTGGAAGCTTTGTTTTTAACCAAGTCGAGGAAGACTCTGATGTAACCAAGAATCTTGTCAGTGAAAATTTTGATTCATTGAACATAGAACTCTTTTTTAGGAGATGCACATCATCTTTCCCCTCAGACATCGGGGGCAACAACACGCGCCCCTCCTATCTCCAGCGCCCACCCGTTGGGAGAAGTCCGCCGAGTTCCTCTAGCTCTCGTCGGCGGTAACCTCGCGAGGAGTCCACCATACCCGTCGCCCTCTTGCCGATGGTAACCTCGCGAGGAGTCCTCCGTTCAGTTCCTCGATGCACCCTCCCTCTACGTAACAGATGAACCCCATTGTAAGTAGTATCTAGTTTACAACTTTACACAGATTACGGGGTTGGGAATTTTAATAGCGTAAGCTTTAAACAGTTCAATCATTAAATTTAATGTTTGGATTTGGCAATCTTAGTGGTATCTCCTTAGATCTTTCCGAGTTCTCACATCTTGTTGTAAAGCGGAGCAAAGCAAACCATTCCCTGATTCATATCTTCACATCTTGATCGTAACATATGATGCCTTAAACTGTTTCATCTGAAGGCAACTTGTCTTCTCAGATGCCTTGCTTATTTTTTAAATTATTTGATTCATGTTTTAAACAACAAAGGAAATGCACAAATTTGCAAATTCAGAAGAAAAAAAGATTGAGTGTGATTGCCGAGCATCACCATTAAGCTCCCGATGACCACCACAGCAATGGTGGTGGTATTGTAGACGAGAAACATAACTTTATTCAGACTAGTGGGACTTATTGAAACTCCATCGGAACCAGCATCGACACTGGTTGTCTTAATGGATGTTGATAGTTTCTCTAACTTTCAGAGTCAACCATGAGCCCAAGTTCGGTTTGCACTCGAGTGTGGAGTTCGAGCATTTCTGGGCACAAACTCAATGTAATGCCTTCCATTCACTCAACCATAATAAATATTTAGCAAACAAGTAGCTTTTCAAGTAGCAACAAGAAATCTTGCAAAGAAATAGCTGCTATTTGTATTTTGGTCATACACAACCATGAGTATATATAACACATCTGTTGAAAACAAAATGACTGTAATTAAGTTATGCCTCTTTTGCCGCTTAGAAGTTACCATTCTTCCCACCAAAATGTCCCAACAAAGACCTTCCCATATCCTTTAGCCATACACCAAAAAATCCCAATAGCGAAGTCCCCATATCCTTTAGCTTTACACCAAAAAGTCTCGACATGGAGGTTCCCATCTCCTTTAGCCTCACATCAAAAAGTTTCGACAGGGAGGTCATCTTCTTTAGCTTCAAACCCAAAAATCCCAATAGAGAGCTTTTGTCTCCTTCAGCGTCCCTGCTGGATGGATACAATAGATAAGAAGATTGTGATGTCTAAACTAGAAATTAAATCCATGTCGGGGTAAAAAAAGTAATGAAAACAAGAGCTAACAATATATATAGTTACCTTGGATTTGCATGTTGTTTGATAATGTCCTTTATCTCCACAAGCACTGCATGTTCTTTGCTTAATCGCAGATTGTGATGAAGATAATTCGATGTCGGATTTTATTCTTTCAGACTTTCTTGGGTGGCCCTTGGCTTTTACGACGGCTGGATCACGAATGTCGAAATGATCATTTAGTAAACCATTGATTGAATTACGTTGCGATGTTTGTTCCCTTGGTGGATTCATAGCAGAAGATTGGCCGAGTGCGCCATTCTTTTGATGTTCTTCGACCTTCTTCATGCCTTCTTCGATAATTTCCAACACAACCTTTAAATTTTTCATGTTTAGACTACCCCATTTATACAATACAGAGAAATGAGATCGAATGCCCCACAACATATTTAGTGTTGGCTTCTCTTCGTTATCAATAACCGAGCTTTGGGTTGCTGCAACAAATCTAGCATTGATTGACCAACGTCGAAGTAAATATAAATCCGGTATCTTTTCGATCTTCCTTTTCTTGAAAATATATAGAATATGACAACATACAATACCCTCAAAGGTAAATTTTTTACATGAGCAAACACAACTTCTATCTTTAGGATAAAAAAGAACCTTGAATCTTCGATTTCTATTGGCATACAAAAAGAGCTCATATGTGATCACATCATCGCATTTTGCAATCTTCTCACTTTCACAATCAAATAGCATGTTAAATTCATCTTGAAAAATCGTAAAATTTGCAGGGGTATAAAATTGAGATGCTTGTAACATCATTGGATTTTTAGTACCTAATGATGCCTTCGAAGTCAATGCTTTAAAGTCTTCACTTTCCTCTGCTTCACGACGTCCAATCAATGCTCGTTCATATTGTGAAACAAATTCTGAAATAGAGGTTTGAGAATGAACATATCCGTCAAAATACGAGTTCATGCTTTCTGACCGTTGACTAGAAGACATCCCTGCAAAAAATGTATCTTTAAGATATATGGGTACCCACATGTGCCGCACATCATACATGTTGTGGACCAACTTTTTGTTGCTAAATTATACTTCTCACGCATATCATCCCACTTTTTTTCAAAGTCTTCTACCGTCTCACACCCATAGATCCATTTATCATAATCATGTTCGAACTGCTTGTCACTTCTTAATTGATGTAAATGAATCAAGGCATTTTTTCTGATATGCCAAATGCAAAATCTATGTCTTGTATATGGGAAAACCAATGCAATTGCTTCACGCATTGCAGGATCTTGATCTGTAATTATTGAAACAGGCTCTTTCCCATACATGCATTGCAACCAAGTACGAAATAACCAAACAAATGTCTCAGTGCTTTCATCTGCAAGTAAAGCACATCCAAACAATGTAGATTGTCTATGATGATTTATTCCAGTAAAGGGTGCAAAGGGCGTTAAGAATTTGTTTGTCCTGTACGTAGTATCAAATACCAAAACATCGCCGAAATGCATGTAAGAAGCCCGAGATCTTCCATCGGCCCAAAACACGCTTCTGACCATCCGATTTTCATCAACCTCAAATCTAAAGAAAAAATCATCATCTGTGACCATCTTCTCTTCAAAAGATCGCACAATTGCCATGCATTCGTGCCCAAGATTATTCTTCCGCTTGCATTTTATCTGATCTTTACAAACTTGGCTAGTGACATTCGTCTCACCGGATGCACTCAAAACGTTTGAAATTTTAGATGCACCTAATCCACAACCATGCAATGTGTCAATTAATACTCTTGCACATGATGAAATTTCTTTATGTGATCGAAGCATGGATACCTTGGAGGGACTTGTCAAATCATGATTATGCATTTCATGAAATTTTTTAACTACCCACATTCCAACTTCATTTACGGATAAATAAATTGATGCTTCACATCCCTCCCGTGTATGACGTCGACGTTTGATCTCCCTCCCATCATTCTTCATATCTTTAAATCCTTCCTTTGAGCATACTATTTTCCTAGCCATTGGCAGATTTGTTCTTTGTGATCGATACAATTTATGTTTTCGTGTGGAAAATCCCAATCTCCTTGCATAAGAGTTATAAAAATTGATTGCATCTTCATCCGTTTTAAATTCCATGCCAATGATGGGTTTCTCAAATTCTGTACTAAATGTTTCGGTGCAATCCGATATATTCAAGCTGTTCCCCTCATCATCTTCATCACCTTCAAAATCTTCCTCCAATACAATTCTATCATCCTTTGACATATCTATGCAACGAATCAAAACAACAAGAAATCATATAATTTGTATTTTTTTCTCAACATAAAAGAAGTAATGTTAACGGGGCTAATTTTTAATGTCACTAAATAGGAAGGGGAAGTAACAAAAATATAACTCAAATAAAAAAATAAAGAAAATATAGTTCGCGATGCACATTGTTGGAAATAACAAAGAATGGAGAAATTTCTCTTACCTGTTACGTAGATGGAGGATGCACTGCCTTGTTGAATGGAGGACTGCGGAAAGATGGCTGTGAGGGAGACACACAATGTGGATTCCTTGAATGATGTGAACTCCTTCGACAATGCAAGTGGTGCAATTGGCAACTCATCGGATGCAGACGCAACTACAAGGGAGAGAGACGTGTGAGGTTGTCCAGATGGTTGACGAGAAGGGGAGGAGATCATCACGGCATCTGTAAGGGGAGGAGATCAACATGGCATCACAGTAAATACATAAACATTAATTAGGTATAATGTTAGTTACATAATCGGTATGGCAAGTATAGCATAAGAAAATAAAAAATGATGCGGTTTTCCACATTCTACAATCAATGTTCAAATTCCACCACCATAAACAAAACCTCTACCAGAACATATATTCAAATCCCAGCAATTAATATTAAAAAAATTAGCTAATGCCCCATATTGGATCGTTGATCTAAATAGTAGCACAATCCTCTAATAAAAATGTGAACTTGCACAGTTCAATGCGAACTTGCACGACCACCGATTGGGGAGAGAGGGTGGGCGCGTGTTGCTATGCCGAACACTGGTGAGATGGGGGAGGTGCACAGAAGCCGGGCAGGGTGTCGTGCCATGCGAGAGAGGGAGATGCATGCGACGACGAGAGGTAAGGGGCTGCAGCTGCTCGGAATGGAGGCCGTCGAGGAGGGAGCATATGCAAGAGGGAGAGGAGGCAAGAGAAAAGAGAGAAGAGAGGTTTGTCGTATACATCAGCCTACGCACCGTTACAGGGGAGGGAGGATGTTGGCTCGACCATGAGCATCCTAGATTGGTGAGGAGAGGGCGATGAGCGCACCGCCTGATTGTCGGGGAGGGAGGATGGCACAGTCAACTTCAGGCGTCGATGAGAGGACAAGGACCCCACCGGAGGGGCCATCGGGGAGGAGGGTGGCGACGAACTCATGGCCGGAATTGCCAAATTCGAATGGGTGGGAGGAGGGAGATGAAAGGGCAAGTGCAAGTGGGAAGAGGAGAGGGGGTTTGGTCCGTAGGGAGAGTGGGCACGAGAAGAGACGTCTACCATTTGCCTTGGAAATGGGATTGTTGTGGGAAAAGTGAGTAGATTTAGGCCATTAGATCAATTCTAATCCAATGGCTGTGATCATTGGTGAATGTAAGTTGCTTGCACCATGGTGCAAGATCCCCAAGCCCAAATATAAAATACCGCATTTTATCTTTTGTCATTTTTTGTCATTTTTCAATAAGAGAAAAATCAAAATAAAAATAGAGAAAATATAAAAATAATATTTACAACTTAATCTATTTTTTTGGATTTTTAATAATTAGGAAAATGAAATGGTAAAATAAGGGGGCAAAACGGTCAATATGTACAACATACAAAAGGGGCCCAAAACCCAAGTTTTGCATACAAGCTCCGATTTTAATGAAATTGGTCTTGTTTCGAAGGTCTTTGAATGTATATTACTTTAAAAGTGAGTAGACCTAATTCCGAGATTGTATGAGAGAGATATGTGCATTTTAAGGCTCCTAGTTTCAAACTTGGATTGGGATTTTATTGGTCAATTTTACAAGTTAGTATTTTTTTGATATTTTTCTTTAATTAGTGTTAGTCATATATACACTATAAAGTTGATTTTATTAGATTTGGAGTTAGTATAAAATATATACAAATAGGGTATTTATGGTGAATATACAGGTGAATATTTACAAGTGAATTTGGCTTCTTATTTAATGCAAATATGAATGCTAAAATGCAGATATTACCAATGTATGCATGAATGCTAATTATGCAATATAAGTGGAAATATGCATCTACTTACTCGGAAACAGAGCTCTATTTTCAATTTTAAAAGTGATGAATCATAGATTCATCAACCCCCTATACTTAAACATTGCTCGTCCCCGAGAAACTATAATGAAATGCAAGAGTGAAATGATTTTGGGTTCCATATCAAGGTCATGAACAAAAGTTGAAAATGGAGCTTGACTCGACCTTTGGATTAATTGTGTGGCGGAACCTTATTGGGATTTGAACTTAAGACAACCTAACAGACTTCAAGTTCCACAAGTCTTCTATTCAAGACGCCTCAACAGTCAGGTGAGAACAAATCCTCAAATACAAATTTCTGATGACTATGATTCTTACTTGTACTGTGTAAGTGAAATGTAACTCTCCACATCAGAAATGGCTAAGAAGCAGCCTCCTCTAACAAGGTAACTCAAATAACCCAGTCCAGTAACTCTTTCCTCGAGGAGCGGGGTATTCCCTTCTAAGTTCAAGTGCGACTAGCTCAAGAGGAGGGGTGGAGAAAAGAATGGACGGTATCCAGTGTAGCTACCTATCTCGGGATTCCTGACCAGTGTAGCCAAGTCATCCAGCTGCATTTCCTTTGCTAATATACATACTCAAAAGGTATTTTATTTTCACTTGGACCTATCTGATTTTTTTGGAGTTTTTGCATTTTTTCTTTTTTTTCTTTTTTTTGAACTATATACAAGGTGCAGCATGTACATTAGGAGTTTTTCCTTTTGAGCCAGTAGACTATCCCTCTTTTGAAGCATTATTGCAACCCACAACGTCCCGTCCTTAGATGTCAACACCACCAGACTAGGTTGAGATGCACTACCCTCCCTAGAGGAGGACGGATGTTTTCCCCCGTGTGCTACTCCAAGCTAAAAGATTCTACCTCCTCACCACCTCATCAATGAAGAGCCGTGTGCATTGTGCTTGTCCAAGTTAGGTCATTATCTAAAAGAATCATGTGTGTGCACGAGATATTCTACTTAGACTAATCAAGATGACATGCGAACTTAGACTTGCGGACTCAAAGAATTAAGTCACTTGACCTGAGAAATCTTAACTCCAGTTCCTATAAGGTTCCTCTGAAATTAGGTGGATTAAGGTCAAATCAGGTCCATCTACAATATCTACTCATAACTTAGTTCAGAACCCACTAGCTTTTCACTTTGTATATGCAAGATATGCAGATGAGATGTAGATGACATGCTATGAAGATGAAATGCAAGACTCTTCTTTTTTTGATGCAGAGATGATGTGCAAGAGTAAATAAGAAGCTTATTTTTTTGTTTTTTTGTTTTATTTTTGTTTTTGTTTTTTTTCAAAACTTTGTTATACCTCCTAAATTACAATAATTTACAAGAGTTTATAAAGTATTATACAAATTATACAAGTGTTATACAATATATAAGTATACAATTTTTTTTCAATTTTTACAAAAGATTTACAAGTATTATACAAGTATATAATTTTTTTTTCAATTTTTACCCACCCGTAATTATTGCAAAATATATACAAAAATACGCGAAAATACGCGAAAGTACGAGCAATGGGTAAAGTATATATGTAATATATACACGCCCCCTATACTTAGCATGTGCTATGTCCTCAAAGCACGAAAAGCGAGGAAAAAGACATAACTCGTGCTAAGCGTAGGAGAGCTAAAAAATAAAAATGTATAGAAGTCGCTCTGCCCCCCTATACTTAGGCTCTGGCAGCCTAAGTGTAGAAGAAGATAAAAAATAGGGCGGGCGAGGTTGAGAGGGGAAATGGATGAGTATATACATGGCGGGCATCGGTCCCCCCTATACTTAGGCTCTGGTCAGCCTAAGTATAGGACAAGAGTGAGTGTGAGAACCGATGAGATCTAGAGACTATACAACGAATGGTGAAGAGACTCGGTCACTCTCCCCCCATACTTAGGATCTGATCATCCTAAGTATAGCCATAAAATGAAATGATATCGAGCCGGGGCGAGTGATTCAAATCACTGTGGAGGGAGGGAGAATATATACAAGGAGGATTGAGAATATACAGGGATCAAGAAGGTTTGTGACGAACCTTCTTGCAGGATCGAGGAGGTGGGTAATATACAAGTGTGTCGCTGTCGGAAGCGTTCTCAGATGAATAATAGTGAGGTGAAGGGTCGTCCAACGCAGGTCGACACATGGCTGCTTGCTTAGATATGGCTTAAGAACACCCAAACTAAGCTCACTCATATAAATCACCTTGTCCGGACCCGATGAGGATTCCTCTGAAACTTCCTTGTCTGGAATGTTGAAGGAAATTTTCTTGGTCGGTTTTCCTGAATCATGGAGAGGGAGATGAGAGCGACGCGCCTTGAGAGGTTCGGGGGAACACCTCGAGGAATCAATTCTCAACTTCCTCTCACTAGAAAGCCGACTAGAAGAGGGAGCAACCGCGTTTTTATGCACAGTCAATGTAATCGTGGTTGTATCCTTTGAAGATCCGGGATGTGGTGCGGTGCTGACCATGGGTTCCTCATCAGACGAGTCACCATATAGATTAGCATATTCCTGAAGGGTCAGCACGCGTCTCGAGAAGGTGCCAGTGATCTCAGTTGGCTTGATATTATTGGGCTCTTGTGTCGGATCATCAAAATGGTCAAGACAATCAGCAAAAATCATATACGACTCAACAGTGGCTTCTGGTTGTGAGTCCTCCTTAGAAGCAGTCACGGTGGTGGTGCAAGCAGTTGATGAAGTGGAGGTGTGGGGAGTCTCTAATCCAACGGTCGTCTGGATAATCGGTCTCTCAGATGTAGTAGAGAGGTGGGACTCATCTTCCGCTCGATGGTCACGACTGTCAACGGATGTGTGGGTCACCTTAGAATAAAGTTTATCAAAGAATGGATGAGGTCGAAGCGCTCCCAATGCTGTAAAATCAATTTCCCGAGTCTCGCAATCTATAGTCGCCTTAGCCAAGGCAAAGAACGGCTTCCTGAGAATAATCGGGGACTGGGAAAACTCCCCTCGGTGCTCAATGTCAATGATTGTGAAGTCCATATGGAGTAGAGCGCCTTGGAAAGTAACGATGACTGAAATATTTCCTCTCGATCGTTTGATGGATCGATCAGCCAGCTGAACAATCTCTCTCGACTTCCTAAGTGGCCTGAGTTTGAGCTTGTCAAACACAGAGGTCGGGAGGATATTTATCGATGAGTCATCATCGATTCTCGCATGGGTAAAGATGGTGTCTTTGATTTCACACTCAACTCGGGGCAACCGCTTCACTCTGCGGCTCTTGGTCTTTCTCCCCATCACCAAGGAGGTGGCCATAGACACTATGTGTCTTTCAGTCCTTATCCTCTTATTGCCCGACCTCTTGGGCATCAATTTACTTCTCACAAATCGTTTGAGGTCGGGAAAGTGATCTATGGCCTTTATTAAGGGAAGATTAAAAATCAATTCTTCATCGAGTTCTTCCCTTAGGGCAGGATCTAATTTTTTTAGGTCTTTTTCATTTTCAATTTTTATGTGATTTTTTAGTTTTTCAATGTTTTTGGTCTTTTGGGGATTTTCAATTTTTTTTGGTGTTTTTAGTGGATGAATGATCATACTCTCGATTGGAAGGCAAGGGGTTAGTAGAAGAGAGATAGAATGGACTCCAACTGTACAGAAGATGTGGGTTCCCTAATGCTTGCTCGGTTTTCAACATCAGATCTACTTACATTTTTTTCCACTTTCATTCCCAAGCTGGCAGAAATTGAGTGAAATATTTCCATGACATCTCTAAACTTGTTACCTAATGATTCATTTTTCTCAATAAGTTTGGAAATGTCACCCTCCAAAATGTTCTCATGACAAATCATGGGAGAGTTCTGCTGAATTGGAGGAGACTGCTGAGATGGTGGGATCTCATACTCAACATACCTAGACTCTAGCATGTAATGCTGGGTCGAGTATGGACTATCCAAATGGCAAATATTGGTCGGAGCCTCATATGATGAAACGGGGACTGATAAGTCTAGCTCATGAGTCCAATCTTGTAAATGTATAGGCTCTTCGAATAAAGGCTGGTTAATGGAGGCTTGATCACTAAAGTCAATCAAGTCTGAAAAATCATGATGTGCAGACCTCTCCATTCGGGTTTTTCGATCGACCATGTTATGCCCTAAGGTCAAGTCAGGATGTGTATATGTAAATTCTTGTCTAGTCCCTACTTAAGGTGATTATGAAGTATGTGGAGGCATATAATTTTGCCAATCATCTATCTCAGCAGTGGCTTGCTTTTCATTTGATTCGTTGATTCCTGCAAGCTCTCAAGAATAAGGACAGTCAGCCCAAGATGGAAGTGGATCCGGAGTGTTGGAATATGGAGTAGGTGAGAAATACGAAGAAGTGGAGAAGTCAGTCGGAGTTCTGACTTCATAATCGGTTTGAGGTGGAGCCGACCATGGGTAAGGGTCTCCCGTGGGTGGCAGAGGATACATGGAAGAAGGTGAAGGTGAAGATGAACGGTATATGGTAGAGGAGGATTGACCAGAAGTCACATGGTATGGGGACCAGTATCCCAACATCTTGAAGAGGAAATGAAGAAGATTGAGGTAGAAAACGTGCAATTACACAGGATAACACACACGGACAAACACACAGACAAACGCAAAAGCAAACCCCGAGTTCACACTCAACACGGTGAAGGACCCGAAACCGAGTCTGATTGGTCTGGTTGATTTTAAGTGTGAATTTTCAGACAAGTAGCAAAGAGTTACGCGGCCTATAGGGAAGTCGGCTCAGAGCCAGACGCGTCTTCCCTGTTTAACCTGTCGCCTAAGATACCGGCGCTCCTTCCTTTCTTCGCTCCTATCCCAAGTTGATGAATTCAAAGACCTGTCCCTATCTACCTGCAAGCAGGAGGAGGCTGACAAGACCGGAACTTCACCCCAGGGGGTTACTGGTAACTTGTCACGAAGTACCGCAATTTCGCCCCTATCTACCTGAGACAGGCGGAGGCTACTTGGTACTAGTCAGAGAACCTGAATAATTCAACTTGTGATATTTGCTAGGATCAGTCAGAACGTGATATGGAAGGCGGGGATTTGGGCTCTGCCTTAAGGTGTTCACATACACTCAAGTACCCTCACTCAGCCTGAAAACAAGGTTGGGGTTAATCTCCCGCAAACAACAGTTAATTTTAGTCAATTTTTTGGTCAATAATGTTAGCAGTCCCGGTTTTAAGTTAAGTTATCACTGATTTAGTCCATTCCACACAGCACGTTGATGAATACCCATTCATCACTCTTTATTCTTTTATTTTAGCTACACAACCCATGCAAAACACATGTATATTCCTGTAAATATCAATAATTGTCAAATAGCATGCATTGTGTAAATAAGAATAATTAGCATGTTTTTGTGCATAAATAAAAGAATAAAGAAATAAAAGAAAAAGAGGGAGATATTTAGAATAAATATTGAGCGACCTAATCCCAAGGGAGGGCTCAGCATGGGTCTGACCGCAAAAAGAACCCAAGTAGAGAGAGATAGGGAAGCTCATGTGTGTATTTATACATGTATATAAATAAATAAAAATATTTTCCTCTAAAATAAAATAAAATACATCCTTGTGAAGATGTAAATATTTGTAAATATAAAATCAAAATAAAAATGGGAAAAATAAAAGTAAATTAAAAAGAAAATAAAATCCCTTCCTCATTGTAGATATGCCATGTACATAAAACCACTCCCCTATTTATTTTCCCTTATAAATAAATAAAAATTCCATAAAATATGTATATATTCCATATCCCATAATGTAAATAAATAAAATAAAAATCATAAAGATAAAAATAAAATAAAAATAAATAAAAATCAAAATCAAAATAAACTTTGTATATATACCATGTATATATGTGTACATATCTATTTATTTACACTATATAAATAAATAAAAAAATAAAATAAAAATACGAAATTATTCCAAATTTTATTCTATAAATAAATAAAATATACAATTGGAATAAAATGTACAATAATAAATAATTAAAAATCAAAAATCAAAAATATATATTGTATATACCTATATATAATAATACTATTTTGTAAATACCTAATTTTTATTTCAAAAAAATAAAAAAAATCACAAAAAATAGTTTAAAAATAAAGAAACATTTTTCATGTTTTGAGTTTTTCGAAATTAATTCATTTATTAATTTTTATTGAATTATCAAATCTTTATTAATTCTTGGATTCCTATTGGTCCACGGAAGATTATTGACCCCGGTCAACTCTCCCCCCTGGACCGGTCCCCGCAGATCTGTGTTATCAACCCGACTTCACCCATTTATCCAAACCAGATCCACGACCCATTCGACTAAACCCAGGGTCCTATTTCTTCCTCTTGCATCCGAGATCCACGCCGACACATCCGCATTGGGATCCGCGCTTCACGGAACCCTGCCCGACCCTCTCTTCTCGGACCTGCAGGAGTATAAAGTTTCAGCTCCGGCCACCTTTTCATTCCATCTTTGGCATCGCCCCTTCCACCCAGGACCTCCACCCGATACCTTAGAGTGACAGCTAGCCGTCGGAGTGTTGCAGAGAGGTGGAGGACCACCGCGTCACTGATCCGTCGACATTTCACCGTCGTGAGCCGCCCACAGCTGCGCCTGAGCCTCGGGCCATCGACGACTCTCGAGGCTACGACCCGAGCTCTAGGAGATCAACCCCAATCGACCACAGTCATTAGGTGAGCCTAATTCTTTCCATAGTTCTCGAACTTTTGATTACTCCCAAATCCACCGTTCGCAGTCTTCCATCGATTCCGATCACCCCGTCCATCCATTTTATAGATCGACTGGACCATCATCTTCGCCATACTCCTCCGCATGTTCTTCTCCCATCCATCCAACCCAGTTCGCCCCAGAACTGGGAGTCCACCCTCCTCCGCCGCCGCATCGCCGGAGGGTGCCGCCCTGACCCATTTAGACCCCCGTTCACCCTCTCACCGGGTCGAGGCACTTTGCCCTCGACCCAGGAGTTTGTCTGTGGGTTTTGTAGATCGAGACGAGGCCCATCTGAGGGTCTACATGTTCAGCACAGCTACTCCCAGCCGCCGTCATCGCCGGAGCTCCTCGGAGCTTCCCGGCCTCATCGGAGAGGCGCATCAGCTGCGGACCATCGAGGCGAAGCTCTTGGACATATCAGCAGCAGAAGAGGAGGACCACCGCATGAGTATCAGGCCGGCGAAGTTCGCCGGTCACCTGTTCTTGGAGGACCCTCCAGAGCCGTCCGTTCAGCCCCAACGTGCCATATCTCATTCAGACCGCTCGATCCAGGCAAAGAAGAGGCCCGTATCAGCCACCGTCAAATCGACACGTGGCCGCTTCATCACCCTTCATCCAGCGAGGGGTGCCCTTGATTCCAGAGCGTCAGATCAGCTACGTGGCACCGCCTCCACCGTCCGATCAGAGCCGAGGTTCCTTCACTGAGGCGCCGCTACCTGCAGCCGTTGGATACCCCACGTGGCGCGTCCTCAGCCCTCGGATAATAAAGGGTAATTTACCCTTAGGCCCTCTCTCTTTTCATTTTTGTTATTTAGTCCTGTAAATATAGAATGTAGTTCATTTTATTTTGGAACATTTGCACTTAGGACCTTGCTGTTTAGTTTATTTGCATTTTCATCCTTGTGAATGTGAGACACGTGCTTCGTCACGTGATTTGTTGGAGAATTTGCAATATCTGAGCTGTAGTTCTGATGTGTTATTGAATGAAACATATTTTCTGATATTTGCACTTATACCCCTGTGAACACTTTTTTTCAACATGTGTTGAATTTATTTGGGTATTTTGCAACTTCGCCCCTGGACTTTTAGCACCTGTTGCTAATAAGTTCGGGAAAGTAAGTTATTTGCATTTGGGTCCTTCTGTGCCCAGCCCACGTGCCACACACGTGGGAACCTGGAGAAATTGCACGAGGACCCCCAGTTCCTAATTTTGTTACTTTTAGGCCCATGGACTATACTTTCATTGCAACTAGGTCCCTGTGCACTGTTTGTTTGTTTTTTACTTTTAATAAAATATAAAAATTAATCCAAATTGAGTCAAAATTGGATACGTGGCTCCTGCCATTGTGTAAAATTTTCACCAATATTTGGATACATTTTTGTTCCCTTTTAGTCTTTTTAAAAATTCAAAAACAACCCTTTTTGTCTCTGTTCAGGTTGAAAATTCATAAAAAAATTAAAACCATTTTAAAAATTACAAAAAAATTAATATTTGTGTGTTTATGTGCTTTGATTTTCTGGCTATTTTTGGTCATTTTTGGAGTTATAAAAACCATAATATTTTAAAAACCCTTAAAAACCCATAAAAATTCTAAAAATTCATAGAAAATTCAAAAATTAATAAACTTTTTTTGATTTTTCCTTTTTGTTTATACTTTCCATGAAAAATACCTCCAGGCCTTGATCAGACCATTTGATATTTTTAAATGGTCTTTGAAGCTTGATTGGACAGTTTTCATTTGTTTTTGCCTTCTTTCATTTTTATAAAATTCTATAAAATCATAAAATTATCAAAAATTCACCAAAAACAGTAAAAAAACCAAAAAACCTAAAAATATTTTTGTTGGAATTTTTTGAGCATTTTTGGGTAATTAAATAATTGCTTGAAGTTGTTTATATTTGCCTTTTTATTGTTTTCCTCATAATTGAAAATACAAAAAAATATTAAAAATATTAAAAACCACCAAAAAATATTTGTTTTTATTTTTCTTTATTTTTAGACTACTTCGTAGGCCGCAAGGCCATCTCGTGCTCCTCGAGTTCGACACTGGGTGCTATACCAGGTTAATATCATTGCGAGACCACTATTTTGATTTTTATCGATTTTTATTTGCTTGATTGGTAGTCTGATTCTTTTTCTTGATTGAGCTCTGAGTCCCGAGTGACTGAGTTCACAACGACCTTAGTGACACCTGATTTACCTTAGTCGTTCGGGCGGCTCATCAGAATGTGTATATATTTCATATATACTTTAGCCATAACTCGTACTTTGTGTAAGTGTGTTAATAAATAAAAATGGCTAAAAACATAGAATCCATAAAAATTAAAAATTTTTCCCTGTAAATAAACATTCTTTTATTTGCACATATATAACTATTGTACAAAATTATTTTTGTAAAAAATGTTTTCAAAAAAAAACTTTTGGTGTAAAGATTGTATAAATATGTGCATATCAAAACTATGTATATAGTACAAAATTTTTCCAAAATATTTTGAAAATCAAAATTTTGCAACAACCTTGTGTAAATTTGTGTAAATATTTTGCAAAACTTGCACTCGTGCATACATCCATGATTTCAAAACATTTTTCAAAATTTTTTCATTTGTGTAAATATTGTGTAAATAGCATCCTTATATATATATAGTTTTTCCTGGATTATAGTTGACATTTAAACTAGCCTAGAATTAAATTAGGAAATGGAGCTTGATTAAGATCTTAATCCACCTAATTCTAAGAGGAACTTTATAGGGCTTAGGGTTAAGGCTTTTCAGGTCCATGGTGACTTAATTCTTTGAGTCCACTAGGCTATGATCACATGTCATCTCAATGAGCCTAAGTAGATCACTTAACAACACACACATGACTCATATAGACAATGACTTGACTTGGACCCGCACTTTGCACCGAGTTCTCTACGGATGAGGTGGTGAGGAGGCAGTCTTCCTTGACTTGGGGTAGCATATGAGGGTAGTACTTCTAGGCGGAACCTCTCTTCTTCTTTTAGTGAAGGAAGTGCGTCTCAACTTGGTCTGGTTGCCATGAGGTCTAACGACAGGAGTTGTGGGTTGCAATAATGCTTCAAAAGAGGGATAGTCTACTGGCTCAAGAGGAAAAACTCCTTATGTACATATGCTGCACCTTGTAAATATGTTGTATAGATGCACTTGAAAAAAAATGCAAAAAGAAAATAACTCCAAAAAAGTGGTGGGTCTGATAGAAAATGATAATCCCACCGGAGTATGTATATAGTGCAAATAAGCAAAGCTTGAGACTTATGGTTCCATCTTATGTAGCTTGCAGCAGGGAGACTTGGCTACACTGGATGAGCTCCCAAGGATACATGGCTACACTGGCCATGGTCCATTCTCTTCTTCCCCCTCTTCTTGAGCCGGTTGAACTTGAACTTAGAAGGGAATACCCCGCTCCTCGAGGAAAGAGTGGCCAGACTCGGGTCATAAAGTTACCTTGTTGGGGAGGGTTGTTAATTTGCTAATTCTGAGGTGGAGAGCTATACCTCACTTACACAGTACAAGGAAAGATTCATGGCCTTCAGGGTTGTGTATGTAGACTTGTTCTGATCTGGATTGTTGAGGAGTCTTGATTATAGATTAGTGGATCTTAGAGGTTGTTGAGTTTTAAACCTAAGTCTAAATAAGGTTCCGACACATTAATAATCCAAAGATCTGATCGAGCTCCATATTTCAATTTAATGAAGGCAAGTTTAATACTCGACATTAATCCATGCATTTTCTCCTCTTTTTCTTTTTCTTTTTCTTTTTCACTTCTTTTTCAAATAAGTGTTTGCTAAGGGACTAGCAAAGTTAAGTATAGGGGGGTGATGAATACCCATTCATCACTCTTTATTCTTTTATTTTAGCTACAAAACCCATGCAAAACACATGTATATTCCTGTAAATATCAATAATTGTCAAATAGCATGCATTGTGTAAATATGAATAATTAACATGTTTTTGTGCATCAATAAAAGAATAAAGAAATAAAAGAAAAAGAGGGAGATATTTAGAATAAATATTGAGCGACCTAATCCAAGGGAGGGCTCAGCATGGGCCTGACCGCAAAAAGAACCCAAGTAGAGAGAGATAGGGAAGCTCATGTGTGTATTTCTACCTGTATATAAATAAATAAAAATATTTTCCTCTAAAATAAAATAAAAATACATCCTTGTGAATATGTAAATATTTGTAAATATAAAATCAAAATAAAAATGGGAAAAATAAAAGTAAATTAAAAAGAAAATAAAATCCCTTCCTCATTGTAGATATGCCATGTACATAAAACCACTCCCTTTTTATTTCCCCTTATAAATAAATAAAAAATCCATAAAATATGTATATATTCCATATCCAATAATGTAAATAAATAAAATAAAAATCATAAAAACAAAAATAAAATAAAAAGAAATAAAAATAAAAATCAAAATAAACTTTGTATATATACCATGTATATAGGTGTACATATCTATTTATTTACGCTATATAAATAAATAATAAAAATAACATAAAAATACCAAATTATTCCAAATTTTATTCTATAAATAAATAAAATATAAAATTGGAATAAAATGTACAAAAATAAATAATTAAAAATCAAAAATAAAAAATATATAATGTATATACCTATATATAATAAGGGAAAAAGGAGCCTACCTCAGCGGGTGCAGGTAACTCCCTACACCCGGCCTAATTTTTCATTATTTTTTGATTTTTTTGAAATGAAATCTTGGGGGATTTAGATCACTATGTATCACCATGTGTTCATTCCAAATTCAACTTAATTCGAGACTTGTATCATCTCCATCAAGACTACCAAATTTTAACGGTCTCAGAATTGCTGAAGTCGACCCTATCTAGATGAACTTGTTAGGAATGTTTGTTTTGCATGAAACTTGAAACACATATTTCCCTTAACATATTAAGTAAATCCCCCTATTTTTAATCCAAAAAAATAAAAAAATAATCGAAAAATGGGGGTAGGTGCAGGGAGTTTCCTCCACCCTAGGGTGCAGGCTCCCTGCCCCCATATAATAATACCTTTTTGTAAATACCTAATTTTTATTTCAAAAAAAATAACACAAAAAAATAGTTTAAAAAAAGAAACCTTTTTCATGTTTTGAGTTTTTCGAAATTAATTCATTTATTAATTTTTATTGAATTATCAAATCTTTATTAATTCCTGGATTCCTATTGGTCCACGGGGGATTGTTGACCCCCGGTCAACTCTCCCCGCTGGATCAGTCCCCGCGGATCTGTGTTATCAACACGACTTCGCCCATTTATCCAAGCCAGATCCGCGGCCCATTCGACTAAACCCAGGGTCCTATTTCTTCCTCTTGCATCCGAGATCCATGCCGATACATCCGCAGTGGGATCCGCGCTTCACAGAACCCTACCCGACCCTCTCTTCTCGGACCTGCAGGAGTATAAAGTTTCAGCTCCGGCCACCTTTTCATTCCATATTTGGTGTCGCCCCTTCCACCCAGGACCTCCACCCGATACCCTAGAGTGACAGCTAGCCGTCGGAGTGTTGCAGAGAAGCAGAGGACCACCGCGTCACTGATCCGGCGACGTTTCGTCGCCGTGCGCCGCCCAGAGCTGCGCCTGAGCCTCGGGCCATCGACGACCCTCGATGCTACGACCCGAGCTCCAGGAGCTCAACCCCACTCGACCACAGTCATCAGGTGAGCCTAATCCACCCGAGCTCCAGGAGCTCAAATCCACCGTTCGTCGTCTTCCATCGATTCCGATCACCTCGTCCATCCATTTTATCGATCGACTCGACCATCATCTTCGTCGTACTCCTCCGCACGTTCTTCGCCCATCCATCCAACCCAGTTTGCCCTGGAACTGGGAGTCCACCCTCCTCCACCGCCGCATCGCCAGAGGATGCCGCACCGACCCATTTAGACCCCTGTTCACCCTCTCACCGAGTCGAGGCACTTTGCCCTCGACCCAGGAGTTTGTATGTGGGTTTTGCAGATCGAGACGAGGCCCATCTGTGGGTCTACACGTTCAGCACAGCTACTCCCAGCCGACATCGTCGCCGGAGCTCCTCGGAGCTTCCCGGCCTCATCAGAGAGGCGCATCAGCTGCGGACCATCGAGGCAAAGCTCTTGGACATATCAGCAGCAAAAGAGGAGGTCCACCGCACGAGTATCGGGCCGGCGAAGTTCGCCGGCCACCTGTTCTTGGATGACCCTCCAGAGCCGTCCGTTCAGCCCCAACATGCCAGATCTCATTCGGACCGCTCGGTCCAGGCGAAGAAGAGGCCCGTATCAACCACCGTCAGATCGACACGTGGCCGCTTCATCTCCCTTCATCCAGCGAGGGGTGCCCTTGATTCTAGAGCGTCAGATCAGCTACGTGGCACCGCCTCCACCGTCCGATCAGAGCCGAGGTTCCTTCACTGAGGCGCCGCTACCCGCAGCCATTGGATACCCCACGTGGCGCGTCCTCAGCCCTCGGATAATAAAGGGTAATTTACCCTTAGGCCCTCTCTCTTTTTGTTTTTATTATTTAGTCCTGTAAATATAGAATGTATTCATTTTATTTTGGAACATTTGCACTTAGGACCTTGCTGTTTAGTTTATTTGTATTTTCATCTCTGTGAATGTGAGATACGTACTTCGTCACGTGATTTGTTGGAGAATTTGCAATATCTGGGATGTAGTTCTGATGTGTTATTGAATGAAACATATTTTCTAATATTTGCACTTATACCCATATGAACACTTTTTTCGACATGTGTTGAATTTATTTGGGTATTTTGCAACTTCGCCCGTGGACTTTTAGCACCTGTTGCTAATAGGTCCGGAAAAGTAAGTTATTTGCATTTGGGTCCTTCTGTGCCCAGCCCACGTGCCGCGCACGTGGGAACCTGGAGAAATTGCACGAGGACCCCCCAGTTCCTGATTTTGTTACTTTTTGGCCCCTGGACTATACTTTCATTGCAACTAGGTCCTTGTGCACTGTTTGTTTGTTTTTTATTTGAATAAAATATCAAAATTAACCCAAATTGAGTGAAAATTGGACACGTGGCTCCTGTCACTGTGTAAAATTTTCACCAATTTTTGGGTACATTTTTTATCCCTTTTAGTATTTTTAAAAATTCAAAAACAACCCTTTTTGTCTCTGTTTAGGTTGAAATATCATAAAAACATATTAAAACCATTTGAAAAATTACAAAAAAAATTAAATTTTGTGTGTTTATGTGCGTTTGATTTTCTGGCCATTTTTTGTCATTTTTGGAGTTATAAAAACCATAATAATAAAAACCCTTAAAAACCCATAAAAATTCTAAAAATTCATAGAAAATTCAAAAATTAATAATTTTTTTCCCGATTTTTCCTTTTTGTTTATAAGTTCCATGAAAAATACCTCCAGGCCTTGATCAGACCATTTGATATTTTTAAATGGTCTTTGAATCCTGATTGGACAGTTTTCATTTGTTTTTTCCTTCTTTCATTTTTATAAAATTCTATAAAAATCATAAAATTACCAAAAATTCACTAAAATAGTAAAAAATCAACAAAACCTAAAAATATTTTTATTAGAATTTTTTGAGCATTTTTGAGTAATTAAATAATTGCTTGAAGTTGTTTATATTTGCCTTTTTATTGTTTTCCTCATAATTGAAAATCCAAAAAAATATTAAAAATATTAAAAACCACCAAAAAATATTTGTTTTTATTTTTCCTTATTTTTAGACTAGTTCGTAGGCTGCAAGGCCATCTCGTGCTCCTTGAGTTCGACACTGGGTGCTATACCAGGTTAATATCATAGCGAGACCGCTATTTTGATTTTTATCGATTTTTATTTGCTTGATTGGTGGTCTGATTCTTTTTCTTGATTGAGCTCTGAGTCCCGAGTGACTGAGGTCACAACGACCTTAGTGACACCTGATTTACCTTAGTCGTTCGGGTGGCTCATCAGAATGTGTATATATTTCATATATACTTTAGCCATAACTCGTACTTTGTGTGAGTGTGTTAATAAATAAAAATGGCTAAAAACCTAAAATCCATAAAAATAAAATAATTTTCCCTGTAAATAAACATTCTTTTATTTGCACATACATAGCTATTGTACAAAATTATTTTTGTAAAAATGTTTTCAAAAAAAAACTTTTTGTGTAAAGATTGTGTAAATATGTGCATATCAAAACTACATATATAGTACAAAATTTTTCCAAAATGTTTTGAAAATCAAAAGTTTTCAACAACCTTGTGTAAATTTGTGTAAATATTTTGCAAAACTTGCACTCATGCATACATCCATGATTTCAAAACATTTTTCAAAAATTTTTCATTTGTGTAAATATTGTGTAAATAGCATCCTTATATATATGTATAGTTTTTCCTGGATTATACTTGACATTTAAACTAGCCTGGAATTAAATTGGGAACAGGATCTTGATTAAGATCTTAATCCACCTAATTCTAAGAGGAACTTTATAGGGCCTAGGGTTAAGGCTTTTTAGGTCCATGGTGACTTAATTCTTTGAGTCCACTAGGCTATGATCACATGTCATCTCAATGAGCCTAAGTAGAGCACTTAACAACACACACATGACTCATATAGATAATGGCTTGACTTGGACCCGCACTTTGCACCGAGCTCTCTACGGATGAGGTGGTGAGGAGGCAGTCTTCCTTGACTTGGGGTAGCATATGAGGCTAGTACTTCTAGGCGGAACCTCTCTTCTTCTTTTAGTGAAGGAAGTGCGTCTCAACTTGGTCTTGTTGCCATGAGGTCTAATGACAGGAGTTGTGGGTTGCAATAATGCTTCAAAAGAGGGATAGTCTACTGGCTCAAGAGGAAAAACTCCTTATGTACATATGTTGCACCTTGTAAATATGTTGTATAGATGCACTTGAAAAAATTGCAAAAAGAAAATAACTCCAAAAAACTGGTGGGTCTGATAGAAAATGATAATCCCACCGGAGTATGTATATAGTGCAAATAAGCAAAGCTTGAGACTTATGGTTCCATCTTATGTAGCTTGCAGCAGGGAGACTTGGCTACACTGGTTGAGCTCCCAAGGATACATGGCTACACTGGCCATGGTCCATTCTCTTCTTCCCCCTCTTCTTGAGCCGGTTGAACTTGAACATAGAAGGGAATACCCCGCTCCTCGAGGAAAGAGTGGCCAGACTCGGGTCATAGAGTTACCTTGTTGGGTAGGGTTGTCAAGTTGCTACTTCTGAGGTGGAGAGCTATACCTCACTTACACAGTACAAGGAAAGATTCATGGTCTTCAGGGTTTGTGTATGTAGACTTGTTCTGATATGGATTGTTGAGGAGTCTTGATTATAGATTAGTGGATCTTAGAGGTTGTTGAGTTTTAAACCTAAGTCTAAATAAGGTTCCGACACATTAATAATCCAAAGATCTGATCGAGCTCCATATTTCAATTTAATGAAGGCAAGTTTAATACTCAACATTAATCCATGTATTTTCTCCTCTTTTTCTTTTTCTTTTTCACTTCTTTTTCAAATAAGTGTTCGCTAAGGGACTTGCAAAGTTAAGTATAGGGGGGTGATGAATACCCATTCATCACTCTTTATTCTTTTATTTTAGCTACAAAACCCATGCAAAACACGTATATTCCTGTAAATATCAATAATTGTCAAATAGCATGCATTGTGTAAATATGAATAATTAGCATGTTTTTGTGCATAAATAAAAGAATAAAGAAATAAAAGAAAAAGGGGGATATATTTAGAATAAATATTGAGCGACCTAATCCAAAGGGTGGGCTCAGCATGGGCCTGACCGCAAAAAGAACCCAAGTAGAGAGAGATAGGGAAGCTCATGTGTGTATTTGTACCTGTATATAAATAAATAAAAATATTTTCCTCTAAAATAAAATAAAAATACATCCTTGTGAATATGTAAATATTTGTAAATATAAAATCAAAAAAAAATGGGAAAAATAAAAGTAAATTAAAAAGAAAATAAAATCCCTTCCTCATTGTAGATATGCCATGTACATAAAACCACTCCCCTTTTTATTTCCCCTTATAAATAAATAAAAATTCCATAAAATATGTATATATTCCATATCCCATAATGTAAATAAATAAAATAAAAATCATAAAAACAAAAATAAAATAAAAAGAAATAAAAATCAAAATCAAAATAAACATTGTATATATACCATGTATATAGGTGTCCATTTCTATTTATTTACTCTATATAAATAAATAATAAAAATAAAATAAAAATTCCAAATTATTCCAAATTTTATTCTATAAATAAATAAAATATAAAATTGGAATAAAATATACAAAAATAAATAATTAAAAATCAAAAATCAAAAATATATATTGTATATACCTATATATAATAATACTATTTTGTAAATACCTAATTTTTATTTCAAAAAAATAAATAAAAATAACAAAAAATAGTTTAAAAATAAAGAAAATTTTTTCATGTTTTACGTTTTTCGAAATAAATTCATTTATTAATTTTTATTGAATTATCAAATCTTTATTAATTCTTGGATTCCTATTGGTCCACAGGGGATTGTTGACCCCCGGTCAGCTCTCCCCCTGGACCGGTCCCCGCGGATCTGTGTTATCAACCCGACTTCGCCCATTTATCCAAACCAGATCCGCGACCCATTTGACTAAACCCAGGGTCCTATTTCTTCCTCTTGCATCCGAGATCCACGCCGACACATCCGCATTGGGATCCGCGCTTCACGGAACCCTGCCCGACCCTCTCTTCTCGGACCTGCAGGAGTATAAATTTTCAGCTCCGGCCACCTTTTCATTCCATCTTTGGCGTCGCCCCTTCCACACCTCCACCTGATACCCTAGAGTGACAGCTAGCCGTCGGAGGGTTGCAGAGAGGCGGAGGACCACCGCGTCACTGATCCGGTGACGTTTCGCCGCCGTACGCCGCCCAAAGCTGCTCCTGAGCCTCGGGCCATCGACGACCCTCGAGGCTACGACCCGAGCTCCAGGAGCTCAACCCCAGTCGACCACAGTCATCAGGTGAGCCTAATTCTTTCCATAGTTCTCGAGTTTTTTATTACACCCAAATCCACCGTTCGCCGTCTTCCATCATTCCGATCACCCCGTCCATCCATTTTATCGATCGACTTGACCATCATCTTCGTCGTACTCCTCCGCACGTTCTTCGCCCATCCATCCAACCCAGTTCGCCCCAGAACTGGGAGTCCACCCTCCTCTGCCGCCGCATCACCGGAGGGTGCCGCCCCGACCCATTTAGACCCCCGTTCACACTCTCACCGGGACGAGGCACTTTGCCCTTGACCCAGGAGTTTGTCTGTGGGTTTTGTAGATCGAGACGAGGCCCATCTGAGGGTCTACACGTTCATCAAAGCTACTCCCAGCCGCCGTCGTCGCCGGAGCTCCTCGGAGCTTCCCGGTATCATCGGAGAGGCGCATCAGTGCGGACCATCGTGGCGAAGCTCTTGGACATATCAGCAGCAGAAGAGGAGGTACACCGCACGAGTATCGAGCCAGCAAAGTTCGCCGACCACCTGTTCTTGGAGGACCCTCCAGAGCCGTCCGTTCAGCCCCAACATGCCAGATCTCATCCGGACCGCTCGATCCAAGCGAAGAAGAGGCCCGTATCAGCCACCGTCAGATCAACACGTGGCCGCTTCATCACCCTTCATCCAGCGAGGGGTGCCCTTGATTCCAGAGCGTCAGATCAGCTACGTGGCACTGCCTCCACCATCCGATCAGAGCCGAGGTTCCTTCATTGAGGCGCTGCTACCCGCAGCCGTTGGATACCCCACGTGGCGCGTGCTCAGCCCTCGGATAATAAAGGATAATTTACCCTTAGGTCCTCTCTCTTTTCATTTTTATTATTTAGTCCTGTAAATATAGAATGTAGTTCATTTTATTTTGGAACATTTCCACTTAGGACCTTGTTGTTTAGTTTATTTGCATTTTCATCCCTGTGAATGTGAGACACGTGCTTCGTCACATGATTTGTTGGAGAATTTGCAATATCTGGGATGTAGTTCTGATGTGGTATTGAATGAAAAAATATTTTCCGATATTTGCACTTATACCCTGTGAACACTTTTTTTTCGACATGTGTTGAATTTATTTGGGTATTTTGCAACTTCGCCCCTAGACTTTTAGCATCTGTTGCTAATAAGTCCGGGAAAGTAAGTTATTTGCATTTGGGTCCTTCTCTGCCCACCCCACGTGCTGCACGCATGGGAACCTGGAGAAATTGCAAGAGGACCCCCCAGTTCCTAATTTTGTTACTTTTTGGCCCCTGGACTATACTTTCATTGCAACTAGGTCCTTGTGCACTATTTGTTTGTTTTTTATTTTAATAAAATATCAAAATTAATCCAAATTGAGTGTAAAATGGACACGTGGCTCTGCCACTGTGTAAAATTTTCACCAATTTTTGGGTACATTTTTTATCCCTTTAAGTATTTTTAAAAATTCAAAAACAGGTCTTCTTGTCTCTATTCATGTTGAAAATTCATAAAAAATATTAAAACCATTTGAAAAATTACAAAAAAAAATTAAATTTTGTGTGTTTATATGCTTTTGATTTTCTGGCCTTTTTTGTCATTTTTGGAGTTATAAAAATCATAATATTTAAAAAAACCCTTAAAAACCCATAAAAATTCCAAAAATTCATAGAAAATTCAAAAATTAATAAACTTTTTTTCTGATTTTTCCTTTCTGTTTATACTTTCCACTAAAAATACCTTCAGGCGTTGGTTAGACCATTTGATATTTTTAAATAGTCTTTGAAGCCTGATTGGACAGTTTTCATTTGTTTTTGCCTTCTTTTATTTTTGTAAAATTCTATAAAAATCATAAAATTATCAAAAATTCACCAAAAATAGTAAAAAATCCATAAAACCTAAAAATATTTTTGTTAGAATTTTTTAAGCATTTTTGAGTAAGTAAATAATTGCTTGAAGTTGTTTATATTTGCCTTTTTATTGTTTTCCTCAAAATTGAAAATCCAAAAAATATTAAAAATATTAAAAACCACCAAAAAAATATTTGTTGTTATTTTTCTTTATTTTTAGACTACTTCGTAGGCCGCAAGGCTATCTCGTGCTCCTCGAGTTCGACACTGGGTGCTATACCAGGTTAATATCATAGCGAGACCGCTATTTTGATTTTTATCGATTTTTATTTGCTTGATTGGTGGTCTGATTCTTTTTCTTGATTGAGCTCTGAGTCTCGAGTGATTGAGGTCACAACGACCTTAGTGACACCTAATTTACCTTAGTCGTTCGGGCGGCTCATCAGAATGTGTATATATTTCATATATACTTTAGCCATAACTCGTACTTTGTGTGAGTGTGTTAATATATAAAAATGGCTAAAAACCTATAATCCATAAAAATTAAAAAATTTTCCCTGTAAATAAACATTCTTTTATTTGCACATACATAGATATTGTACAAAATTATTTTTGTAAAATTGTTTTAAAAAAACTTTTTGTGTAAAGATTGTGTAAATATGTGCATATCAAAACTATGTATATAGTACAAAATTTTTCGAAAATGTTTTGAAAATCAAAAGTTTGCAACAACCTTGTGTAAATTTGTGTAAATATTTTGCAAAACTTGCACTCATGCATACATCCATGATTTCAAAACATTTTTCAAAAATTTTTTATTTGAGTAAATATTGTGTAAATAACATCCTTATATATATATATATGTATAGTTTTTCCTGGATTATAGTTGACATTTAAACTAGCCTAGAATTAAATTGGGAAATGGAGCTTGATTAAGATCTTAATCCACCTAATTCTAAGAGGAACTTTATATGGCTTAGGGTTAAGGCTTTTTAGGTCCATGGTGACTTAATTCTTTGAGTCCACTAGGCTATGATCACATGTCATCTCAATGAGCCTAAGTAGATCACTTAACAACACACACATGACTCATATAGACAATGACTTGACTTGGACCCGCACTTTGCACCGAGCTCTCTACGGATGAGGTGGTGAGGAGGCAGTCTTCCTTGACTTGGGGTAGCATATGAGGGTAGTACTTCTAGGCGGAACCTCTCTTCTTCTTTTAGTGAAGGAAGTGCGTCTCAACTTGGTCTGGTTGCCATGAGGTCTAACGACAGGAATTGTGGGTTGCAATAATGCTTCAAAAGAGGGATAGTCTACTGGCTCAAGAGGAAAAACTCCTTATGTACATATGCTACACCTTGTAAATATGTTGTATAGATGCACTTGGAAAAAATGCAAAAGGAAAATAACTCCAAAAAAGTGGTGGGTCTGATTGAAAATGATAATCCCACCGAAGTATGTATATAGTGCAAATAAGCAAAGCTTGAGACTTATGGTTCCATCTTATGTAGCTTGCAGCAGGGAGACTTGGCAACACTGGTTGAGCTCCCAAGGATACATGGCTACACTGGCCATGGTCCATTCTCTTCTTCCCCCTCTTCTTGAGCCGGTTGAACTTGAACTTAGAAGGGAATACCCCGCTCCTCGAGGAAAGAGTGGCCAGACTAGGATCATAGAGTTACCTTGTTGGGGAGGGTTGTCAAGTTGCTACTTCTGAGGTGGAGAGCTATACCTCACTTACACAGTACAAGGAAAGATTCATGGTCTTCAGGGTTTGTGTATGTAGACTTGTTCTGATCTAGATTGTTGAGGAGTCTTGATTATAGATTAGTGGATCTTAGAGGTTGTTGAGTTTTAAACCTAAGTCTAAATAAGATTCCGACACATTAATAATCCAAAGATCTGATCGAACTCCATATTTCAATTTAATGAAGGCAAGTTTAATACTCAGCATCAATCCATGCATTTTCTCCTCTTTTTCTTTTTCTTTTTCTTTTTCACTTATTTTTCAAATAAGTGTTTGCTAAGGGACTAGCAAAGTTAAGTATAGGGGGTGATGAGTACCCATTCATCACTCTTTATTCTTTTATTTTAGCTACAAAACCCATGCAAAACACGTATATTCCTGTAAATATCAATAATTGTCAAATAGCACGCATTGTGTAAATATGAATAATTAGCATGTTTTTGTGCATAAATAAAAGAATAAAGAAATAACAGAAATAGAGGGAGATGTTTAGAATAAATATTGAGCGACCTAATCCCAAGGGAGGGCTCAGCATGGGCCTGACCGCAAAAAGAACCCAAGTAGAGAGAGATAGGGAAGCTCATATGTGTATTTGTACCTATATATAAATAAATAAAAATATTTTCCTCTAAAATAAAATAAAAATACATCCTTGTGAATATGTTAATATTTGCAAATATAAAATCAAAATAAAAATGGGAAAAATAAAAGTAAATTAAAAATAAAATAAAATCCCTTCCTCATTGTAGATATGCCATGTACATAAAACCACTCCCCTATTTATTTCCCCTTATAAATAAATAAAAATTCCATAAAATATGTATATATTCCATATCCCATAATGTAAATAAATAAAATAAAAATCATAAAAACAAAAATAAAATAAAAATAAATAAAAATAAAAATCAAAATAAACATTGTATATATGACATGTATATAGGTGTACATATCTATTTATTTACTCTATATAAATAAATAATAAAAATAAAATAAAAATGCCAAATTATTCCAAATTTTATTCTATAAATAAATAAAATATAAAATTGGAATAAAATATACAAAAATAAATAATTAGAAATAAAATATCAAAAATATATATTGTATATACCTATATATAATAATAATACTATTTTGTAAATACCTAATTTTTATTTCAAAAAAATTAATAAAAATCACAAAAAATAGTTTAAAAATAAAGAAACATTTTTCATGTTTTGAGTTTGTCGAAATTAATTCATTTTATTAATTTTTATTGAATTATCATATCTTTATTAATTCCTGGATTCCTATTGGTCCACGGGGGATTGTTGACCCCGATCAACTCTCCCCTAGACCGGTCCCCACGGATCTGTGTTATCAAGCCGACTTCGCCCATTTATCCAAGCCAGATCCGTGACCCATTCGACTAAACCCAGGGTCCTATTTCTTCCTCTTGCATCCGAGATCCACGCCGACACATCCGCATTGGGATCCGCGCTTCACGGAACCCTGCCCGACCCTCTCTTCTCGGACCTGCAGGAGTATAAAGTTTCAGCTCCGTCCACCTTTTCATTCCATCTTTGGTGTCGCCCCTTCCACCCAGGACCTCCACCCGATACCCTAGAGTGACAGCTAGCCGTCGGAGTGTTGCAGAGAGGTGGAGGACCACCGCGTCACTGATCCGGCGACGTTTCACTGCCGTGCGCCGCCCAGAGCTGCGTCTGAGCCTCGGGCCATCGATGACCCTCGAGGCTACGACCCAAGCTCTAGGAGCTCAACCCCAATCGACCACAGTCATCAGGTGAGCCTAATTCTTTCCATAGTTCTCGAATTTTTGATTACGCCCAAATCCACCGTTCGCCGTCTTCCATCGATTCCGATCACCCCGTCCATCCATTTTATCGATCGACTCGACCATCATCTTCGTCGTACTCCTCCGCACGTTCTTCGCCCATCCATCTAACCCAGTTCGCCCCGGAACTGGGAGTCCACCCTCCTATGCCGCCGCATCGCCGGAGGGTGCCGCCCGACCCATTTAGACCCCCATTCACCCTCTCACCGGGTCGAGGCACTTTGCCCTCAACCCAGGAGTTTGTCTGTGGGTTTTGCAGATCGAGACGAGGCCCATCTGAGGGTCTACACATTCAGCACAGCTACTCCCAGCCGCCGCCGTCGCCGGAGCTCCTCGGAGCTTCCCGGTATCATCGGAGAGGCGCATCAGCTGCGGACCATCGAGGCGAAGCTCTTGGACATATCAGCAGCAGAAGAGGAGGTCCACTGCACGAGTATCGAGCCGGCGAAGTTCGCCAGCCACCTGTTCTTGGAGGACCCTCCAGAGCCGTCCGTTCAGGCCCAATGTGCCAGATCTCATCCAGACTGCTCGATCCAGGCGAAGAAGAGGCCTTTATCAGCCACCGTCAGATCGACACGTGGTCGCTTCATCGCCCTTCATCCAGCGAGGGGGGCCCTTGATTCCAGAGCGTCAGATCAGCTACGTGGCACCGCCTCCACCGTCCGATCAGAGCCGAGGTTCCTTCACTGAGGCGCCGCTACCCGCAGCCGTTGGATAACCCACGTGGCGCGTCCTCTGCCCTCGGATAATAAAGGATAATTTACCCTTAGGCCCTCTCTCTTTTCGTTTTTATTATTTAGTCTTGTAAATATAGAATGTAGTTCATTTTATTTTGGAACATTTGCACTTAGGACCTTGTTGTTTAGTTTATTTGCATTTTCATCCCTGTGAATGTGAGACGCGTGCTTCGTCACCTGATTTGTTGGAGAATTTGCAATATCTGGGTTGTAGTTCTGATGTGTTATTGAATGAAAAATATTTTCTGATATTTGCACTTATACCCCTGTGAACACTTTTTTCGACATGCGTTGAATTTATTTGGGTATTTTGCAACTTTGCCCCTGGACTTTTAGCACATGTTGCTAATAAGTCCGGAAAAGTAAGTTATTTGCATTTGGGTCCTTCTGTGCCCAGCCCACGTGCCGCACGCGTGGGAAACTGGAGAAATTGCAAGAGGACCCCCCCAGTTCCTGATTTTGTTACTTTTTGGCCCCTAGACTATACTTTCATTGCAACTAGGTCTCTGTGCATTGTTTGTTTGTTTTTTATTTTAATAAAATATCAAAATTAATCCAAATTGAGTGAAAATTGGATGGTACATTTTTTATCCTTTTTAGTATATTTAAAAATTCAAAAATATCCCTTTTGTCTCTGTTCAGGTTGAAAATTCATAAAAAATATTAAAACCATTTGAAAAATTACAAAAAAATTAAGTTTTGTGTGTTTATGTGCATTTGATTTTCTAGCCATTTTTTGTCATTTTTGGAGTTATAAAAACCATAATAATTAAAAAACCCTTAAAACCCCATAAAAATTCTAAAAATTCATAGAAATTCAAAAATTAACAAACTTTTTTTCCTGATTTTTCCTTTTTGTTTATACTTTCCATGAAAAATACCTCCAGACCTTGATCAGATCATTTGATATTTTTAAATGGTCTTTGAAGCCTGATTAGACAATTTTCATTTGTTTTTACCTTCTTTCTTTTTAATAAAATTCTATTAAAATCATAAAATTATCAAAAATTCATCAAAAATAGTAAAAAATCCATAAAACCTAAAAATATTTTTGTTGGAATTTTTTGAGCATTTTTGAGTAATTAAATAATTGCTTGAAGTTGTTTATATTTGCCTTTTTATTGTTTTCCTCATAATTGAAAATCCAAAAATATATAAAAATATTTAAAACCACCAAAAAAATATTTGTTTTTATTTTTCTTTATTTTTGGACTATTTCGTTGGCCGCAAGGCCATCTTGTGCTCCTCGAGTTCGACACTGGGTGCTATACCAGGTTAATATCATAGCGAGACCGCTATTTTGATTTTTATCGATTTTTATTTGCTTGATTGGTGGTCTGATTCTTTTTCTTGATTGAGCTCTGAGTCCCGAGTGACTGAGGTCACAACGACCTTAGTGACACCTGATTTACCTTAGTCGTTCGGGCGGCTCATCACACGCCTAACGTCCAGTCCCAATTTTCTTTTACTTAAGTTTGTAAAACCAAGAGAGGGAAATCGAGAAAAGCCGATGAACGAAAATCGATGATGCTTATTCTGAGTGAAGAATACTTACAGTGATCCCTTCTCTTTTATGCAGGATGCAAAACAGAATTGAAAGCTTTTATACTACATGCAAATGCAGACGATAAAATCTGCTCCTAGACAGGCAATTCTATTAGAGAGTGAAGCAAATGTTTGATTTGACTAGATGTGCGGTCTAAGTGCGTCTTTTAAGTGCAATGTGTGGTCCTAAAAATTTACGAGCACAAGCAAATCCTAGAGTGGCTCGAGGAGCCACTAGTGCAAGTCTAGTCTAAAATTCAATCCACACAGTACACAGGAACACGGTTCCACTATGTTTACACACGCGAGAACCCAAACGGGAACTGCTGGAAATGCATACACTTTTTTTCACAAGTAAAAAAACAGAAATCTTTCTGGCGTCTCAACAGGCGACTTGATCCAAGAATCGTCGGCCTCCGATGCACTTCGAGATGCGTCGACTTCAAGAAAGTTGCTCCAAGTCCAACGGGCCCTTGCACAAAAAGATACAAAAATATCAGAGAGAGAAAAATAAATAGAAAAAAAATAATTGGAAAAATGGAATAATTACTAGGTGGTTCGGGGATCAGACTACCCGAGTGTGTGGAAAACCTAAATCTAATTTTTAAAAGTGATCCTAAGCTGTTTGCCTCCCCGATAACGGTGCCATTTGACGAATTACGGACCTACCCTTTGAATGTTGTTGGATTGACTATTTCGTTGCAGCCGGATAGATCCGCGTCAATCAAAAATTAACCACACTGATCGAATAATCATCGAATGAAATTATGTGCGGTTTTATATTTGTTTAGCCTGGACAAGCCCCAAGGTCGACTCAAGGAGGCAAAGGAACAACTCGGGATCAAGTTAGATGGATTTGATTGCAGTTTTCCAAGTGGGATTTTTTAAAGTTTTTTTATGCAATAAAAATGCCAAATGCAAAAATACGGATGAATTAGATTATTAAGAAAATCAACAACTTAGCCAAATTTAATTTTAATGTGAAATAAGTTCAAATCAGCCAAGTGATATTTTTTCTAAGAACATAATCCAATACTGAATGCAAAATGTATTTTTTTAAGATTTTTGGATTTAAAATGCACAAATGAAAAATGTAAACTTTTTGGGATTTTTATGCAATTTTTCGTGCAAATGAAATGAGAAAATTATGAAAATTTTACTGGAAGTTAAATATTATGAAATGAAGCTACACTAATTTTTTAGACCTTTTTGACATTTTATGATTTTTTATGAATATTTTACTGAAAAGAGAGCGACTGTGGGTATTTATATCCTAATAAATCCACGAACTTAAATTATCTAGAGATAGATTTATCTCAAATAGATATTTCAATAAGTAATCCAGGAGAGTTGAAATTTCTAAAAAATCTTATTCGTAGAATTAATTAAAAATCAACTACAGAAATCACTCTACAATTTATTTTATGCACAAGACAACTCCAAATTGGACGAAATTTGGATAGCAATTAAAGAACACTTAGAGGCATCATTCACAATTTTTTTCACAACTTTTGGAGCATTAATAACTATGTGCGAATTTCAGAGCGTAAATGGGCAAAATATCTTTGATTTTCGATCTTTGATTTTTAATAAAATATCCAAGTCTCACAAAAATATAAATAAATAGCTAAGAGATAAAGAATTACTTGCTTTACAACATGCTATTTTTCATTGTATAAAATGATGCTATTTTGAGGTCCAAATTAATATGACAACACAGGATTATTCGTACAATTACAGAATCAAAATGAATGAACTGAAATATGGACAGGGTCTGTTTTGCAATTAAATAAACTTCAAAGGATGAAGATGCAATTTTCACAAATATACTAAAAATGAAATGGACCTTTTATTCCCACGCAAGGTGCGGGACAGCTAGGGCAAAGGGAGGACTTCAAGGGGCGACAGTGAGGTTGATCGTGCGCGGCTTTGGTGGAGGCGGCGTGGGACGGCACGTTCGCCTGCGCGCCTGGAGCAGCGACGTGTGTGTGCGCGAGGGGAGTCGGTGCCGCGGTCGCGCGAGCGGTGGTGATAGCTGGGGCGGCGATGGCGCGATGGTCGGGGGAGACGGCTTGGGGCGGCGATGGCGGACGTGAGGCCTGCGGCCACGGCGGCGCAGGGGCACGCCTGGGGGGACGCGGAGGGCGGTCGGCGTGGAAGGGCACGACCAGGAGGCGCTCGGCAACGCGCGTGGCGGTGGAGGGCGCGGCTGCCCACGGCGGAGGAGATGCGAGTTAGCGGTGCCGCCACTGGAGGAGGGGAGGCGCGCGGGGGCACGCTGCGGTGGGCGGCAGTGCGGTTGTGGCGGGGGCGGCACCGGCGTTGGTGGGGGTCAGCTGTGTGGCGTCCAGACGAGGACGAGGTAGGGCCGCCGCTGGAAGGCAGTGGCGCAACGACAGGGCTACGGCTGCCGCTGGGATGGTGGCTGGAGGTGAAGGGCGTGGCAGCGGGGCTGGCCTGCTCGAGGAGGAGCTGCCTGTTTTTTTAAATTTTGTTTTCGTTTTTTTGGGTTTTTTATATTTTTTTAAACAGAAATGAAATGTGAGGTAAATAGGTGAAATGTGATGGTGGTGATTGTGATGTTGGATGTTGTGTGGTTTTTTATGTAAACTGAGGTGATTGTGTTTGATTTTTGTGATGGATGAAATGAAATGAAGATGGTGATGTGGTTTTTTTTGTTGTGATGAACAAGATAAACAAATAGTGTTAGATAAAAATTTGACAAAGTGAAGATAGAGTATACTTACCTGCGGTTCGCTGAAAATGGAGCCACTGTGTGCGGCTTCCATCGTGGCCTCAATCGGCTTGGTGAAAAGCCGAGAAGCTAGGCAACTCCCTTGTGGAGAATGCAACGCGAACAAGGCTTGCAGATCTTGCCTGGACGCGTCGTCGCTCAACACCAATGGACGAGCTGTCACCTCGAAATGTTGGTGGAGCTGGAGCTTTTCTCACTTGTAGAATGGCAGATGAAGAAGAATGGAGAGGGAGAAGAGAATATAAAGAGGAAGAGGGAGTTAGAGAAGAGATGGAGAGAGTGGAGAAAATGGTGGAGGAAGTGGAGAAGATGTGGCTTGGAGTGGGGAATAAGAAAAGAAGAAGTAAACGGGAGAGGAAAAATAAAAATATAATAAAATATGAGTAAAATAAGTAGGCTACTTAAAATAATAATAATTAAAATAATAATAATAAAATAATAACAATAAAATCCGAAAATAATAAAATAAATCCTAAAATAATAAAATAAAGGGGTGACATGTGGCGGCTCTAGGAGCTACCACATGTCGCTCCTAGAAAATTCAAAAATTAAATATAAACAAAAATAAAAAAAAATAACAAAGAGGATTAAATCAAAAGGTGATCAACATGAAAGTTGCTCGTCTCAATGAGATCTACAACTTTTGTGAAGGGCTGAAAATCAAAAGAAGTCATCTGTACAAAATGTATTTTTGGGTGGTAGCTTATAAATATAAAATACCGCATTTTATCTTTTGCCATTTTTTGTCATTTTTCAATAAGAGAAAAATCAAAATAAAAATAGAGGAAATATAAAATAATATTTACAACTTAATCTATTTTTTTTTGGATTTTTAACAATTAGAAAAATGAAATGGTAAAATACAGGGGGCAAAACGGTCAAATATGTACAATATACAAAAGGGGCCCAAAACTCAAGTTTTGCATACGAGCTCGGATTTAATGAAATTGGTCTTGTTTCGATGATCTTTGAATGTATATTACTTTAAAAGTGAGTAGACCTAATTCGGAGGTTGTATGAGAGAGATATGTGCATTTTATGGCTCCTAGTTTCAAACTTGGATTGGAGTTTTATTATTCAATTTTACAAGCTAGTATTTTTTTGATATTTTTCTTTAATTAGTGTTAGTCATATATACACTATAGAGTTGATTTTATTGGATTTGGAGTTAGTATAAAATATATACAAATAGGGTATTTATGGTGAACATACAGGTGAATATTTACAAGTGAATTTGGCTTCTTATTTAATGCAAATATGAATGCTAAAATGCAGATATTATCAATGTATGTATGAATGCTAATTATGCAATATAAGTGAAAATATGCATCTATTTACTCGGGAACAGAGCTCTATTTTCAACTTTTAGAGTGATGAATCACAGATTCATAACTCGACCATATGGTGGAGTTAATCTAACCCAATCGATAATCTAACGGTTGAGATTAATAAAAAAGAAAGGAGAGAGGATGTTGGGTTCGAGCTGGACGAGGAAGGTGGGCTACTGGGCTTGCAGGCGAAGGCCGGGGAGGGGGATGCGGGACGGTGGCTCTACCTAAGCCTTCAGGCGGACACGCAGGGTGGTGGCTTGACCTAGGCTTTCAGGCGGACACGCGGGGGGGGGGGGGGGGGGGGTACGGTTCGACTAGGCAGAGGCGTCGGGTGGCGACGGCGGGGCTACGGCTCAACCTGGACCTGCAAGCGCGGGCAGGGAGGGATGGAGGGAGGGAGATGCGTGGTACGGGGGATGGGTGCTGGCGCAGGCGTGGGCTCCGACCTGAGCCATACGTGCGGGCAGGGGGGTGGGTTTGCAGGGTGGAGGCACGAGCGGGGAGGGGGTTGCGGCTCGACCTTGTAGGTAGAGGCACGAGCGGGGAGGGGGCTTCAACCTGAGTCGGCTTGCGTGGGAGGGGGCGTGTTGCGGAGTTGCGGCTCGACCTTGCAGGCAGAGGTGCAGGCAGGTGTGGGCAGCGGGTGGGGGTTTGCAGGGTGGAGGCGTGGGCGGAGCTCCGACCTGAGCTAGATTTGCGGGCGTCGAGAGGGGGGGTGCACGACCTGCAGGCGGAGGCGCGAGCGGGGAGGGGGTTGCGGCTCGACCTTGTAGGCGGAGGCATGAGTGGGGAGGGGAGGGGGTTGCGGCTCGACCTTGCAGGAAGAGGCACGAGCGGGGAGGGGGCTTCGACCTGAGATGGCTTGCGTGGTGGGAGGGGGGTGTTGTGGAGTGGCGGCTCGACCTTGCAGGTGGAGGTGCAGGCAGGTGCGGGCCGCGGGTGGGGGTTTGCTGGGTGGAGGCGCGAGCAGGGCTCCGACCTGAGCCGTACTTGCGGGCGCCGGAATGGGGGTGCACGACCTGCAGGCGGAGACGCGGGCGGGGAGGGGGTGCGGCTCGACCTTGCAGGAGGAGGCGCGGGCATGGAGGGGGTTGAGGCTCGACCTTGGGGCTCAACCTGGGTTGCAACCAAAGGAGGGGTTAGGGGCGGGCGGGGGAGGCGGGGCGGCCGGCGGGCAGGGGGAGGTGGGGCAACAGTTTGGGGGTATTGCTTGGATGACGAAGGGGGAAGGAGTATGGCATCATATTATAAATATTGTGTTTTTCCAAGGGTAAAATGGTCAACAAAATACCTTTCCCGTCAAAGTTAACGGATAATCAAGACGGAAATTGACACATGGTTATGCCATGTAAAGGTTAAGTATTATTCAGGGTCTTGGGTGTAATTCGTGATTATATAGGGTTTTCGGGGTAATTACGAAACTACTCAGGGTTATGGGTGTAAATATCCAAATGAAAACGAGTACAACTCTCGTCGTTTCCTCACTCTCTTCCTTTCTTCTCTCTCTTCCCCTTTCTCTAGGGGTTACATTGTTCTTGCTGGTGAGGAGGCAGTCTTCCTTGACTTGGGGTAGCATATGAGGGTAGTACTTCTAGGCGAAACCTCTCTTCTTCTTTTAGTGAAGGAAGTGCGTCTCAACTTGGTCTGGTTGCCATGAGGTTTAACGACGGGAGTTGTGGGTTGCAATAAAGCTTCAAAAGAGGGATAGTCTACTAGCTCAAGAGGAAAAACTCCTTGTATATATGCTGCACATGTATATGTTGTATAGATGCACTTGACAAAAAATGCAAAAAGAAAATAACTCCAAAAAAGTGGTGGGTCTGATAGAAAATGATAATCCCACCGGAGTATGTATATAGAGTGCAATAAGCAAAGCTTGAGTTCATGATTCACCTTATGTAGCTTGCAGCAGGGAGACTTGGCTACACTGGTCAAGCTCCCAAGGGTACATGGCTACACTGGCCTTGACCCATTCTCTTCTTCCTCCTCTTCTTGAGCCGGTTGAACTTGAACTTAGAAGGGAATACCTCGCTCCTCGAGGAAAGAGTGGCCAGATTGAGGTCATAGAGTTACCTTGTTGGGGAGGGTTGTCAAGTTGCCATTTCTGAGGTGGAGAGCTTAGACCTCACATTCACAGGACAAGAAAAGATTCATGGTCTTCAGGGTTTGTGATTGATGACTTGTTCTGATCTGGAGCATTGAGGAGTCTTGGTTATAGATTAGTGGAACTTAGAGGCTGTTGAGTTTTAAACTTAAGTCCAAATAAGGTTCCGACACATTAATAATCCAAAGATCTGATCAAGCTCCATACCTTAATTTAATGAAGGCAAGTTTAATAATCAACCTTGATCCATGTACATTCTCTTTTTCTTTTTCTTTCTTTCTTTTTCACTTCTTTTTCAAATAAGTGTTTGCTAAGGGACTAGCAAAGTTAAGTATAGGGGGGTGGTGAATGCTCATTCATCACTCTTTATTCTTATATTTTAGCTACAAAAACCTTTGCAAATGCATGTATATAGTTGTAAATAGAAATAATTACCAAAAGCATGCATTGTGTAAAAAGTAATAATTAGCATGTTTTTGTGCAAAAATAAAAGAATAAAGATTAAAAAGAAAAAGAGGGAAATATTTAGAATAAATATTGAGCAACCTAACCCTAGGGAGGGCTCAGCATGGGCCTGACCGCATAAAAGCCAAAGTAGAGGGAGATAGGGGGCTCATGTGTGTAAATATTTATGTAAATAAAATAAAAATATTTTCCTCCCAAAAATAGATTAAAATAGGCTTGTAAATATTTGTATATATCTATAAATATAAAAACAAGATAAAAATAGAAAATTTAAAAAGAAAACAAAAACACCACTCATGTACATAATCACCATGTATATAGTCCACTCATATTTATTTATTTAGCCTTATAAATAAATAAAATTAATTTCCAAAAATCTTGTACATATTCTATGTCTTATGGTGTAAATAAAATAAAAACAATTAAAACAAAAACAAAATAAAAATCACAAAATTAAAAATCAAAAATACTTTGTAAATATACCATGTATATAAATGCACATACGTATTTATTTCACCTATGTATATAAATAATGAAAATAAAATAAAAATATCTTTTTATTCCTAATTTTATGATATAAATAAATAAAATATAAAATGGGAATAAAATTGAATAAAAATAACAAATTAAAAATCAAAAATTAAAAACCCTATATTGTACATATACCTATATATAGCTATATAATGTAAATACCTTATTTTTACTTTAAAAAATTAATTAAAAATCACAAAAAATAGAAAAAAAATAAAATAAATATTTTTCATGTTTTAAGTTTTTATTAATTCGATCATTTTCTAGCTTAAAATAAATAAACAAAAAAATTGTGCTTGGCGGGCTCTGATTGGTCCACGGGGGATTGTTGACCCCCGGTCAACTCCCCCCCAGGACCACCAGAGCCGGGTTCGTCTTGACCGACCCGTTTTCGATATTTTCTCCACAGCCGACCCGTTCGCCAATGACCTTAACCCCGGGCTCCGATTGATCCTGGAACATCCGTGACCCTCGCCCGGGGTGGATCTTAGGGATCCGAGTTGCGTACAGCTCGCCCGACCCCTTCCTTCTCGGACCCCTGATCATATAAAGTCTCAGCTCCGACGAGGTTTTCACGCATCTTTGGACCTCCTGCTCGCCACCAAGGAGCTCCTCCGGAGTGTCTGAGTGACAGCCGAGTTATCTGGAGTGGAAGCGAGGCACGAGTACCTAGGAGACCACTGATCCGGTGGTTAGCTCCGTGTGCGCAGCCGCGAGCGCGCCCAGCCTCGGGGAGACGACGCCCCCTTGCAGGCCATGACCCAGGAGCTCCCCGAGCTCCAGCCCAGTCGATAGCACCCGCCAGGTAACCTCTTTAGGCGCGTAGAATAGCTTAGATTAGGAATTTTCCGATTTCAGTAGAGTAGCTCCGCCACCTCCACCTGTCGTTTCTGATCACCCATTCGCCAATCCAACCACGCCACCACCTTCGTCTGACCTCTCTCCACCTTATCCACCCAGCCATTCCTCCTGTCTCGCCTCGGAGCAGGACCTCCACCCTCCCTCCACCGTCGCCTCGTCGGAGGGTGTCGCCCCGACGCACCCACTTAGTCATTTCACCCCTAACTTGGTCGAGGCAATTTGCCCTTGACCAAGGAGTTGTTCTGCGCGTTTGCAGGTCGAGAAGGGCTCATCTGAGGGTCCAAACATTTAGGCGCAGAAGCTCAACTCCTCCGCCGTCGCCGGGCCACTCCTGTGGTGGCCGGCCTCATCGGAGGCATCCACTAGCTGCGGATCACGGAGACGAAGCCTTTGCACATCTCAGCAGCAGCAGAGGAGGACCCCAGCGCACGCACGAGGCCGGCGAAACTCGCCGGCGACCTGTTCTTGAAGATCCTTCCTCTGTCGTCCGATCGTGCCCACTCGCCCAGATTTGATGAGAGCCATCCACTTGCGAGGAGCCTTCACCGTCTGATCTTTAGGCGATTTGATCTGGATCGCCCATCTAGCGAAGAGGAGCCCTCGTTCCACAGCCGTCGATCACTCCACGTGGCATCCTCCTCGCCGTTGATCCAGACGAAGGATTCAGCCACTGCCTTCCATCGTCAGATCTGATACGTGGCAGATCCTCAACCATCCGATCTAAGCAGGGCTTCCTCAAAGAGGCGTCAGCGGCTCACAATCGTCCGGTCACGCACGTGGTGCCATCTCAGCCCTCGGATCTTAAATAAGGGGTAAATATCACTTAGGCCCCCTCTTGTTTTGTCTTTACTATTGAGTCCTGTAAATATTTTAGATAGTTTATTTTAGTTTGGTACATTTGCATTTTGGACCTTATAGTTTCTGGTATTTGCATTTATGCCCCTGTCTATGTGGACCACGTGCCTTGTCACGTGAACTTTTGGGATATTTTGCATATTTAGTCCTATTGTTCTGAGATGTTATGGAATGGATGAATAGTTTTGGATTATTGCTTTTATACCCCTGTGCGTAAAGTAATTGTGAATGTGCGTATTTTATTGGGTATTTTGCAGACAAGCCCTTGGGCTTTTGGTACCTGTTACCAAATAGCCCTCGGAACTTGTTTTTCTTACATTTAGGTCCCTGAGTGCCCCAGGCACGCGCGACGCGCGTGTTCTCCTAGGTATTTTGCACCAGACCCCCCCAGGACTTTTGGTATTTGCACTCAGGTCCCTGTGCACAGTACCTACTTTCTATTTTTGAAAAAAATAGCAATCCAACTCCAAATCCAATGAAAATTGGACCAACTCCAAATCCAATGAAAATTGGACACATGGCACCTGCCATAGTGTAAAATTTTCTGGAATTTTTGGAGACATTTTTTTGACTTGATATTTTTAAAAATTCAAAAACATCTATTTTCTTTACTGTCTAATTTGAAAAATCACAAAAAATATTAAAATTCATCTAAAAATTACAAAAAAATTATCTACTGTTTGTTTTGTTGTGCTTGATTTTTTAGCCAATTTTAGCTATTTTTCATTATCTAAAACTCCTAAAAATTGAAAAATACCTAAAAACTCATAAAATTCTAATAAATAAACTAAAAACCCAAAAATAATAATTTAGATGCTCAAATTTTCCTTGTTTCTTTCTTTATACAGGAAAATTACCTCCAGGCTTATTGGGGATTTCTATATATTTTATCTAGGTCCCTTAAGCTCGGCTGGACAGTACCTTCTTTTTCTTTCACTGTTTTATTTTTAGAAAATTAAATAAACATCAGAAAAATCCCAAAAAATCACTAAAAACAGTAAAAATTATAAAACACACAAAAATATTTTTGTTTGATTTTTTGGTTGATTTTTAGTGCATTAAATAAATAGTTGAATTGCTTGCTTTTATTGTTTTCCTTGTTTTCTCAATTAACCAAAAATCCAAAAAATATAAAAAGACTTAAAAACCACCAAAAATACCTTTTTTTTCCTTTTCTTTCCTTTTTGACTACTTCGTAGGCCGCAAGGCCAATTCGTGCTCCTTGTGTTCGACCCTAGTCGCTATACCAGGTTAAAATAATAGCAAGACCGCTATTGATTTTCGAGTTGATTTTTATATTGGTGGTCTATTTTTCTTGATTGACACGATCGAGTGATTGAGGTCGCGACGACCATTTAGTACCTTTACCTTAGTCGCTCGATTTCCGTGTCATCAGAATGGCGCCGTTGCCGGGGAGCACGGCTTAGTAATTTTTGTTTTATTTTCGTTTTCTTTTTCGCGGCTTTTCGCGGCTTTTTGTTTTTATTTTATTTTTGCTTTATTTTATTTTATTTTATTTTATTTTATTTTTGTTTTGTTTGATTTTTGTTTGTTTATTTTATTTGGCATTTTTGCATATATATCCTCATTTTATTTTCATTTATTTTTCTTGCTCTTATTTGCTCATTTTATTAGTCTGACACTTGTTTGCTTTCTTGCGAGGGCCCGAGGACCGAGGCGGCTGATTTCGAGAAGCCGACGCAACCGAGGAACTTGGAGGCGGCTCCCTTCTGTACGGAGCCGCAGGAGAGCGTGAGAGAGTAGATGAGCGGGCGAGGAGTAGCATAGTTTTTATTTTCATTTTATTTGATTATTATTGTAATAATACAAGAACAGACACTCAGACTTAGACTTGGTTGACTAGCGGGTCTGTTTCACCGAGCACCGGTGTGCTCGGGGGACCCTTAGGTTTTTCGCGGTTTTTCTCGCGGCTTTTGTTTTCTTCGCTGCATTTTACGGTTTTAGCGGTTTTTATCGAGCCCCTAGACTTAGGATTTTCTGCTTGATTGTTCCGTAACTAGTAGGGTCCCCACACCTAATTGCTTGCATGTTCCTATAATGCGATTAATTGGACCTACTAATAATTGATTAATAAAAATAACTGACTCATCCCCTTCGTAGCCTACGTGCCGTAGCCTGCCCTGCCAAGCGCTGCTCCTGAACCCGATGTGTCGGGAGGAGGAGGGGTAGACCGAGACCGTACCTTTGGCTTGAAGGATCGGTGACCAGTTAGACGGTTCTTCGAGTAGACTTGCTTGTTTAGGACTCGGTTTTCATCGATGCACCATATAGGTAGTTTATTTTCTGTCTTTACATTTCTGCGCGGATCACTTGCATGTAGAGTGCTGGAGACAGGTACGCATTTCTATCTCTGCATGCATCATTGATTTCATCGCGCATCGGCTTTTTCGTCTTCTCCCCCTTGTTTTTGACTAAATAACCAGGAGAACCGAAAAATTCGTTAGGCCTTTGTTTTTATTGAAAAATATCTAAAAACAAAAACAATAAAATTGGGACTGCTAATCACACTTGACCTAAAAGACACTTCACTGAAAAATCTGTCTTGGGGAGAGTAACCCCCTCCTTATTTGGTTTGGATGAGCGAGAGAGTGACCCGCACATTAGGATAGAGCCTCTGATCTTTTCTTGACTGATTACCGGCTTTCGGTACGGGACAGACGGTTGAGAAAGATCTGGATACCTATTTACCTCACGTAGTCGCTCTAATAGACTGGATGATCACCTAAAATAAAATCGACAAGATAATTGACCGATCTCTTCGGTCTTCAGCTCTGTGTGCGTAGGTGAATTGGGGGTTTGCTTGTTCATCTTGTGTGTTTGCCAGATCCCTTCGATCTTTCCCCATCTACCTCCATCTATTTCCCACCCTCCCTCCCTTCAGTCTTCCTCTTCTTCTCCTTTACCCCTGGATGATGGATCCCCCTCACTTCGAGCCGACTTTTACGGCTTCTTCTCCATCCTCTGACCATCACTCCAGTACACCTTCTAGGGAGGTCGGATCTCCGACCAACCTCCCGCTCCCTCCCTCCCTTTCATCTCACTACTCTGGGCATGCTGTGCGAGACGTCCGAGGATACCAGATAGAGCATATGCGAGACCCGGACGATGTTGTTGCTGAGTTGAGAGCGCACTCCGTTGGTGATCTGAGAGAGCAGTGGAGATCAGCAGACATGTCCTATTCCGGAGGGATGGAGGAGCAGATAGCACATGAAGCTCAGTCAGCTTCTACACTTGGTCCATTCGTCTTGGATTTGGATTACATCCAGCGACTGCCGACATTTGCAGGAGAGGCGCACGAGGAGCCTTATCTTCACCTGTCCGCATTCGAGGAGTTTTGCAGAGCTCAGAGATATTCGGACATCACTGCAGAGGAGCTGATGAGCAGGACCTTCCCATTCACGATTCACGACAGAGCCATGAGATGGCACCGCCGATTGGGGAGAACATTCGAGACATGGGGAGAGCTACGCCGAGAGTTTCTACAGAGATACTTCCCTCCACGTAGAGCAGATTTCATGCGGTCTTTGATCACGGATTTCTCAGTTGACCCCCAGGAGCCATTGCACGAGGCATGGCCGAGGTTTCTTGACCTCTTGAGGAGATTTCCAGACCATGGACTTTCACTGACAGACCTGATAGAGATCTCCATGCAGGGGATGACCGCAGAGCAGCTTGCACTGGTGGTTACCACATGTGGCGGTTCACACCGCGGTTTTGACATTCACCTACTGGATACCATCTCGAGGCTACTTTCACAGAGTTCTTCTTCAAGAGATGCCTTGGTCGGAACAACACATGCGGACGATGCAGTACCAGTGCGGTGTCTCACTTTACATGATGAGTCAGCTTCTACACACCAGCCCAAGGATTTGGATGAGGCAGCACCACTGACAGAGGAGATGACTGCGATAGCAGAGGTTCGGACCCAGAATCTACTTGAGTTCCCGTTGGCCTTCCAGTTGGAGTTCGAGTCAGCCCCAGAGTTCCCAGTTGATGAGTCTTGGATATCAGATCTCTGATAATCCAGGAGCTGGAGGAGCCCCAGCTTTTGCAGCCATTGATTCAGACACTTCAGATTCCAGTCCCGGAGGAGTCAGTTTCCTTCCTGCAGAGATACTTCTTGGATATGGACAGCTACCAGGACTCAGCCCAGCAGCCACAGCTCGATGAGGGACACCACGTTGAGATTACAGACACAGAGAGTCCCGTCTTCGAGCCTTTTGTCCTCCATGAAGGATATGGTTAGATCCTCAAGCGCATCACGGAAGCGTGAGCATCGTATCGAATACGACGAGGAGCGACTAGTCGGACTAGTTGCTCGATGCAGCGGAATTTAAAAAATTTTATACGACGAAACCACATGATCCAAGAACACTTCTCGGATCGTTTCGTCCAAACCACAAACAAGTAATAGGATTACCTCTTGAAGCGTGGTTGCGATCGAGTCTCTAAACGAAGAGACCTCCTGTCTCAAGTCCGATCCGACGGAGGAGACGCTTGCGAGCGCGGGGATGAACCGCGTGCTTCTCGCAATCCATGTTGATGATCCAAGCGGCGGATCTCCTGATCTCGACACACGAGATCCGACGTCTTCTTCACGAGCGAGGCGCACCGAAGGAGACGGAGATCCACGAGCAGAAGAACGGGCAGCATAACGACGATGTCGCGGCGATGGAGAACCTCTCCATGGTATCCATGGTGGACGGCCATGAGAGGGAGAGAGAGGGCTGACCTCTAGAGAGAAAGAGAGAGAGAGAGAGATGCTTCTCAAGCATTATGTGTAAAAAGAGAGCATGGGTATGCCTCTCTATTTATAGGGTTTTGGGATCCATGGATCTCAATCCATGGGACAACACAAATCCAATGGTTCTCATTGATTGTGTTTCTTTCAATGGCTAAGATTTATGTTGGTAAAAACCAACAACAATTAATTTAATAAAAATCAAATATATGTAGAATATAATTTGATTTATATTAAATCAATCTCAATTAGAGAAATAGGAAATGAGACAAGCCTCCTTCCATAAGAGGGGTGGACGGCCACCACATTCCTTGTGGGAATTGTGGCCGTCCACTCTTCCTATATGGAAGGTGGATGCCTCTCCTATTATATGAGATTGCATTATCTCATAATTCTCTCTAATATTTCTCAACAACTTTTGTTGAATATTATTTCACAAAAATAAATCCAATTTATTTTGTGAACATTGCAATCATGCCATTGGAAATTTGTGAATCACATTCACAACCCAAAACAAAATGTAATTTATATTTTCAATTAATTAGACAATGTGTATCCAATACACATTAATAATTAATCTACTAATATAAATTATATTTAACTCTCTCCAATACATTATAAATCACATTTATAATATATTATGAATAATTGGATATTACTATCCACATTATTCTTATCCATAATAATTAAATCACATTTAATTATATTGGATAACTTATTCTCATGTGCTAAATAATATGAATCACATTCATATTATTTACATCTTTGATAATCAAATCACATTTAATTATCTAAGATAACTCTCCTTGTAATATGAATCAAATTCATATTATTCATGATAATTAAATCACATTTAATTATCCATTTTCTCAATGCTCGGATACATATATCAACAATAGAATTATCCATGAACTCTTTCAAGGATAATGCGCTTTCTCCGCGAATACTTGGAGATAAGGACAGGGCGATTGTATTGTTCCACGTATAGTGACATGGATATTGAGATCACATCTCAAATCCAGATCTCGGACCTCCCATAGATGCTTGATTAAATCAAGGCCGCAAATCTAATCTTCTCATTGAATCTGAATCACATTCAGATTAATGTCCAACATTTGGACTAAGATCAGATTACTTCTCTACTGAGAGGAGTCACTAAAATCCAGACCCGTTTCATCACTCCCTAGGAATGGAAGCGTCATGGTTATACAACCGTTTATGATCACATCACCCTCAGGTATTCCTAATACTTGTACATCCTGCATACTGGAAGACTCAGAATAAACCCGAAGTATTAGATCAACTTTACACTGTCTACTTCAGGGTTTTATCAGTAAGTTTCTCATTCGATCATTGGGAGTCGGTATCGATCATATACTTTCCAAAAGCATATATCATACCTAGGTCTTGATCATATACTTTCCAAAAGTATATATCAAACCTACAAATTCAGTCAAGCTTCCAAAGCGAGACGACCGTGCGCACGGAATTTGATTCTTCCCAATATCTCATGAGTGAGCTCTTGTCTTCCGGTTCAGTAGTGAACCTGTATGATCCCTTTGAGAGATCGTATTACTCATATGCCCTTATATGCACACCAGCGCGCCGGTGTATAGACCTTGATTAGGCCATCAACCTATTGGTCTGCCAAATGTACATACTCAGACATATAGTAACACATCTGTCTCCGGTCAGAGGATGTGTGCCTATATCATGACAGCATATGATATAGGACTTTGGTTATCTCGATCTCGTTAAGTCAACTCTTTGACCTAACTCATCCGACACCTCCGAATCTCTATTCCTATGCAGAGGACCTGCATCAAGAGGTCGATCATATATCAACCTAAATGAGATAGGATTGCCATCTCCTACTCGGGCTGGAGATCATCTCTTAATAATCATTTGACGGTGCTTGATGAGTCCTCAATCTAACTCATTAGATATTCATCTAAGCACCAGCCTCTATGATTCAATAATTGAATCAACAGCTGTATGATTATTAAGATGGCCATGGTACATCACCCTAATTGTACTAAGGGACCTGTTATGCAAATTATGTATTCTTCATTTCAGATCAAGGAGTGAATTGCAACAACATTTATTGCATAATGGCTCGCCGTGGGCTCGCATTTCCAACAATCTCCCACTAGCCCAAAGAGCCATTAATGGGCTAATCATTTAAACCCACACTCATGTGACAATCATAGGCTATTTAGAAAAAAGCTAGGTAAGCTGATCAGTCACTCCGTTCCCAAGAGACTACACCAAGTCCTTTTACGGCACTTGCATATCTCCTAGTAACAGTGCTCGCATCCAATGCGAATGTTGCATCTCATGCAACCGATACTCAATTTTGTTGGTTATAGTGTCATTGACACTACATCTCATCAATTATCATAACCAGTATTCCCATAATCCTTATTAGAATACCTTCATTCCTGGAGATCTCTATCTCCTAAGGTATCTACAGTTAAGACCCTCATAGATCACTATCTACAAGATCTTAAACTTTTGAAGATAAGACTTTGAGATCACTATCTCCAAGTTTTATCATCTTTGAAGATATTGTTATTACTGCAACTAAGTGTTTTATTTTTAGAGTAGGATTAGTAACAGTTCACTACTCCCACTGCATGGCAGACATCTGGCTCTTGTACACATTTAGCATATACCCAGCTTCTCATAACTGATGCACAAGTGCAAGCAGTTCTAGCATCCACTTCCTCAACTCTTTGAGGTGCTATCCCTTTAGACAGGTCACTACCACATCTTAAGGGAAGGAAGCCTTTCTTGGAATTTTCCAAAAATGGAATAAGTCCAAGGTGTACTACTAATGCGACAGTCCCAATACCCTCTTCTCTTTTCTTCTGAACGACTTCAGAATTAAGATCTAAGAGGTATCCTTGAAACCGTATCTCAAGGTATGGAACAACCAAATTATAAAACACTTATCATTTATTCTTATATGATTAGAATAATATCTACATTAAGCACGATGAACACAATGGCACTCCCACTAAGCTTCACATGGTTCATCAAGATTTTATCTGAAATCATAACATTTATAATTTCATTAAATCTTATGTTCCAACTACAAGAAACTTATTTGAGTCCAAAGATGGAGTTCTTCAGCTAGCACACCTTGCTTTCCTCAACCATGAAGCCCCGGGACTACTTCATATGAATATCCTCAGAGAGGCATTCATAGAGGAACGCAATCTTGAATCACACCATGAAGATGTCATAGACAAGTTGTGTAGCTATAGTTAGCAACATTCTGATGGGTTAAAGCAAGGTCACTGGAGAGCAAGTCTTATCGCAAGCGATGCCTTCTCTTCGGTGTGTAGCTCATGGCTACGAACCGTGCTTTGAAGGTCTATACCTTCTCATCAGGTTCCCTCTTTCTCTTGAAGATCCATTTACACCTTAATGGGTCTGACCCATATAGGTGGATCCTCGAGGGTCCATATACAACACTTGTATATGAAGTCTACATTAGACTTTTATTGCTAACATCCATCTTTCCATGACATGATCCTCAGGAGCTTCATCACATGAAGTCCGATCATTTTCAGATTTAAACTGACACATGGAATCCATCCTCAAACTTATTTGAAGAGGTATTAGTGTTTCATCTTTAATTGTCCTTTCAGTTTCCAATATCAGGAGCCTCATTATCTTTTCAAGATTAAATGAGTTCCTTCACTTCATTTTCATCTTGATTCTCAAGAGAGTCATCCTATAAGAATCATATTCTCAAAGATTAGATCTTTTAAGAATCTCAAGGTCATAAAGTAGGTATCCAATACCATCCTTTATTTTCCTAATGAAGTAGCACTCTCTAGTGCCAGATTCCAGCTTAATCACATGGAACCTTATTAAGGATATATAATGCAGTCTCTACCATATATATATACCTGGAAACTAAGAGATAATTATGTTATGATTAATCATTGATTAAATCATGTCACACATGATCAATTGTATCTTCCTACAACTCCATTGAGTTAAGGTTCATTAGGAGGATTGAGATAGGAATGATATTCATATCTCCATAAGGTATTTTTTGAATTCATCCAATAGGTACGAGCTACCTTGGTTAGATCAAATTCATTTCATCTTCCTTCAAACTTCGGTTCTAAACCAAAATTACGAAATCTTTGAACATTTCAAAGGTTTCTTAGGTGAAGAGAAGAAATCTTATATCATACATAATCATTAACAGATATCACATATCCATAATGTTTACTATGATATAGATGATCTGCATACATCAATATGTATGAGATCCTTAATACCTTAACATCTTACATCTTTCCCAAAGAAGGGTGTATTGGACATCTTTTACTTTGAATACAATATTCACAAGTATGTGAGATTTGAATCTTTAGACAGTCTAAAGTTTCATGTCTTACTAGTCCATTGATTTCATCAACAGACATATGTCCAAAATTTGATGTCAGATCATTATCAAATGATCTTTATCCTCCTATTGATCTTTTTAATTCTCAGTATTACAAAAAACTTAATGAATCATTCATTAATTTTCTAATTTAATAGAGTCCACTAGATCTTAGATTACTATCTGAAATATCTCCATCATAACTCTTTATGATAGATTTATTACAGAATTCATGTTTATATCCAATAATTAGAAATAAACAATGAGTGTATTCCAATATCTAGGTCATAAAGACATTCTCTAAGACTAAGGGCTCCCACTGAAAATATGAAGTCTATTGATCTCATGGAAATTGTTGCAACACTTGCATCACTTTCAACATGGATGACCAATAAACCTTAAGATCAAATTTCTAATACATATGCAACCAATTGCAAGTGTCATTAGAAAATTTAAGATACAATTATTAGACTTTATCTTATCAAATAAGTAAGTCAATATCAATGATTATATGTAGATTATACTGATGCTCCATCTGAGTCCTTTTCTGAGGATTCTAGACGGACTTGATAGTCATACTATCAACACATCAACTTATTGCAGCATTGGCATTCATCCAACTCTTTGGATGTCATATGGAAGTCACAGAAGTACAGTCAACTATTTGATTATACTTCTTGCTTGAGTCCAACCCATGCTTCCACTGCGCTCCCTTTATCTATAAACAACCATTGCTTAAGAATAAGGATCTCTTATGTTAAAATCAAAAAATTTCAATATAAGAGTATTTCAACATTTATACAAGCTTCATTTAAGTTCATATAATATGAATATTATGAAGCTTCATGAATGACTAGAGTATAGACAATAGAATGATGACACTCATCATCTACATTCATCTAAACTCTTTGAAGCATCGGTTCAGGTAGGTATTCAAACAATTTGAATACTTTATCTCTAATAGAGCTACCGTTTTACATGATGTAGAGAACCATGTCATTCATGATTAAATGTCAAGAGCACATATGTATGCCAGAATATCTTTATTGGTTTTATAAGGATTAATTTGATAATTACGATCATCATCGACATGTCACTTCAAAAGTACATTCGATAAGATCAAGACTTATAGAGACATACAAACCCTAGGGTTTTAGTCCTATTGTCTTATTTAATTATCACTTCTCATTATTATGAGGAATCTTGCACATTGCAACCACATACATTATGTGTCCAATCGCAAGTACAATATCTGGATCAAGGGTCCAATCCATGATATTCTACTGGTTATTAATGAGTATAACATTGAGTGGGTTTAATGAAGGATTATCTGAAATAAGTAATTTGCATAAGGGTATATATTTATATATATACACATATTATACTTTGATTTAGGAGTTTTTATATCAAAGTTGTCTTGCCATGTCAACAATGCAAGTTCATTCCCTTAATCACTTTCAATGTAAGAGATATACTTACCATTATATCTCAGCAAGATCTGGGATCTCCTCTTTATCTTTGTTACATCCCAATAATATGAGAAACTGCAACTCCAATAAAGAGAAGCGGGAACACATTCCGCCTTGCAAGTCCAACTTGCATTTCCCAATTCGGTCTTTAACACCCGGGCCCACCACCCCTAAGGTGATGTTGACCCGTCGTTAATTGAACCAACCGTCAACAGGAATAGAACTCGCTATGCGCAATCCAATATCGCCCCAATAATATGAGGATCCGATATTGGGGTCACTACGCATACGGCCTTACTCTTTCGAGAAGCAAAGAGTCCGATCCAGATGCGCTTGCATATAGGAGATGTCACTTCGTACAGGCGTCTCCTATATACAATCCCTGGCGACGGAAACCCTTCGCCTTGACGGGAGACCATGGATGTCACTCATGTGATCCTCCACCTCTTATTCAAATTTAATTAATTACTATGAATCACATTCATATAATTAATTCTTCCAAGGGAATTATTAACTCTAATCATATTAGAGTATTCTCAATTGGATATAATTAACTTAATCATATTAAATTAATTATCAATCCAATTTAATCAATCAAACTTAATTTTATGCTTGAATATACATATATGATATTATTCTCAAAGTACGTATTAATTCGAATTTTAATAATTAGAAAAATACATCATAATCCCTCGGACATTATCCCGGCCCTACCCGCTGTCATGGCCAGTACCGGCGGGAGTGGGGCGGACCACATACGTTGCAACCCGCTGACCCAGCGATCCCCGACTAGACACCATATCCGCCTCGGGAAAGGATAATGCCAAATTGATTATTTTGTACTTGAGATGATCATCGGTTCTTCAACCGAAATTATACCATATAGTAATCAAAACAATTTTGATTTTAAGGAAATTTGCTAGGCAAATTCCCAAGTCCTATTCAAGCAAGAAGTTTGATGATTGTAAATCCAATTAAGGTTTAGATCAAATCTAATCAACTAATTGGTTGGGGCCAAGTCAATTAGGCAAATAATCATGTTTCAATATTTCACAAATATTTTTCAAGATTATTTCACGAAATTAACAATTAATTTCACTAATTGACAATCACTTGGTTCTAGATTAGGAAAGCAATTTCAGCAGTGACCCCTACTTACTAAAATTGGCATATCTCAATCATATTAAATCCAAATTAAGCAAAGTCAATTTCTAAAGTTTGCTAATTTGATTTAGGACAGAACATAAGTGATGTTTCACGCATTTCGAGGCAAGTCTAAACAGTAATTAACACTTTAATCACGTTCAGATTCACAGTTCCCGCAACAGTGCATACATGTTCATTAAAACTACCATATCTAGAGCATACGAAATCCGATTTACGCAAACTCAGATCCTATGGTTTCCTTATTTAATGGGGAACAAAATTAAAGTGCTATTTTCGTGTTTAAACAATTTAAACATGGCCGAAAAAATACACCAAACAGATCTGCGAAATCAAATGCGATAAAAAATTTCGCGGCCTAAACGAACCCAAGTCGTCCTTGGTTAACGAATCACTATTCGAAACCGTCGACCTAAGGCTCTGATACCACTTGAAGGATATGGTTAGATCCTCAAGCGCATCACGGAAGCGTGAGCATCGTATCGAATACGACGAGGAGCGACTAGTCGGACTAGTTGCTCGATGCAGCGGAATTTAAAAAATTTTATACGACGAAACCACATGATCCAAGAACACTTCTCGGATCGTTTCGTCCAAACCACAAACAAGTAATAGGATTACCTCTTGAAGCGTGGTTGCGATCGAGTCTCTAAACGAAGAGACCTCCTGTCTCAAGTCCGATCCGACGGAGGAGACGCTTGCGAGCGCGGGGATGAACCGCGTGCTTCTCGCAATCCATGTTGATGATCCAAGCGGCGGATCTCCTGATCTCGACACACGAGATCCGACGTCTTCTTCACGAGCGAGGCGCACCGAAGGAGACGGAGATCCACGAGCAGAAGAACGGGCAGCATAACGACGATGCTGCGGCGATGGAGAACCTCTCCATGGTATCCATGGTGGACGGCCATGAGAGGGAGAGAGAGGGCTGACCTCTAGAGAGAAAGAGAGAGAGAGAGAGAGATGCTTCTCAAGCATTATGTGTAAAAAGAGAGCATGGGTATGCCTCTCTATTTATAGGGTTTTGGGATCCATGGATCTCAATCCATGGGACAACACAAATCCAATGGTTCTCATTGATTGTGTTTCTTTCAATGGCTAAGATTTATGTTGGTAAAAACCAACAACAATTAATTTAATAAAAATCAAATATATGTAGAATATAATTTGATTTATATTAAATCAATCTCAATTAGAGAAATAGGAAAGGAGACAAGCCTCCTTCCATAAGAGGGGTGGACGGCCACCACATTCCTTGTGGGAATTGTGGCCGTCCACTCTTCCTATATGGAAGGTGGATGCCTCTCCTATTATATGAGATTGCATTATCTCATAATTCTCTCTAATATTTCTCAACAACTTTTGTTGAATATTATTTCACAAAAATAAATCCAATTTATTTTGTGAACATTGCAATCATGCCATTGGAAATTTGTGAATCACATTCACAACCCAAAACAAAATGTAATTTATATTTTCAATTAATTAGACAATGTGTATCCAATACACATTAATAATTAATCTACTAATATAAATTATATTTAACTCTCTCCAATACATTATAAATCACATTTATAATATATTATGAATAATTGGATATTACTATCCACATTATTCTTATCCATAATAATTAAATCACATTTAATTATATTGGATAACTTATTCTCATGTGCTAAATAATATGAATCACATTCATATTATTTACATCTTTGATAATCAAATCACATTTAATTATCTAAGATAACTCTCCTTGTAATATGAATCAAATTCATATTATTCATGATAATTAAATCATATTTAATTATCCATTTTCTCAATGCTCGGATACATATATCAACAATAGAATTATCCATGAACTCTTTCAAGGATAATGCGCTTTCTCCGCGAATACTTGGAGATAAGGACAGGGCGATTGTATTGTTCCACGTATAGTGACATGGATATTGAGATCACATCTCAAATCCAGATCTCGGGCCTCCCATAGATGCTTGATTAAATCAAGGCCGCAAATCTAATCTTCTCATTGAATCTGAATCACATTCAGATTAATGTCCAACATTTGGACTAAGATCAGATTACTTCTCTACTGAGAGGAGTCACTAAAATCCAGACCCGTTTCATCACTCCCTAGGAATGGAAGCGTCATGGTTATACAACCGTTTATGATCACATCACCCTCAGGTATTCCTAATACCTGTACATCCTGCATACTGGAAGACTCAGAATAAACCCGAAGTATTAGATCAACTTTACACTGTCTACTTCAGGGTTTTATCAGTAAGTTTCTCATTCGATCATTGGGAGTCGGTATCGATCATATACTTTCCAAAAGCATATATCATACCTAGGTCTTGATCATATACTTTCCAAAAGTATATATCAAACCTACAAATTCAGTCAAGCTTCCAAAGCGAGACGACCGTGCGCACGGAATTTGATTCTTCCCAATATCTCATGAGTGAGCTCTTGTCTTCCGGTTCAGTAGTGAACCTGTATGATCCCTTTGAGAGATCGTATTACTCATATGCCCTTATATGCACACCAGCGCGCCGGTGTATAGACCTTGATTAGGCCATCAACCTATTGGTCTGCCAAATGTACATACTCAGACATATAGTAACACATCTGTCTCCGGTCAGAGGATGTGTGCCTATATCATGACAGCATATGATATAGGACTTTGGTTATCTCGATCTCGTTAAGTCAACTCTTTGACCTAACTCATCCGACACCTCCGAATCTCTATTCCTATGCAGAGGACCTGCATCAAGAGATCGATCAGATATCAACCTAAATGAGATAGGATTGCCATCTCCTACTCAGGCTGGAGATCATCTCTTAATAATCATTTGACGGTGCTTGATGAGTCCTCAATCTAACTCATTAGATATTCATCTAAGCACCAGCCTCTATGATTCAATAATTGAATCAACAGCTGTATGATTATTAAGATGGCCATGGTATATCACCCTAATTGTACTAAGGGACCTGTTATGCAAATTATGTATTCTTCATTTCAGATCAAGGAGTGAATTGCAACAACATTTATTGCATAATGGCTCGCCGTGGGCTCGCATTTTCAACACTCCACTTTGTAGAGACAGATACACTTCCTGATGACCAGCTGACAGTCAGCATAGCCACAGAGCGAGGATCAGTCGCAGACACCTTGCCAGCTTCTGCGGTGTTGACTAGTACCTTCTCCTGCTTCCAGATTGCCGTGACCTACATTTCCGATGATGATGCAGCCTGGTGCACCGAGTGGATACTTGATAGCAGTGCAGATGCCCATCTAGATCCTGATCCTCTTCTTCTCATTTTTGATCATGCATCTCTCCCCGAGGGTTATCTGCGGGAGGATGCCGCACTCGATGAGTACTCGGTTTCACCTTCTGAGGGTGTTTCTGATCCGGCGGAACACGGAATCGAGTCTTTAGATCATTCTGATTCTGAGTCTTCTCACCTCGACGACCCTCGCTAGGACGTGCCCATTCTGGAGATATTCGATGATTTGCCTGATCTGATTCTATTTCATGCATCGGTTATCAGTCTGTTTAGAGAGTCTCCTGATCTTGATTGTCCACACCTATTTGAGACACTGATTGACGTGGAGGATTCTATTACTGATCCATCCTTCTCCACGTTTGATTTCTTCAGCTCTATACTTTCACTCCAATCTGATCCAGAGCCGATGATTTCTTTTGTACTACCGGATCCCGATCACTTCTTTCCATATCACTGGCCGGTAGCAGACACCCGCTTTATTGCATACCTGGGTGTCTTTGTTTACACTGTTGACTTCGTCGCTGTTCTCATACCGAGACTGCGACGACAGTACGACATTCGCCTTACCGATGCCGTACTGAACCTTGATACTTCATTGTCCTAGCCTTTGCGCCCAGCCAGGGGCGTAAAAACTAGCGCTGGTTGAGAGGCACCTCAACATTGTACTCTTTTGTATATACGTGTTTTGTCTTGCTTTGATCTTTCTTTCTTCCGTTCTTGTTTTCACCCCAGGTCTCGCTTAGGATTATCTTTACTATACTTAGGATATTGCTCATCCTAAGTATAGGGGGTGAAAATACCGGGTTGTTCTTCGTTCTATTTCATCACTTCTGTTGTTGCCTATACTTAAGGTTCTCCACCTTAAGTATAGGGGGAGTGATGTCCTCCTTCCTGTATATATTCGTTTATTTTCTTCGTGTCTTGCTACCCATGTTTTGCTGCCTATACTTAGGGATATTTCACCCTAAGTATAGGGGGGTAGACCCTGTACATTCTCCACTCGGTTTTCCCTTAGTATACAGCCTGCTATACTTAGGATTACTTGATCCTAAGTATAGGGGGAAGACCTGAGATCCTCTTGACTTTTCGGTTTCATCTATTTGTCTCTATATATAGCCTTCCTTTTCACTTCCTTATACCTAGCACGAGTTATGTCTTCTTCATCGCTCTTGACTCCGAGGACATCGTTCGAGCTAAGTATAGGGGGTGTGTATATATTTCATATATACTTTAGCCATAACTCGTACTTTGTGTGAGTGTGTCAATAAATAAAATGGCTAAAATCCCTAAAAATCACAAAAATAAAAATTTTTTTCATGTACATAATATTCTTTTATTTGCACATAAAAAGCTAGTGTACAAATTATTTTTGTAAAAATGATTTCAAAAATATTTTGTGTAAAGTTTGTGTAAATATTTTCTTATCAAAATTATGTATATAGTACAAAATTTTTCCAAAATGTTTTGAAAATCAAAAGTTTGCAAAAATCTTGTGTAAATGTGTGTAAATACCTTTTTGCAAAACTTGCACTTCATGCATCATCCATTCATGATTTCAAAACATTTTTCAAAAATTTTGCATGTTTGTAAACTTTGTGTAAATGGCATCTTTTGTACATATGTATATAGTTTTTCTGGATGATAGTTGACATTTAAACTAGTCTGGAATCAAATTGAGAAATGGAGCTTGATTAAGATCTTAATCCACCTAACTTCTAAGAGGAACCTTATAGGGCTTAGGTTTAAGGCTTTTCAGGTCCATGGTGACTTAATTCTGTGAGTCCACTAGGCTATGATCACATGTCATCTTAATGAACCCAAGTAGAGCACTTAACAACAACACATGACTCATATAGACAATGGCTTTACTTGGACACCAGCACTTTGCACCGAGCTCTCTACGGATGAGGTGGTGAGGAGGCAATCTTCCTTGACTTGGGGTAGCATATGAGGGTAGTACTTCTAGGCGGAACCTCTCTTCTTCTTTTAGTGAAGGAAGTGCGTCTCAACTTGGTCTGGTTGCCATGAGGTCTAACGACGGGAGTTGTGGGTTGCAATAAAGCTTCAAAAGAGGGATAGTCGACTAGCTCAAGAGGAAAAACTCCTTGTATATATGCTGCACATGTATATGTTGTATAGATGCACTTGAAAAAAAATGAAAAAAGAAAATAACTCTAAAAAAGTGGTGGGTCTGATAGAAAATGATAATCCCACCGGAGTATGTATATAGAGTGCAATAAGCAAAGCTTGAGTTCATGATTCACCTTATGTAGCTTGCAGCAGGGAGACTTGGCTACACTGGTCAAGCTCCCAAGGGTACATGGCTACACTGGCCTTGACCCATTCTCTTCTTCCTCCTCTTCTTGAGCCGGTTGAACTTGAACTTAGAAGGGAATACCTCGCTCCTCGAGGAAAGAGTGGCCAGATTGAGGTCATAGAGTTACCTTGTTGGGGAGGGTTGTCAAGTTGCCATTTCTGAGGTGGAGAGCTTAGACCTCACATTCACAGGACAAGAAAAGATTCATGGTCTTCAGGGTTTGTGATTGATGACTTGTTCTGATCTGGAGCATTGAGGAGTCTTGGTTATAGATTAGTGGAACTTAGAGGCTGTTGAGTTTTAAACTTAAGTCCAAATAATGTTCCGACACATTAATAATCCAAAGATCTGATCGAGCTCCATACCTTAATTTAATGAAGGCAAGTTTAATAATCAACCTTGATCCATGTACATTCTCTTTTTCTTTTTCTTTCTTTCTTTTTCACTTCTTTTTCAAATAAGTGTTTGCTAAGGGACTAGCAAAGTTAAGTATAGGGGATGATGAATGCTCATTCATCACTCTTTATTCTTATATTTTAGCTACAAAAACCTTTGCAAATGCATGTATATAGTTGTAAATAGAAATAATTACCAAAAGCATGCATTGTGTAAAAAGTAATAATTAGCATGTTTTTGTGCAAAAATAAAAGAATAAAGATTAAAAAGAAAAAGAGGGAAATATTTAGAATAAATATTGAGCAACCTAACCCTAGGGAGGGCTCAGCATGTGCCTGACCGCATAAAAGCCAAAGTAGAGGGAGATAGGGGCTCATGTGTGTAAATATTTATGTAAATAAAATAAAAATATTTTCCTCCCAAAAATAGATTAAAATAGGCTTGTAAATATTTGTATATATCTATAAATATAAAAACAAGATAAAAATAGAAATTTTAAAAAGAAAACAAAAATACCACTCATGTACATAATCACCATGTATATAGTCCACTCATATTTATTTATTTTGCCTTATAAATAAATAAAATTAATTTCCAAAAATCTTGTACATATTCTATGTCTTATGGTGTAAATAAAATAAAAACAATTAAAACAAAAACAAAATAAAAATCAAAAAATTAAAAATCAAAAATACTTTGTAAATATACCATGTATATAAATGCACACACGTATTTATTTCACCTATGTATATAAATAATAAAAATAAAATAAAAATATCTTTTATTTCTAATTTTATGATATAAATAAATAAAATATAAAATGGGAATAAAATTGTATAAAAATAATAAATTAAAAATCAAAAATTAAAAACCCTATATTGTACATATACCTATATATAGCTATATAATGTAAATACCTTATTTTTACTTTGAAAAATTAATTAAAAATCTCAAAAAAATAGAAATAAATAAAATAAATATTTTTCATGTTTTAAGTTGTTATTAATTCGATCATTTTCTAGCTTAAAATAAATAAACAAAAAAATTATGCTTGGCGGGCTCTGATTGGTCCACGGGGGATTGTTGACCCCCGGTCAACTCTCCCCCCAGGACCACCAGAGCCGGGTTCATCTTGACCGACCCGTTTTCGATATTTTCTCCACAGCTGAACCGTACGCCAATGACCTTAACCCCGGGCTCCGATTGATCCTGGAACATCCGTGACCCTCGCCCGGGGTGGATCTTAGGGATCCGAGTTGCGTACAGCTCGCCCGACCCCTTCCTTCTCGGACCCTGATGAATCTCGTATTCATCACTCTAAATCTCATTTATTAAGCTCAAAACCCTCAAAATCAACAGCATTCTGGCATCTATTTTGCATAATTAGCATTCATGCATGTTTCCATAAGAATTGCATTTTAGCACAAAAATCTGCACAAAATAAAGAAGCCAAAAATCCAAGCCAAAATGACCTGTAAATAAGCCTAACTTCCCAGATTTTTAACTCATTCTTGCTAACTCCGAATAACTCAAAACCACTTCCACTGTGTACATATCACTAACAAGAATGAAGGAAAAATACAAAAAAAATAACTAACCCAAATAAGTGGACCAAAAACCCAAACCATAATTTCAGGATTTTCGGACTAAAAGCCACATATATTCTCCATCCAGTGTCCGATTTAATCCTACTCACTTTTGCACTAATGTACATTCAATTACCTTCAAAACAAGACCAAGTTCAAGTGAATCGGAGCTCATATGTGAAAGTTGGGTTTTGGGCCTCTTTTGTAGATTGTATATTTTCGCGGTTTTTGACCTTGTATTTTATGTATATATTTTCTTAAATCAATAAAAATCCAAAAAATTAGAATTAAGTGTCTTTTATTTATCTTTGACTTTTCCATATTTTTCCGGATTTTTATCTTGTTTAAAAATGACATAAAAATTATAAAACCCAAAAAATCAAGGTATTCTATGTACATGGGATACCCCAAAAATTCACTTTATGCAAATGATCGATTTTGGTTTTGGTGTCTTCATGAAAGTTGTAGATCTCATCGAGACGAGCAATTTTCGTGAAGAAAGTTTTTCGATCCGAGGTCATTTACTATTTATTTTTGATTTTACAAGTTAATTATTTTTTGAATTTTCTGGTGCTGACACGTGGCAGCACCTGGTGCCGCCACGTGTCAGCCGTTTTTGGCATTATTTATTATTCATTTTATTAAAAAAAAAATTAAAAAAAAATAATTAAAAATTAAACAACTCACGTGCAGCGCACGTGCGGCATCCGCATGCGCACTACACGTGCGCTCGCCCCGCCCCTTATTGCTCCGCCACGTGTTGCAATCGTGGCCGTCCGATCTCGGCCGATCGGACGGCCACTGCGCGTCGTCCTCCTCCGCCCACCTTTCCCAAAAATCGCCGCCCGCGATTTCCTCCGCCTCCGCCGCGAATCTCGCGCCACCATATCCCGCTCCGACCGCCGCATCTCCATCAAATCAATCCCCCGATCTCCCTCAATCCAATCTTCTCGCCAAATCGAAGCCCGATCCCCTTCCATCTACCGGCCGACTCCCTTCTCCTATTTAAACACCGCCACCGCTCCCTTGCCAAGCATCCGCCGAACATCATCCTTAGAACCTCCTCCGGTAGTGACAGGACCGGCGAAGCCCTCTCCATCGGCGTGATCCGAGGTCTCCGCCTCGTCGCAGCTCCGCCCCTCGAGCGCCGCTGCTCGCTCCGGCCTCGCCGACGCCGTCGAGCCAACCTCCTGCAGGTATACTTTCTCTCTTTCTCTCTCTCTCTCCCTCTCTCTCTATCTCTCTCTTTCGCTGTTTACGCCGACTTCGCCACGACTCCGACCTCCCCCGAGCATCGTCTTCGACCACCTACCGCCGGCCACCTCCTTTCTTCCCCAGCGCCTCCACGTCTCCGTCTTCGACATCGCTGCACCGCCAACCACCGTCCTCGACAACTCCACCGCGCCGCTCTCTGGGCCGTGTGTCGGCCAGAGGGAGGCCTCTGCTTCTCCACCGTGCGTCAACGACGTTTCTTCTCCGACCGTCATCGACTTCGCCCACGACCATCATCATCAACAGCACCCGCCTGTAGCTCCTGGACCGTGGAGCCATCTTCGACACCTCCGTCGCTACGCCCTCCACCAGAGCTCCTCCAGCCACCGCCTGGAGCTCCTCCGACATCACCTTTCATCGCCGTCATCAACGACCACCGCCGCGCATCCCTGAGCACCTCCCCAGCCTTCACAGCCTTGGCCGGACGTCCGCCCCTCGCCTCCTCTGCACCGCCGGCCGGGTCCAGGGCCGAGACCCCTCGCGCACGTGCGAGGCACGTGCGTCCGAGGGGGACGTCAGCGTGACATCAGCACCCAGGTCACGTGCAGTGCACGTGACCGTGGGTTATTTACCGAAGACCCCTTGGAAAGTCCATCATTTGCACTACAGTCCAAATCCAGAAGGTCACGTGCCCCGCACGTGACCCCCGGAGAAATTGCAATCACCACCCCCTTCTGTTGGTAATTACACTTAAGTCCCTCACTGCAGTTTGCTCTATTTATTTATTTTATTTATATTGCACTCATACCCCTGTGTTCCCCCTTAGTTTCGAACCTTCTTTCTACATTATTTTATCAATCCAAAAATTGCATGATGTTTGTTAATTAATTCTCTACTGTGTGACATATTGTGGGAAATTTTATGATGGACGGTTAATTAATAAATATTTATTTGGTGAAGATTTGCATATTTTACCCATCTCTTGCTCTAAAATTGATAGTTGATTAACCGTGCCTTTAAAAATCCCCGAAAAATCATATCTTGTAGAGTTAATTAGTCTTAACATTGTGCCCAAAAAGATTTGAATTTGCATGCATATTTTGTCCTGTAAAAATCATTTAGCATATTTTAGTATTTAATTTTTAGTAGGTATTAAACCCCACATTTTTAAGGTCTAGGATTTTTCTAAGATGTATTACCTAGTGATAGATCTTAGATAATTTTAGTTCTCGAAAATAAGTAGGTTTAATATTTATTAAAATTAAATATTGAAAATTAATTTGTTTGCATTTAAAAATCCATAAAAAATTCATATTGCATCCCAAAATTCCAAAAAAATTACAGCGCATCCATTTCATCATAATTTACATTGTGGCCAAGTTTCATAATTTTCGGACATTGTTTGGTTGACATTTACATTTTAGTCCCTGAAATAAGGCCAAATTTGCATTTTGCATCCTCTATTGCATTGAAAATTCCAAAAAAAACCGCCTCGAAAACCGAACTCGAACTTTGATAGACTTAATTCTAGGTTGTTCCTTTGCCTCCTTGTGATCGACCTTGGGACTTGCCCAAGTAAAATAAACATAAAACCACGAGATCAAAATTTAACAAATTATTTGTGGTATTTTCTTGACCGTTTCCGATTGCCGCCTACAACGCACAATACGATAAAAACACATTATTAAAAGCGACATTTTCGGATTCGTCAGATGGCGCCGTTGCCGGGGAGGCAAACGGCTTAGATTTTTGTCTGAAAATTTTTGTTCGGTTTTCCGTATTCGGGTAGTCTGACCCCCGAATTTTTCATTGTAAATCCCATTTTTTCTCTGCAATTTATTTTCAGCATTTATTTTTCATATTATTTTGAGTCACTCTCTTACATTTTCTCTCTTATTTTTTTGCGAGGTACCTTGTACGTGGAGCGGTTTTCAATAACCGACGCAACTTCACCAAAAACCGCAAATAATTTAAGATCGAGTCGAGTCGTGAGAGAGAGTAGAGTCTAGGTTTTAAATTTCTGCAATTTTAATTTCTGCAATTTTACAGCGGTGTCCGTTTGGACTCTCGCGTGTGTAGAAAGACCTCTAAACTTTATTCTGTGGTGTGTCGTGGCCTGTTTCACTCTCCGGCGAGGGTGGGGCCCGACTTGAGTGGCGAATAGGATAGACCTGCACATACGGCTCTCAGAGCATTTATATTTTTGCTTGTGCTCGTAGGATCTTAAGCCACACTTCACTTTAATCGAGACGCACATAGATCGTTCAAACTTAGCCAAATTTAAATCAATTCTTCCCGCTAATAGAACTTTCTGCTTAGGTGCGGTTTTCCATCGACTTGCATTTCATTTAGAATAATTTTTAAATTCTGTCTAGCATCCCACATGAAGATTGCGAGGATTCACTGTAAGTCTTCTAACTGAGCATTCATCATAGTTTTTCGCGTGCATCGGCTTTTCTCGAATTCCTCCCTCTTATTTTATAACATAACTTTAAAGGAAATTGGGACTGGACGGTAGACGTGTATTTGTGCTCATCTAATTTCTCAGTGATCACCTCATTAAAATCGGGACTGCTAAATATATCTGATCTCAAATAAACCATAAAATCAAGATTTTTTGCGGGAGAGCAACCCCGACATTGTTTGATTTATCTTGCAGCGAGGAGAGTAACGCACACTAGGATAGAACCCAGCTCCAAACCTAAACAGCTCGTCTAAACGGTTTGCAAGATTGAATTTATCACCAACTAAAATTGAAAAGATAATAGCCGAACTCTTGCGGCTTCATTGTGTGAGTTGGTGAAACAACCTTTGTATTGTGTTTGACTTGATCAACATCTCTCAATTTCAAGAATGGAAAATTGTGGAAATTTCCGTTCGAACTCAGTGAACCCCTTTCTGACTACCACAAATTTTTCAAATGATCTGAACCTCTCTTACTCAGAACCACCTTGGGTTCAGGGACACCTTCCCCTGGACTTTTCATCAAATAATTCTCTTCAAACTATTGACGCCTATTTTTCACAATCTGAAGGTGAAAAGAAGAACATTCAAATGGCTCCAAGGAGGAACAATCCCGAAGATGACCAAAATGAAGATCCGATGCAACTGATTCTTGCAAGGCTGGCTGCATCTGAGCAGCAGCAAAATCTGATGAGGGAACAATTGGAAAGAATGAATGCAGAAGGAGAACCACCAATGGAAGCTGCATATAATCCCGGGCAGTATAGGGTCATTAATTACTTGCAGCCACCTCAACCTGAGGTTCACCATGAACTGAAGCCACACTTCATAAATCAATTACCACAATTTCATGGAAATTCGGATGAAGAACCTTATGAATTCTTGCGTGATTTGGAGCTAATCTGTTCTAATCAGAGACACCCACAAGTCAGCCAAGATTATATCCGTCTCACTGCATTACCCTTCGCCTTGAAGGGTAAGGCGGATTACTGGGTGAAAAATTTGGGAGTGACAGTGACCACCTATGATAGGTTCAAGAATCTCTTCTTAAAGAAATTTTACCCTCTGAGTCGAACCAATCAAATGAGGACTCGCATCACTAGCTTCTCTCAAATGCCTAATGAACCACTTTGTGAGGCATGGGATAGATTCAAAGATCTGCTGCAAAAATGTCCCTGTCATGACCTAGATAATAACATCCTGGTCCAGTCCCTCTATTCTGGCCTTAACCACGGGACTCAGGGTCTTGTCAGCGCTGCCTGTGGAGGAAACTACACATCCCGAGGAGCTGATACCGTCTGGAAAATACTGGAGCAAATGGCGGAGACTAGCCGTTCACAAATTGCTAGTAGATCTTACACTGATTCACTGAACAACTATCAAGCCAAAGGAGGAAAACAAACGGTCTCAGAAATAGCAGAGGACTTGCTGCCCAACATGAACATCATCACAGACAAATTAACAATTGTGGATAAAAGAGTGAACGACATCGACAACCGACTCTCTCAATTTCCAAAACAAATGGAGGAGCTCACTGAGAAGGTGTCCAAGCTTGGGATGCCTACTGCTCCTACGGTACCAATTTATCATGTACATCATGTCCAAGAGCAGCCAGGCTCTGGGCAACCGCTACCATGGACTCAGGACCAATCCTACGTCCAACCTTCCCAGCAGTCACCCCCTCCAGCTGAGACAGTCGTAGAAGCCCCGCCTCTGACTTTCGAGATAAACGGCATTTGGTACACACAGGATAATACCCGACAGGGTAATCTGGGGGACCGTCAGCAATATCAGCGTCCACCCAACTCATACAATGCCGCTCCACAACACAATCAGTTCTCAAGGCAGCAGCAGCCACAAGACCGTCAGACCCAGCCTCAACAACATCGTCAGCAATATCAAGCTCCAAATCAAGCATCTCGATCATCCAAACCTCCAGAAGACTCGATTGATATCCAAAGACAAATGCTGGAGGAAATTCGCAGCTTCCGGAGTGAACTGTACGACCTACGGGTAGATGTTAATCGTCTATCCCGTTGGAAGGAAGAACAGACTGCACATGTCACAGCCATTCCAGCTCAAGTTCAAGCTAACCCAAATAGCTTGAACAAACCTCAATCATCTCAACACAACAATCAGGTATACTACTCAGACTTTTTCACATCTGAACACGAGACCCTTTCGTTTAACAATATCAATGCCATGTCCCTCAGGAGTGGAAGGACCGTGGTCGTACCTGACCGGGCGAAGGAAGCTGACTCAGAAGATCAACCGGAGGATACTTCTGAGGATGGAGACGAAGGACACCCGAGGATTTCTGCCCGAAGGAAAGGAAAAGCATCTATGGAGAATAAAGAGGACCTTGAACCTCTAGTTGCTGCGAAAACACCTTTGTCATTATTTCAGCAACATGATGATGATCCAGAACATTTTGATTGTAATAAGAACTCCAAATTCAATAAAGATGCTCTTATTTATAATTCTGGATATCTCTCTCCTGTCTCAAATGCTTCCATTCCTTTTCCCCATGCGCTTAAAAAGGGAAGACAAAAGAAAACTATCCAAAGCGACCCTGTGATGGAAAAATTTTGTCAACAAAACATCACCGTAAAAGTGCCCTTTGATCAATATGTGGCCAGTAACCCTGCATTCCAGAAATACCTGAAAATGAAATGTACTCCTACCCGGACCCGCACAAAGAAAACAAATCAATTTGTGGAGACTCATGTTCTGACAGTAGCCACCACCAAATGCGTGAGAAACCAGCATTTACCAAGGAAGAAAAGAGATCTGGGTGCTCATTATGTGGAAAGCCGCATTGGCGGTATCACATTCGCACGGACACTTCTTGACAATGGCTCTTCCATCAATCTTCTCCCCTTGGCCTTATATTATCGATTGGAGTTAGGACCTCTTCAGAAATCACTATCTATACTCCAATTTGCAGACAAATCTACTAAAAGACCTAAGGGAGAAGTGAAAAATGTTATCATTATGGTCGAGGGTACCGAATACAAAGTGGACTTCACCGTCCTTGACATGGAGACCCCGAACCATTGGAAAGAGTCGCAAATCATTTTGGGAAGACCATTCTTACGAACCGCCAAGGCTGTATTCGATTACGGCACTGGAATGATGAAATTCCGCTCCCTAGATGGAGAAGTGGATTTGGAAATGAGACAAACAAAATGGCAAAGACCCGATTCCGAATCTACCACTGAAGAGGCTGAAACATCTGAGTGTAATCTGATTAGAACTACCGGACCTTGGGACCAACTGCCAGATCTTCACATGGATACCCTCGCATCAGAAGAAGCAACAATGCGCCATACAGTGTGTGATCTTTTACCTAACAAATCTGAACACCTGTACAATCTTGATGACACAGAACGCCTTTCGGATTGGTCCATCCCCCCCTCCTCTGAAAAATTCAATGACGAGTCGGACGCAGCTTTGGCTGAATTACCGCACTACATTTGCGATCCGACTCACCTTCCTTCAAGACCAGTGGCTAGCATCTCACAGAATGATCAACCACCAACAATCACCGAGCCAGACTTAAAAGACCTTCAGCCGGATTTAATTGATGATGCAGATTTGCCAGAGCTGAAACCTCTCCCTCCCACCCTGAAGTATGCATTTCTCAATGGACCCAAAGATAAATTCCCTGTGATCATCAGCTCATCTTTAACCATGGATCAAGAATCTAAACTTTTAGAAGTCCTTGAGCGAAATCGAAAAGCCATCGGTTGGACTGTGTCAGATCTCGTCGGAATCAACCCTGCTCTCTGCTCGCACCAAATTTATGTTGAGGATAATGCAAGGCCTTCCCGCGAATTTCAAAGAAGACTAAACCCCAATCTTCGGGAAGTGGTTAAGAAAGAGATAGAGAAATGGTGCAAAGCAGGTTTCATATACCCCATCTCTGACTCCAAGTGGGTGGCCCCCCTTCATGTCGTCCCGAAGAAGTCGAGAATCCAGATGGTCACCAACGAGGAAGGGGTTGAGATCGCGACATGAGTACCCACGTCGTGGCGTGTCTGTGTCGATTACAGGCGCCTGAATGCTGCGACCAAGAAAGATTACTTTCCACTGCCATTTATTGATCAAATCTTGGAGAGACTTGCAGGGAAAGCATTCTTCTGTTTTCTTGATGGGTACTCTGGCTACAATCAGGTAGCTATTGCTCCCGAGGATCAGGAAAAAACCACATTTACATGTCCCTTCGGTACCTACGCTTTCAAGCGCATGCCATTTGGGCTTTGTAATGCCCCAGGCACATTTCAGCGGTGCATGATTGCCGTATTTGCCGAAATGGTGGGTGATTTCCTGGAAGTCTTCATGGATGACTTCTCGGTCCATGGTGATTCATTTGATACATGTTTAGCGCACTTGGACCGAGTTCTCCAAAGATGCAGGGAGGTTAATTTGGTACTCTCCTGGGAGAAAAGTCACTTTATGGTGACTGAGGGTATCGTGTTGGGGCATGTCATCTCCAGAAAGGGAATGGAGGTCGACCCTGCCAAGGTGGATGTGATCAAGAAACTTGAGCCACCAACCAACGTCAAGTCAGTGCGTTCTTTTCTAGGGCATGTTGGATTTTATCGAAGGTTTATCCCTGATTTTTCAAAGATCGCCCGCCCACTGACTGAGCTCTTAGGAAAAGACACCGAGTTTGTTGTAAATCACAAGTGTCTTGAGGCCTTCGAACTCCTGAAAAATAAAATCTGTGAATCGCCGATATTACAAGCTCCTGACTGGTCTCTTCCCTTTGAGATCATGACTGATGCATCGGATTTTGCGGTCGGAGCTGTGCTTGGACAAAGACGGGATGGAATCCCTTATGCGATTCACTACGCGAGCAAAGTATTGGATCCTGCACAGAAAAATTACACAGTGACTGAAAAGGAAATGCTCGCGGTTGTTTGGGCCCTTGAAAAATTCAGATCATATATATTGGGCTCCAAGGTGACAATTTTCACGGATCATACTGCAATTAGATACCTCATGGATAAGAAAGATGACAAGGCACGACTTTTGAGGTGGATTTTGTTAATCCAGGAATTTAATTTGGAGATCAAAGATAAACCTGGAATAAAGAATGTTGTTGCTGATCACCTTTCCCGAATTGAGAAAAATGATTATCCTGATACTGGACCTATTAAAGAGACTTTTCCAGACGAATCTGTTTGCACGATTGATTCAACCCCATGGTATTCCAACATCGTGAACTATCTTGTCTCCAAGAAGGTGCCCTCTGGTTGGACAAAGAAAATGATTGAAAAACTAAAGTCGGATTCAAGAAAATACCATTGGGACGATCCTTTCCTTTTCTATGAAGGAGCGGATTGTGTCTGGAGAAGATGTATTCCTCAGGAAGAATACCAGAGTGTCCTCACACATTGTCACACTCTCGAGGCTGGAGGGCACCATTCGGGAAAGAGAACCGCACACAAGGTACTCCAATGTGGATTTTACTGGCAGACCTTATTTCGTGATGCTAATGATTTTGTACGGTCTTGCCCGATTTGTCAAAGGATGGGAGGGACTGTTGGATATAGAGACGAAATGCCCATGCAACCAATGATTTTCTGTGATGTTTTTGATGCATGGGGGATTGATTTTATGGGTCCCTTTCCCAATAGCAATGGATTTGAGTACATCTTGTTAGCGGTTGATTATTTGTCTAGATGGGTAGAGGCTATTCCGACCCGAACCGCAGACAGCAAAACCGTCTGTAAGTTTATCAAGGATAATATCATTGCAAGGTTCGGGATACCAAAAGTTTTGATCTCTGATGGAGGTAGCCACTTTGTAAACAGGGAAATGAGATCTTTGGCTAAGGAGTACAAATTTGAACATCGAATAGCCAATCCTTATCATCCACAATCTAATGGCATGGCAGAAGTTTCTAATCGAGAAGTGAAGAGTATACTTCAAAAGTTGGTTCGTCCAGATAGGAAGGATTGGTCAAAACTGTTAGATCAAGTTCTTTGGGCCTATAGGACAGCTTATAAAACACCACTCGGCACTTCACCCTTTAGGATGATCTATGGCAAACCTTGCCATCTTCCTGCTGAACTGATTCACAAATCTGAATGGGCAATCAAAAAGTTGAACTGGAGTTGTCACCTTGGGAAATTATGTCGAGACCTAAATCTGAATGAGCTAATTGAAATCCGAAATCGAGCGTATGAAAACAGTGTGATTTATAAGGACAAGGTCAAGAAATGGCATGATAGACACATTCGAGATAAAACCTTTGTCCCTGGGCAGAAAGTCTGGTTGTTTAATGCTCGATTAAAGATCTTTCATGGGAAACTGAAATCGAAATGGACGGGTCCCTATGTTGTCATCGATGTGCATACCAATGGAAGTGTGGACATTGCAGAACTCAAAGATGATGCACAACCTTTCTCAGTGAATGGACAATTACTGAAGCCATACATAGAATCATCCAAAGAACATACAGTGCAAGTTGAGGTCATCTATTTCACACAGAGCAAGGACATTGACGAAATATCAGATCAGACCCAACCTCCCTCCCAACCACATCGGTCTCCTTGTACAGCTTCTTCCTCTACTTAGGCCAAGGCCTAAGTATAGGGGGGAGACCGATGCCATCTGTATATACCATTTTCCTCATCACATTCCGATATCTCGCTCACTCCATATCCATCCTTCTTTTATACTTAGGCTGACCAAAGCCTAAGTATAGGGGGAACCGCCACCCACATATATATACCCTCCTCATTTACATACCCCGACCGCTTCTTTTTCTTTTTCTTTTCTTTTCCGCTCTTCTTCTATACTTAGACTATTCATAGTCTAAGTATAGGGGGGCGGTTTTGTAAATCCTTTTCTTTTTGTTTTTCTTTTTCACTCTCTTACGCTTAGCCCAAGCTATGTCTTCTTTACGCTTCTTGTGCTCTGAGGACACAGCACTCGCTAAGTATAGGGGGGTCTGTATATATACTATGTATATATTTTAGCCATACCTCGTACTTTCGCGTAAGTCTATATGTACTTACGGGGTGGGTTTTTCTTTAAAAAAAAAACAAAAAAAATGTTTTTCCACTAACACTGACTACACCCAAAATCTTTAAAAAAAAATGGCTTCTTATTCATTTTTTGCATTAAAAAAAAATTCAAAAAAAAAAAAGTGCCTGCATTTCACACACTCGCATTTCATCAAGCATCGCATTTGCATATGTGAAAAGTCTTTGGGTTCTGAACCAAGTTATGAGCCGAAACCGAGAGTGGTCTGGACTTCACCTTAATCCACCTAATTTTCAGAGGAACTTCACCGAGAAATAGGATTTTAGAGTCTTCAGGTCTTTGACTTAATTCTTTGAGTTCCACATGACAATGTACAGAGTTTGACTCTTAGTGTCTAACCTGGTCTCTTCATTCTGGGTACAACTCTGGAATAGGGAATTAATTTGTACTCTCGCACTATGCACTTAGCTCAACTCAAACATATGTTGGAAGACTGTGTGAGTTTCTTTTCTGGTAGCGTGGAAATCTAAGGACCGGAGTACGGGTTGAAATAAAGCTTCGGAAAAGGGATGGACGGCTGGGCACAATTTTTTCTAAGACCCCAAAAAATGTACGGAAACAAAAGATTCTATATCCGTAGGGGCACAACAAGATCCAAGCAGAACCACCAAAAATTCCAAACACAAAGAAGCAACTACCAAATAAAATCTGACCAAAAAGGTCCAAGCTTCCAAAAAACCTGCAGATCTTGGTGGAGACTCGGCTACACTGGCCATCTTCACAAGGAGAGGTGACTACACTGGCCACCCTCCAGTTCTTTTCTCATTCTTCTATCTTCTCCCCCCAATTCGATTGTGAACACAGCGCGACAGACCTTAGAAGGAAATACCTGACTCCCCGAGGACGAGTTATTGGAGAGGAGGCTTGTGCAGTAGTCCGGCATTCTGGGTGGGAAGAGCTAAATTTTTTCACACACAAGAGTCGGTTATTCAATGTTCAAAGAGTATACTTTGGGAAGATGATTGATCTAAGATGACTTCTGAGCCGAAACTGTAGCAATGATGTGTAGAACTTGAGGGCTGTTGATTTTAAAATTCTAAGTCTCACAGAAGTTCCGACACACAAATAATCCAAAGGTTGAGTTTAGGCTTACTTTCACCTTCAGCTCATGGTCTTGGTTTGGAACCCAATCTCATTTCACCTCATGGCATTTCTTTTTGATGCTCAGGGACGAGCATGGTTTAAGTATAGGGGGATGATGAATCTCGTATTCATCACTCTAAATCTCATTTATTAAGCTCAAAACCCTCAAAATCAACAGCATTCTGGCATCTATTTTGCATAATTAGCATTCATGCATGTTTCCATAAGAATTGCATTTTAGCACAAAAATCTGCACAAAATAAAGAAGCCAAAAATCCAAGCCAAAATGACCTGTAAATAAGCCTAACTTCCCAGATTTTTAACTCATTCTTGCTAACTCCGAATAACTCAAAACCACTTCCACTGTGTACATATCACTAACAAGAATGAAGGAAAAATACAAAAAAATAACTAACCCAAATAAGTGGACCAAAAACCCAAACCATAATTTCAGGATTTTCGGACTAAAAGCCACATATATTCTCCATCCAGTGTCCGATTTAATCCTACTCACTTTTGCACTAATGTACATTCAATTACCTTCAAAACAAGACCAAGTTCAAGTGAATCGGAGCTCATATGTGAAAGTTGGGTTTTGGGCCTCTTTTGTAGATTGTATATTTTCGCGGTTTTTGACCTTGTATTTTATGTATATATTTTCTTAAATCAATAAAAATCCAAAAAATTAGAATTAAGTGTCTTTTATTTATCTTTGACTTTTCCATATTTTTCCGGATTTTTATCTTGTTTAAAAATGACATAAAAATTATAAAACCCAAAAAATCAAGGTATTCTATGTACATGGGATACCCCAAAAATTCACTTTATGCAAATGATCGATTTTGGTTTTGGTGTCTTCATGAAAGTTGTAGATCTCATCGAGACGAGCAATTTTCGTGAAGAAAGTTTTTCGATCCGAGGTCATTTACTATTTATTTTTGATTTTACAAGTTAATTATTTTTTGAATTTTCTGGTGCTGACACGTGGCAGCACCTGGTGCCGCCACGTGTCAGCCGTTTTTGGCATTATTTATTATTCGTTTTATTAAAAAAAAATTAAAAAAAAATAATTAAAAAATTAAACAACTCACGTGCAGCGCACGTGCGGCATCCGCACGCGCACTGCACGTGCGCTCGCCCCGCCCCTTATTGCTCCGCCACGTGTTGCAATCATGGCCGTCCGATCTCGGCCGATCGGACGGCCACTGCGCGTCGTCCTCCTCCGCCCACCTTTCCCAAAAATCGCCGCCCGCGATTTCCTCCGCCTCCGCCGCGAATCTCGCGCTACCATATCCCGCTCCGACCGCCGCATCTCCATCAAATCAATCCCCCGATCTCCCTCAATCCAATCTTCTCGCCAAATCGAAGCCCGATCCCCTTCCATCTACCGGCCGACTCCCTTCTCCTATTTAAACACCGCCACCGCTCCCTTGCCAAGCATCCGCCGAACATCATCCTTAGAACCTCCTCCGGTAGTGACAGGACCGGCGAAGCCCTCTCCATCGGCGTGATCCGAGGTCTCCGCCTCGTCGCAGCTCCGCCCCTCGAGCGCCGCTGCTCGCTCCGGCCTCGCCGACGCCGTCGAGCCAACCTCCTGCAGGTATACTTTCTCTCTTTCTCTCTCTCTCTCCCTCTCTCTCTATCTCTCTCTTTCGCTGTTTACGCCGACTTCGCCACGACTCCGACCTCCCCGAGCATCGTCTTCGACCACCTACCGCCGGCCACCTCCTTTCTTCCCCAGCGCCTCCACGTCTCCGTCTTCGACATCGCTGCACCGCCAACCACCGTCCTCGACAACTCCACCGCGCCGCTCTCTGGGCCGTGTGTCGGCCAGAGGGAGGCCTCTGCTTCTCCACCGTGCGTCAACGACGTTTCTTCTCCGACCGTCATCGACTTCGCCCACGACCATCATCATCAACAGCACCCGCCTGTAGCTCCTGGACCGTGGAGCCATCTTCGACACCTCCGCCGCTACGCCCTCCACCAGAGCTCCTCCAGCCACCGCCTGGAGCTCCTCCGACATCACCTTTCATCGCCGTCATCAACGACCACCGCCGCGCATCCCTGAGCACCTCCCCAGCCTTCACAGCCTTGGCCGGACGTCCGCCCCTCGCCTCCTCTGCACCGCCGGCCGGGTCCAGGGCCGAGACCCCTCGCGCACGTGCGAGGCACGTGCGTCCGAGGGGGACGTCAGCGTGACATCAGCACCCAGGTCACGTGCAGTGCACGTGACCGTGGGTTATTTACCGAAGACCCCCTGGAAAGTCCATCATTTGCACTACAGTCCAAATCCAGAAGGTCACGTGCCCCGCACGTGACCCCCGGAGAAATTGCAATCACCACCCCCTTCTGTTGGTAATTACACTTAAGTCCCTCACTGCAGTTTGCTCTATTTATTTATTTTATTTATATTGCACTCATACCCCTGTGTTCCCCCTTAGTTTCGAACCTTCTTTCTACATTATTTTATCAATCCAAAAATTGCATGATGTTTGTTATTAATTCTCTACTGTGTGACATATTGTGGGAAATTTTATGATTGACGGTTAATTAATAAATATTTATTTGGTGAAGATTTGCATATTTTACCCATCTCTTGCTCTAAAATTGATAGTTGATTAACCGTGCCTTTAAAAATCCCCGAAAAATCATATCTTGTAGAGTTAATTAGTCTTAACATTGTGCCCAAAAAGATTTGAATTTGCATGCATATTTTGTCCTGTAAAAATCATTTAGCATATTTTAGTATTTAATTTTTAGTAGGTATTAAACCCCACATTTTTAAGGTCTAGGATTTTTCTAAGATGTATTACCTAGTGATAGATCTTAGATAATTTTAGTTCTCGAAAATAAGTAGGTTTAATATTTATTAAAATTAAATATTGAAAATTAATTTGTTTGCATTTAAAAATCCATAAAAAATTCATATTGCATCCCAAAATTCCAAAAAAATTACAGCGCATCCATTTCATCATAATTTACATTGTGGCCAAGTTTCATAATTTTCGGACATTGTTTGGTTGACATTTACATTTTAGTCCCTGAAATAAGGCCAAATTTGCATTTTGCATCCTTTATTGCATTGAAAATTCCAAAAAAAACCGCCTCGAAAACCGAACTCGAACTTTGATAGACTTAATTCTAGGTTGTTCCTTTGCCTCCTTGTGATCGACCTTGGGACTTGCCCAAGTAAAATAAACATAAAACCACGAGATCAAAATTTAACAAATTATTTGTGGTATTTTCTTGACCGTTTCCGATTGCCGCCTACAACGCACAATACGATAAAAACACATTATTAAAAGCGACATTTTCGGATTCGTCAGACCCCTGATCATATAAAGTCTCAGCTCCGACGAGGTTTTCACGCATCTTTGGACCTCCTGCTCGCCGCCAAGGAGCTCCTCCGGAGTGCCTGAGTGACAACCGAGTTCTCTGGAGTGGAAGCGAGGCACGAGTACCTAGGAGACCACTGATCCGGTGGTTAGCTCCGTCGTGCGCCGCCGCGAGTGCGCCCAGCCTCGGGGAGACGACGCCCCCTTGCAGGCCATGACCCAGGAGCTCCCCGAGCTCCAGCCCAGTCGACAGCACCCGCCAGGTATCCTCTTTAGGCCGTAGAATAGCTTAGATTAGGAATTTTCCGATTTCAATAGAGTAGCTCCGCCACCTCCACCTGTCGTTCTGATCACCCATTCGCCAATCCGACCACGCCACCACCTTCGCCTGACCTCTCTCCACCTTCTCCACCCAGCCATTCCTCCTGTCTCGCCTCGGAGCAGGACCTCCACCCTCCCCCGCCGTCGCCTCGCCGGAGGGTGTCGCCCCGACGCTCCCACTTAGTCATTTCACCCCTAACTTGGTCGAGGCAATTTGCCCTCGACCAAGGAGCTGTTCTGCGTGTTTTGCAGGTCGAGAAGGGCTCATCTGAGGGTCCAAGCATTTAGGCGCAGAAGCTCAACTCCTCCGCCGTCGCCGGGCCACTCCTGTGGTGGCCGGCCTCATCGGAGGCATCCACTAGCTGCGGATCACGGAGACGAAGCCTTTGCACATCTCAGCAGCAGCAGAGGAGGACCCCAGCGCACGCACGAGGCCGGCGAAACTCGCCGGCGACCTGTTCTTGAAGATCCTTCCTCTGCCGTCCGATCGTGCCCACTCGCCCAGATTTGATCAGAGCCATCCACTTGCGAGGAGCCTTCATCGTCTGATCTTTAGGCGATTTGATCTGGATCACCCATCTAGCGAAGAGGAGCCCTCGTTCCACAGCCGTCGATCACTCCACGTGGCATCCTCCTCGCCGTTGATCCAGACGAAGGATTCAGCCACTGCCTTCCACCGTCAGATCTGATACGTTGCAGATCCTCAACCGTCCGATCTGAGCAGGGCTTCCTCAAAGAGGCGTCAACGGCTCACAACCGTCCGATCACGCACGTGGCGCCATCTCAGCCCTTGGATCTTAAATAAGGGGTAATTATCACTTAGGCCCCCTCTTGTTTTGTCTTTACTATTGATTCCTGTAAATATTTTAGATAGTTTATTTTAGTTTGGTACATTTGCATTTTGGACCTTATAGTTTCTGGTATTTGCATTTATGCCCCTGTCTATGTGGACCACGTGCCTTGTCACGTGAACTTTTGGGATATTTTGCATATTTAGTCCTGTTGTTCTGAGATGTTATGGAATGAATGAATAGTTTTGGATTATTGCTTTTATACCCTTGTGCGTAAAGTAATTGTGCATGTGCGCTTTTTATTGGGTATTTTGCAGACAAGCCCTTGGGCTTTTGGTACTTGTTACCAAATAGCCCTCGGAACTTGTTTTCCTTACATTTAGGTCCCTGAGTGCCCCAGGCACGTGCGACGCACGTGTTCTCCTGGGTATTTTGCACCGGACCCCCCCAGGACTTTTGGTATTTGCACTCATGTCCCTATGCACAGTACCTACTTTCTATTTTTGAATAAAATAGCAATCCAACTCCAAATCCAACGAAAATTAGACACATGGCTACTGCCATAGTGTAAAATTTTCTGGAATTTTGGAGACATTTTTTTTATTTGATATTTTTAAAAATTCAAAAACATCCATTTTCTTTACTGTCTGATTTGAAAAATCACAAAAAAATATTAAAATTCATCTAAAAATTACAAAAAAATTATCTACTGTTTGTTTTGTTGTGCTTGATTTTTGTAGCCAATTTTGGCTATTTTTCATTATCTAAAACACCTAAAAATTGAAAAATACCTAAAAACTCATAAAAATTCTAATAAATAAACTAAAAACCTAAAAATAATAATTTAGGTGCTCAAGTTTTCCTTGTTTCTTTCTTTATATAGGAAAATTACCTCCAGGCTTATTGGGGATTTCTAGATATTTTATCTAGGTCCCTTAAGCTCGGCTGGATAGTACCTTCTTTTTCTTTCACTGTTTTATTTTTAGAAAATTAAATAAACATCAGAAAATCCCAAAAATTCACTAAAACAGTAAAAATTATAAAACACACAAAAATATTTTTGTTTGAATTTTTGGTTGATTTTTAGTGCATTAAATAAATAGTTGAATTGCTTGCTTTTATTGTTTTCCTTGTTTTATTAATTAACCAAAAATCCAAAAAATATAAAAAGACTTAAAAACCACAAAAAATACCTTTTTATTTCCTTTTCTTTCCTTTTTGACTACTTCGTAGGCTGCAAGGCCAATTCGTGCTCCTTGTGTTCGACCCTGGTCGTTATACTAGGTTAAAATAATAGCAAGACCGCTATTGATTTTCGAGTTGATTTTTATATTGGTGGTCTATTTTTCTTGATTGACACGACCGAGTGATTGAGGTCGCGACGACCATTTAGTACCTTTACCTTAGTCGCTCGATTTCCGTGTCATCAATGAGTATGTTTTATTTTGTTTTTAAATTCAATTCAGATCTATCATTTTCGACATCCAACGGCTTGATTAAATAATAATTACGACCATAAAGATCAAATATAAGATTTCGGCCATCAAATTTACGCCATTAAAGTTATAAGGGATTTTTTATAGATGTCTATTAAATTACACGTGTACTACATGTATTCTTACAAAATTCACGGTAGTGCCCTTTGTGATTACAAGGGTATCATTAAATCACATTGTAAGAATATAGGTTCATGTGCAATTAATAAACGTTAGAGCGTGAGTTTTATTGGAAAATTTGGAAGGCCATAAGGGTAAAAATCTCAAATTATATTCCTCAAATATATTTTTAGGGAAATAACTGTGATATTCTTATATCATTATTATGCTCCAGTCATAATGATTATCTGAAAAAAAAAACAAAATCCCCCAACCTTGATATTGCCTATTCTTCTACCAAGAACTTCACATATCTATATCTTCCAACCTCTGTCTCCAACCAATGAAAGGATTGAGAAAAATAAAAACTGCTTACAAAGGATAATGTACCTACGAAGAAGAGAATGATCACTTGAAGAGTTTAACGAGCAAAATACTATAGTTGAAAGCAAGAGGTTAAGACTAAAGGATTATGGTGATAACACAGACCTAGACCACGGGGTTCTGGCAGCTGACCCCTAATAGCTGTAGGACTATCAATGAGTTTTTTTGGCATGGAGTTGCAGGGGCAAGGTTTTAAAATCGATCCGGACATCAAATCGGGCAAGTATCGGTTTTTAGTTTTTATTGTCGGACCAATGGGACCGACCGGTCGAACCGGTGATGACGTCAGCAGTTCATAAAAACCGAAAAAGATCGAACCGTTGTACTGTTGGTTTGATTCTTTTGGTTTAACCAGGTCGAACCGAGTTAGACCGGTAGTATCATATAAATAAATTTGAAAAATGATACATCATATCTTTAGAGAATCTATATACTCGTGTCCTTCTAAGTTTTTTCAATAACACTTATACTCCCTTTTTTACAATTGTGCGCTCCCTATATTTTTATAAAACTGATAGTAGTGATATTTTATTAATACATGTGTGCTCCTATAACATAAGGATAATATTGTGGATTTTTTAAGAATATAGGAGCGCAAAAGACATTGCTAAATGTTAGGGATAATGTTATTAGAAAAACTCAAAAAGGGCATTCTTTTGTAAAATCCATATGTGTATGTGATGTACAAAATTAATAATTTTAAAACTATTTAAACTTTAATTAATAACAAGTGGTTTTTTACGTATTACTTCTCGTAGTATAATTATGACAACATATTCTTCCTTTGTTGTTGTTGGAAGTAGACAAACTAATGTAATATGTGAGAAGAGAGGCAATGCTTCTATGGCAGGAAGGAAAAGGTGATAATGGATCGTTGACACATGTGGAGGGAGAAGATATAAATGAGTTCTATATTCTGGGTTAGAATGAGAGGAGATTATGAATAGTTTTTAAAAGTTTACATTTTATCAATTCTCAAAAAAATATATTTTTGTAAAAAATGGATGGTTGAACGGGTAGTTTGGTTCAATTGGTTCAACCGGGTTTAAGCGATCCAACCGGGTTTTGACTAGTTTTTATTTTCTGAATAAAAATCGGGTGGTTGGACCGTTTTTCTTTCGGTTCTTGGTTTAACCGGTTGAACCAGCCGGTTCGGTTCGATTTTTAAAACCTTGACAGGGGGTATGAGAAGCCCCCCTGCAATTCGACATCTCTAGAATCTTGTTTGGGCCGCAACTAATTCTTATTGCTTTATCTCAGAAACTCACTGCAGCAACATCCATATGAGTAAGATCATGGACAAAATAAAAGGATGCAGGTGCATCACCGTTGAACCACATGGTCGCGCAGGTGGTCTTGCTTCGAGCAAGTCAAGCTCCAACCTATGTATGCGAATACTAATTACATAGTAGTGGATATATATATATAGACACACAAAAAGGGCCGACCTTCCTGAACACAAGAAGGACTGCGTCTTATTTGAAAGGCCCCCTATATATATATATGGGTCCTTTCAAATAGTACGCAGTCCTTCCTGAGTTTAGGAAGGCCGACCCTTTTTTGTATAAATCACGAACACTTTAGTAGAATACGTATACAGTTTGTATTATAGGTGCACGTTATAAATACAAAGCCGCATACAAAACTGCGCCTTATAATACAAACATTAAAACTTCACATTATAATACAAAACTGTATATGTATTCTACTAAAGTCATCCTGTTTTATACAAAAAAGAGGTTGGCCTTCCTTAGGGATGGAAGGACCAAGTCCTATTTGAAAGAAATCCTATATATATATAGGGACGATCCTTTGAGATGGGATTTTGGTGAGATGGGACATTTCGGACCACTAGTTCCAACCAGGAGAGAGAAAGGTAGGAGATAGAATACAGAAACTTGTGGTCCAGAATGTCTCATCTCACCATCTCTCCAAAATCCATCTCATAGGATCACCCCTCTCTCTCTCTATATTATATAGGGAAGATCCTATGAGAGGAAGGGTTTAGGAGAGGATGATAGGAACTAATAAGAGCCGTCAGATTTTAGTGACATTGATGGATGAGATTAGAACGCCCATTTTCTCTTTTCATGGCACAATTCCCATTGACTCGCATGCAACTAGGGATGAAAACGAATGTGAATACATTCGTATCCGATCCGCTATCGTATTCGTTTTATACATATTTTGACATTCGTATTCGTATTCGTTTTAAAATGGATGCGGATATGGATATCATTTTAACATTCGTTAATATTCGCATTCGTATTCGTATATTCGTTTTCAAACATAAGTATAGTAATATATTTATTTATAAATGTGCATAACAATATTTTATGATTGCATTCACCATTGTTGATATAATTGTTATGAAATTACAATATCTAGTATATCTATTTTATGTTTAAATCATCCTAAATATGTATATCAATAAATTATTTCTGTTATTATTCGTATCCGATTCATATTCATTTTACATTCGTATTCGTTTTTAAGGATATGGTAACACATTTTTCGCATTCGTCAATATTCGTATCCGCATTCGTATTCGTATTTTAAAATGGATAAGGATATGATTATGCATATATTCGTATCCGTATCCGACCGTTTTCATCCCTACATGCAACGGCATGTCCGCCCTTCTTCCTACCCAAAGTCCCCTTCTATGCTCTGCTACATATCGTGCAAAGTCTCCCCCGAGCAACGACGGCGTGAGCATCTACCTCGCTGGATTCCTTGCCCTCGTGAACGCCGTGATCCTGTGAGAGCACTACAATGCAAGAGCAATGGAGTGGTGAGCCGGAACCCTCGGATCTTATGCTACAGTTGATGGTTGGGATTTACTCCTTCCCCAATCCTCTTGTACCCCCGACATCCTTCATTATGGACTTCCTCCGACATGAAGGTCATCTCCCTCCGGCACCACCCACGCTCACAGACGACGGTGTCACCGTTACTAGCTTCGAAGGTCGCTGCCCTCGCCTATACATCCTATTCGATGCTCGCGGATGAAGATTGTCTTTCCCCCCACCTCTCATATCCAGCCCGTGCGCGCATGACCAATGACAACTGCTGCGGGATCCCTAGTTGTACAACAAAAGCTCGTGGCGTTACCTGCGCACGCACGAGCTTTTCCTCCACCCGAGCCCTAACTGCACCGCATGAGCTACCGCACACGTGAGCATCCCCTCACCCCAACACAGTTGCTTATCATGCGTCTCTCTGGTGGAGACGTGCGTATGTAGCGGACGGGGTTGATCGATGAGGACGATGAAGAGCCCAGTCCCAGATGAAGTGTATGTGCACGATGACAACTGTTGCATCTCCATCACAAAAACAAACAATAGAATCCCATGCTCTTCTTGATATGATTACTTTATCTACCAGATAAGCAGTAATAAGTTTTTCCAATTCTATACCGTAACATTCAACTGGAGAGCATAAAGACAACTAGGAAGAGCTACGATAATGAGAAAAGTATCGATCAAGTGCTGCCATCTCTTGGATGTTGAAAACTTGAAACAGAAACAACGAGAGTAGGGAAAGTCCATGGAATGATGGAAAATATACATGTATTTTGGGGCTTACAGTAATTTCTTGACCACCAGAAATGTTCAATTACAAGGAAAATGGGCATAGATATCAGCATTGAGGAATGTGATGAAAATACACATGGAGATGCCTAAAAGGACAATTCCACATCAGATTAATATCTCAATACTTATTGAATCAAAATAGCAACATTGTGTAGCACAAAGGGACAGAACAACAATACGACCTCTTAAAAAAACCATTCCTCAAAATTTTAATTAACCATTTTACTAAATCAGATTATGGGCATCTTATATTAACCATAGTGCATAATGAATTTGATTGGGCAGCTAAGCTGCAATCATTGATCTAATTCCACATTTTTCTTCACTCACCTTCTTTTGATGAAACTAAATTTTATCTAAGCATAGCTAAGTATCTAATTCAAAAGAAACAACCAACGGAGAATCTTGATTGATAATTATCCCATTATTTGGGACCTGGATGAACAACATAAAAATGGTAACAGAGTTCCTAAGTCCATTCTCGAGCTGGAGACTCACATTTGTCATGTCAGCTTATTGAAAAATTCAATAACTATAAATAGAATACGCATTGCTTATGTGAACAACTTAGTCATCCACAGTTGCATAATGCAATTTAGGCAATCAAGTTCTTTACTGGATCTGATATTTAATCACATTTGCTTTCTTCCAAACGAGGTAAAAAGAAAGGAATTACGTCTGATAGACATGCTGAATACAATCTCCACTTCCACACCATTCAAATGATATACATCAGCCAACTCGTGGAAGATGTTTGATCAGATCATACTTATTATGAAATATTGCTCTAGTCCTTTCTTTGATTTCAATTCTAATTGTCCTTGTTCCTTGGCGAAAATGACACACAATTTACATCATGAGTGGTTCTCTAACTGAAATTTTAAGGATGATTTCTGCACCTAAAAGTACTCAACAATTCGTTACAATAGACTATGGAGGCTTACCCTTCACCACTGTATTGTCTAAGTTCTACTTGAATTAGGATGATATGTCCATTATGGAGACACAACTGATTCCACCATGGAGGACACGTTAACTGAGTTTGAGGGTAAATTTCTTTTAATAGTTAAATTCGTTATCTTTTGGATTTGTTGCAGATAGAGATTGTTGACATTATTTTATCGTCAGAAAAACTTGCTGACAATAGTTTTTCTGTAAAAACTCTGTTTCAATATAACATGACACTGTACACATCATTAACGTCCGAGTACCTCTGTTTCAATACAACATGATATTGTAAACACCATCCGCAAATAATACCAAGTTACCAACCGTATAAAACTCAACATGAAGTATTTGGAGAGGTTGAGTGGGGATGTCAGGAAAAAGAGGCAAATCTTTATGTTAATATAACTGTAACTTTACAACTCTCGAACCCTAAGGTCGGCAAGAGACAGGGACAAGGAACGGTCCAGCAGGCTTCGGCGTGAATAGCGTTCGCGAGGGCAAGGAATCCGGCGAGGTAGATGCTCGCACCATCGTTGCTCGGGGGAGACCCTTGCATGTAGCAGAGCATAGAAGGGGACTTCGGGTAGGAAGAAGAGCGGACATGCCGTTGCATGCGAGTCAATGGGAATTGTGCCCTGAAAAGAAAGAATGGTCGTTCTAATCTCATCCATCAATGTCACTAAAATCTGACGGCTCTTATTAGTTCCTCTCATCCTCTCATGAACCCTATATATATATATATATAGGGGGCCGGGAGCCTGTACCCTGGGATGCAGGAAACTCCCTGCACCCACCTCATTTTTTGATTATTTTATTTCGTTTTTTGAATTAAAAGTTGTGGGGATTTACTTAATATGTTGATGGGAATATTTGTTTCAAATTTCATGCAAAACAAACTTATCTAACACGTTCATCCAGACATGGTCGATTTCAGTAATTCTGAGACCGTTAAAATTGTGTAGTCTTGATGGAGATGATAGAAGTCTCGAATTAAGTTGAATTTGAAATTACAACATGGTGATACAAGGTGATCTAAATCTCCCAAGGTTTCATTTCAAAAAAATCAAAAAATAAGGAAAAATTAAGCCGGGTGTAGGGAGTTTCCTACACCCGCCGGTGTAGGGTCCTTTTCCCCATATATATATATATATATATATATATATATATATATATATATATGGGAAAAGGGAGCCTACATCCAGGGGTGTACTACCTACACCCGGCTCATTTTTTCATTATTTTTTACTTTTTTTGAAATGAAACTTTTGGGAATTAGATCGCTATATATCACCATGGTGTCATTCAAAATTCAACTTAATTCGAGACTCCTATCATCTTCATCAAGATCGTCAAATTTTAATGGTATCAGAATTGCTGAAAATGGTACCTTCTAGATGAACATGTTAGGAATGTTTGTTTTGCATGAAACTTGAAACACATATTCTTCTCAATATATTAAGAAAATCCCCCTATGGTTTCATTAAAAAAATATCAAAAATCATGAAAAAGAAGGTCGGGTGTAGGTAGTTACCTACACCCCTGGGTGTAGGCTCCCAGCTCCCTATACACACGCACACACACACACACACACAAAAGGACCGACCTTCCTGAACTCAGGAAGGACTGTGTCCTATTTGAAAGACCCCCTATATATATTTAATGGGACTGCCCCTTGCGGGCAGCCAACAATGGGCTGCCCCTATGTCGTTTTCGGCGCTTTTTTTATTTTTTATTTTTGAAAAATATCGCTGTCTATATTCATCCCTATATCCCTCCTATATGTCATTCGAAATTCGTCAGAAACAGAGAATCCTATGGCCTCCATCGAGACAGTGTCGATTTAAAGAATCATGTTACCGTTAAAAAATGATTGTCTTGATGGAGGCCGTAGGAGTCTCTATTTCTGACGAAATTCGAATGGCATATAGGAGGGATATAAGGATGAATATACATGGCAATATTTTTCAAAAAAAATAAAAAAGTGCTGAAAACGGCGCGGAAGCAGCCATTGTTGGCTGCCCGCAAGGGGCAGCCCATTAAACTGATATATAAACACAAAAAACCAATGAAAAAAAGGGCCGGGTGCAGCTTCTCCAGCCCCATATATATATATATATATATAGGATTTTTATCCAATACGCACAGGGCTCATTAGCGTTTCGGTGAGCACCATTTGTAGGCCACACACGTGTATTACCAATTGAGTGGTTACCTATTTCGGAGGATGTTATTTTTGGAAGGAGATTAATATTCAAAGCGATTTAACAATAACTGGTATTCCAATTATATCGCGTTCTAAAAAATAGGAAGATCGTTTTGGAAAGAAAACATTCGAACCGATGATTTCTTGCAGAAAATCGAGATCCAAATGCTCAGGTCAGTAATATATACACAATGGACAAGTAAGTGTTTGTTGTGAAGTCAGTAATATCCAAAACAATAGTCAGTAATTTATATTCATTTTATTATATGGTGTAGAATTCAGTAATATATACACAATGGTCAAGTAAGTGCTTGTTGTGAAGTCAGTAAAACCATAACAAATGGTCAGTAATTTCTATGTCTATTATTATTTTGAATAGAATTCAGTAATTTAGAGACAATACTCACGTAAATGGTTGTTGCGAGATCAGTAATACCCAAACATCGGTCAGTAATTTACATTCATTTTATTACATGATGCATAATTCAGTAATATATACACAATGGACAAGTAAGTGCTTGTTGTGATGTCAGTAATATCCAAACAACGGTCAGTAATTTTCATTTATTTTATTACATGGTGCAGATTTCAGTAATATATACGCAATGGACAAGTAAGTGCTTGTTGTGAAGTCAGTAAAAGCATAACAAATGGTCACTAATATGTGTACGATTCTCAAGTAGTAGCTACTATGAGATCAGTAATAACAAAGTAATGGTCAGTAAGTCATGGGCATTGCTCAAGTAAGAAAGTAACTATTTGTTAATGCAATGCACATTACATAGACAATGGTATTACTAACCATTTGTTATGTTATTACTGATCTCACGACACACATTTACTTGACTATTTTATACATATTACTAAATTCTGTACAATGTAACTATTTGGATGTAAATTACTGATCATTGTCTTGATAAATCTGATCTCACAATAAGCATTTACTTGACCGAATTATATTTATTACTGTCATAGCGTTTGGATCCTTAATCATCCGCGTGGAATCATTTATTTGAATCGTTTCTTTCCAAAATCGTCTTCCAATTTTTAAGGACGTTGTATAATAGGAAATATAAGATTTTTTTAAATACGTGGTAGCTTATAATTAGAAATATAGTTATTGCTAATACACGTGTATGGCCCCAAATGGGTGCTCATTGAAACGTTAATGGGCACAGGGCTCATTGGATAAGCCCTCTATATATATATAATTTTGGTTAAATCTGATAGAACTTAATGTATATTCGCGTAACAACCATAATACAAGGAAAAAAGGATTTTGGAAGAGTATGAAGGGCATCACATCTCATCTTCACAATAAGTTGGTCATAATGGATGATCTCAATACTATAAGCAGTGCTAACAAAAAACAAGGCCGCCGAGCATGCGATTTAAAAGACTTTTCTTGTTTTCAAGACTTTTGGAAATAACATTGGTCTGCTTGATCTAAAATTTGTAGGATCAACTTTTACCTGGAATAAAAAGTAAAGTTATCATCATAATATCAAGGAAAGACTTGATCGTGTTTTTTTCTAGTACGAATTGGGCATCCATATTTCCAATTGAGTGTTATTCACCTGCCAGGTATAGATAGTGATCACTCTCTGATTCTCCTCAAATTACAAAGGAGCCGAATGACGCCCAAACCTTAGAGGTTTGAATTGTGGTGGAGTGAGGAGAAGGAATTTAGGTCAAAGTTTACTGAACAACGGCACAGATTTTTGGTTTCAGTCTTCTCAAATTAAGGTTTGGATTTTTTTGCAATGTTTAGATGTTAGTTTTTAAAATTTTTAATAGATTAAGGTTAATATTATGTACGCAATGGAGTTTGTTTCGTGTTATTTGAAATTAGTATGAATTTATTAAAAATATGAGAATATTGTGCAATATATACACATGAATAGATACATGTTTTAGATCCTCATTTTTCTGATTTCTTTTTTGGAATTAATGACGACTTAATTACATATAACTTTTCCACTCATATAACTTGCTTTTATTTCTTTGTTTTTATTTTTTATGTGGATTTTCTATCGTTTTTATTTTAGTGGAGTTGTTTATTTTGTGCGACTTTTATATGCTAATGCATGATTTCTATATGCATATGCTTGAATGCTAAGAATGAACTATAGACAAGGGAATACATGCATCTGCTATGGAATCGGGCTCTATTTTTGTCTCTAAAGAAGATAAAATAGGGTTTCATTACACTTGTACACATATTTGCATAGTCTTCAAAGCAAGTTGTGTGTAAAAATGCAAAGGGATTAAGCAAGTGGGTTACAACAAAGGTCTATGACTAGAAAAAAGGGAGTCCCGAATTGAAGACGCTATACAAATAATAGAATTACAGTCCCCATACCACTTCCTCTGCCAAGCTAAGACAATAGCTGAAAAAGGAGTATGCTTCCTTACTCAAAATTGAGGACATCTACTTGCATCAACGATCTAGACACCGACGGATACAAATGGGAGATCGTAACACACATTGCTATCATCTTGGGGTGCTAATTGAATCGAATCGAATACCTTCGAATCCACGAGGATTCTGATCAATTCATTATAAAAGTTTCGAATCCAAACTCGAATCGAATTTCAAACGAATTTACTCACTTAAATTTAGATTCAATTCATTTAGAGTTTCGAATATTCAAATTCAATTCATTTTATTTCGAATTTGAAATGTTAATTGATGTTTTAGAGCTTATATAAATAATATTATATGAATAATAATACAATATCAATATTTTATTGTATAAATCTAATTTAGAAAGTATACTACTAAGATAAGTTGAAAAATCTATAAAATCAAGGAAAATATCAAACCAATACAATACAACGGATAAAAAGTATTTAAATGTAATAATTATTATGTCTTTTACAATCTAAATATACTCTTTTCTATGATGAAGAAAAGTATAAATACAATATAATTATATGAGCCTATCAAAAATATATAATATCATTGGCGAAAAAATGGGAACACATTATAATTATCATAGGATGTTAAAGCAAGACAAGATCAAACTTATATAAGAAGTTGATACAAATTAATTTTGAAATAATGAGAATAGTAAAAAATAATGTAGCAAGATAAAACCTCTTCATTAAGCGTGAGGATCTTTAATATCAAAAAATTGAGCCATGAAAATGAAATATATGAATTTTTGATCTACAAAAGAACAATTTACATTATGGTTAGAAGAACTTGTATATTACTCATGTGATGATAAATGTCGCCTTGATAATGATATTCATCATGACTTTTCATGCCACAAATCAAAACAACAAAAAAGCAAAGGAGATATATCTAGATAAATTTCGAATCATGACAAATGTTAAGGAGGAATGCGAAGTAATAAAATCATCATTTTCACATGCTAGGAGAAATGCCACCATAATCTACCATGGGTATTTAGGATATTCGGTAGATAATGAAAGGGGGAATGGAAAAAGCAATGTAAGGAATGTGGGAACATGAAAATAAATGTGTGGGTGAGGATTTAAAATAACAATCAACATTTGATCTTTTCTATTAGATTTTATGACTAATATTTTTTACTCTATTTTATATTTAATATTTAATCTTTAACTAATATGATTATACATACATATATACATATTAAATTGGGTATGGGTTAGAGTTCTTTATATCCTCTTAGTGCCTCAAAATTTCCAAGTAGCATGCTAAGATTGATTATTATACTTATACAAAGTAAGTCATACCTAAGCTATTGTCACTAGGCTAAAATAATAAGTAAAGACAAGAACTAAGAAGTTTTGTATAACTGGCGTATGAAGGACCCACATTTCTAACTCATAATATTTTGTAGTCAATCCACTTGAACTTATTTATAAAGAGGAAAGGAAAGAGATTGGGTCTCATTAAAGGGTCTAATGTTGCATATACACGTCACGCATTGACAAGTCCTGTCGGTATAGCATGAGACTGTGAGAGTATGGAAATCATAACGGTGAAGGGTGAACATGATAAATCGTATCAATGGAATCTAGATATGATTATAAGTTTAAAATTAACCACTTAATAAATATAGTAAGTTGGTTTGAGAGTATCTTTGGTTGCTTGCACATGTTATGCTTAGTGATATATGCTAAATCTTTCAATGTAAATGAAACGTAGTAGCTTTTTAATACATATTCATATACTCTTTTCTACATCTATTACTTACAAATGAATTCGAATAGATGCATGTCAACCTTTTGATGTAGTTATGCTATAATTACTTGCACAAGAATTTTCGGAAAAGATCCTAATTAACCCAAAGTAGTTGTTACATGTATGTGAATATGTATGTATTATATGCATGTATATGTATGTACTACATATATATAAATACATTTATACATATGTATACATATATGTCTGGATATAAAATATCAAATCGAATTATTATCGAACGAATTCAGGTAAATTCATATTCGATTCATTTGACAATTGAATCCCCAAGTTAAACTCAAATTCAGTTCATTTGATTTCGAATCAAACTTTTTTCGAATTTTTATCGAACGGATCCTAATCGAATTCGAATGATTCAGTTCAATTAGCAGCCCTACTATCATCTCTATGTGCATGCTCAAGAAAGGAGTAATGATATCAACTAGATTAAACTGTAAGATGGAACCTACACCGATGATTTTTTTGTTCGTCGCTTTTTTAACAGATTCTATAACTCTAAGCATGTTTATGCTTACCCTATTTTGCAGTGAAGAAGTTACATAATAGATGAAAACATACTTTAAAAGGGATATGTGTGTGTAGAAAAGGGAAGCTACATCGGGGGTGTAGCCAACAAGTTACACCCGGCTATTTTTCTTATTAGTTTTTGATATTTTTAAAGGAAACCTATGGTGATTTACTTAGTTTATTGAGTGGAATATTTGTTTCAAATTTCATGTAAAACAAACATTCCTAACATGCCCATCTAGATAGGGTAAATTTCAGCAATTCCGAGACCGTTAAAATATGGTAGTTTTGATGGAGATGATAAAAGTATCGAATTTAGTTGAATTTGATATGAGACCGTAGTGATATATGATGATTTATATCCCCATAGGTTTCATATAAAAAATACAAAAAATCAATGTAATGTCTCGTGCTTAGGTCCCTGGTCCATTATCGATGAAAACTGGCCCTGACAATTTGTTGGGTTCAGACTCAATGGATCCGTTGACAACCACCCAAAATGCTTAAGTCCAAGTTGTCAAGTAATAATCTCCACCACTTATAACCCACTCACAAACTTTGTGAATTTTAGATGTGAGACTACCTTTGAGGGTATGGGTGTTACAACCTCTCCCGCTTATATTCGCAACGTCCTCGTTGCGATATGGCCCATCATTTATTTCCTGTGACAGTGGTGGTTGCACGCTGATGATCGTCAAATTCGCCTCATTAAAAAATATAATTAAGCCGTAGTATAGGAGGCGAATTTAGTTCAGCAAAAACCACAGACTTTGAATGTTGTGGAATATTTATACTTGGCAAGTGTACCAAGGTCGAACACAGGGATACGGCAGCCTAATCTGAGCATTGAATTTTGATTCATGAAGCACATAGTGATTTAATCTTAATTTCAGGTCCATATGCAACTTATAAGGCAATGCAAAGCGATGTTATGCTGTATGCAATTTTTTGTTTTGTTTTTATGCAAGTTAAAGTGATGCATGGGCAAATAATACAAGAGAATATGCATGATGAGTAAAAGGTCGGAATTATATCCTAAAATATGAACAACGCAATATAGAATGAAATTAGAGTCAATTTAAACACATCATTAAAAATCGGTCATCAAATCAAGCAAGACAAGTAGAGCATGGTCCCATTTTGCACATAAAAATCACTTAAATTAAAGCAGTGTCAAATGGAACAAGTAAACATGCTAAAATGTAGAGGACAAAACAAGGATCAAAACGACACTAAAATCATGCAATTTGGACCTACGATGCTCAAGTTATGCTAAAAACAGTGTAAGGGCATAATGGTAATAAAAATGCAATAAAATAAAGGGATAAATATTGCATTTAGGTCCCTGGAGGGACCTAAATGTAAATAAAGAAAACCGCCTGGGCCCAGTTGTAATTTTTCCATTGCGCGCAGGGGCATATTTGTAATTTCCAAAAAATCTGGAGGGCTTCCCTGTAAATTACCCAGGCACGCACGTGAGGCACGTGCCTAGGGACCATTTTGCAAATAGCATAATTTCCGGGGTCTGGCATGCAAATGACCCAACACCCCATGTGCAAGGCACGTGAGGGATAGGTTCGGTTCCGCCCGCAGGTTCGGGCACACGTGGCAAGTGCTGGAGGCTCGGGCATAGGCTCGCGTAGCCCGAAGCAGCTGGTTCGGAGGGAGGCTTGGCGTGTCCACGTGTCCCTATCAGAACTGATCGATCGAAACGATCGAACGGTAACTGTGTCTTCTCCTCCGCCGTGCGTCACTGGAGGAGGCAGAGCTCCGGTGAACCGCTGGTTGCTCCGCTGAGCTCCACCTTGCAAGGCAGAGGTCCGAGGAGCGAGTAGACACGTTGGCGGAGGTCCTGGATATCCAACGAAGCTTCGGGGGTGATCGGCGGTGTAACTTGGTGAAGCCTCGCCGGAGTATAGAAGCTCGAAGGAGCTCCGGCGCAAGATCCGGCCAATCAAGATACCTGCAAGTTTAGTCAAAGCCGAAGCGTTGTTGTGAGTGCAAAGTGAGTGAAATGGAGTCCCAGGGAGGTGGTCGGAGCAGGGGACCAAGGCTCCTTCTCCGCCAGAGCATAGGAGGAGATGGCGGCGGTGGACGAGACTGTAGAGAAGGGAAGGGTGATGGCGAGGGGTGTCGCGAGGATGATCGATGAAGGGCGAAGGTCTGGAGGTGGTCAGATGAAGGTGGCGGTGACTGTGGACGGTGGAGTAAATCGAAGAAAACCGAGGAAAAATAAAGATAAAAATCTCCTCATCGGAGCGAGGAGTTGGCGGTTGAATCGGCCTGGGTTTGAGCTCCGATGAGCTCAGGGGTCTTCGCACGACGGGTCGGCCGACCCCCAGTGCTCGGTGGCTCACCAGAGGCAGCCGCAACGTGGCCGGAGGCCACGGATCGCACCTGGAGGCGCTGCCATGATCGCCTCGACAATTCCGCCCTCCGCTATCACCGGAGGGCGGAGGAAGCTAGGGAGGACCTCCGTGAAATGGTGGATGTGGATGCCGGTAGCGGAGGTTGGCTTAAATAGGTGGAGGTGGTCGGGGGTTACGGCGATGGAGGAACGTTCTTTGGACGGGAGTTTAATGGTGATGGAGTGATGGCGAGGATGGTTAATGGTGGCGTGAGGATGGCGGAAGTCCGGGGAACGCGGGGCGGCCGTTAGGAGTGTGTGGAGGTGGCTGGAGCGCCTTCCAAAATAGGAAGGGGGCGGGGGTGGGCGAGGCGTTACGCCTAGAGTCGGAGGTAGACGATGAGTGAGAACCGTTGGATCTTGTGATCCAACGGTCAGGATACGAGCGCGGGTGGATGGCTGTGATCATATCCTTAGGATCTGATCGAACGGGTGGCATTGAGGCGCGAACGGATGGACCAGATGGAGCGATGGTGAGATCTAACGGTGAGGGGTGACTGGGTGACGTGGAATGCGCATGGCCGTGGGATGGAGAGTGGATCGGAGGGCTGGGATGAGTGGGCAATGTGGAGGGCTGAGGGGCGTTGGATGGAAATGAGATCGGGAGGCTGGCGTGAAGGCGGGAAGGAGAGGTCGAGATCAGATCTGGGGATCAAATCCGACGGTTGAGAACAAGGCGGTGATGGACGGCTGAGATGAAGGCGGGGATAGCGTGATCCAACGGCCCAGGAGAGGGCCGGGTGGCGCGAGGAGAAGCGGGCCACGTGGGCGGCCCAGAGGGTGCCACGTGGCCCAATAAGAAAATTCAAAATAAAATTATAAAGAAAAATGTAAAAGAAATAGTTAAAGGCCGAATTTGGAAAAAGTCAAAACATAAAAGTTGCTCGTCTCGACAAGATCTACAACTTTCACGTTGGTCAAAAAGCCAAAAGAGGTAATTTGTACAAAAGCTATTTTTGGGGGTATTTTTAAGGGGATAAAAACACCCAGTTTGTGGTTTTGAGATTTTTTTGTATTTTTTATCTTTTTAAGGGTCAGTGGATTATAGACAATTAGTCTACCTAATTTTTAGGGGTTTTTGAGTGATAAAATAATTACAAAAAATAAGGGAAATTTAATACAAATAATTAATGGTAATTTATACACAAAAAAGGTACATGATAAAAACAAAGAATTAGAGGATATTTTTATTGGCTTGTTTAAGCAGGGATTTTAATAAGTGGCTTCTAGCATGATGAATACGAGGTTCATCACACGCTCCACCTCTTGGGTATCTCTTTCCACTGTAAGAGGAAAATTGACTCTGATACCATTTGTAACGTCCCGAGCTTAGGTTCTCGGTCCGTTATAGCCCTGATAACTTATTGGGTTTGAGGCTAAATGGATTCATTGACAACCACCCAAAATGCTTAAGCCCAAGTTGTCAAGTAGTAATCCCCGCCACTTATAACTCACTCTCATACTTTGCGAGTTTTAGATGTGGGACTATGTTTAGGGGTATGGGTGTTACAACCTCCCCTACTTATATTCGAAAGGTCCTCGTTGCTATATGATCCATCACTTATACCCAATGACAATCGCGACTGTATGCTCTGGGTAGCCATTTCCTCCTACCTTTTTGTAGTGGTGGCTCCACCTCTCGGGTAGCCCTTTCCACTATCAGGGTAAATTGGCTCAATACCATTTGTAACGTCCCGAGCTTAGGTCCCCGATCCGTTATCGAGAAAAACTGGCCCTGACAACTTATTGGGATCGGACTCAAATGGACACGTTGACAACCACCCAAAATGCTTAAGCCAAAGTTGTCAAGTAGTATTCCCCACCACTTATAACTCACTCTCAAACTTTGTGAGTTTTAGATGTGGGAATATCTTTGAGGGTATAAGTGTTACAACCTCTCCCACTTATATTCACAACGTCCTTGTTGCGACATGGCCCATCACTTATTCTCAGTGACAGTGGCGGTTGCACGCTCCGGGTAGCCATTTCCTCCTATCTACTTGTAGAGGTGGCTCCGCATCTCAGGTAGATCTTTCCACTATCAGAGGAAATTTGGCTCTGATACCATTTGTATCGTCTCGGACTCAGGTCCTTGGTCCGTTATAGAGGAAAACTGGCCATGACAACTTGTTGGGTTCGGGTTCAAATAGATCCGTTGACAACCACCGAAAATACTTAAGCCCAAGTTGTCACCGTGAACTATTTCCTTTTTGTTCGGATGATTAAAAGGATAGAATAAATCGTGTATACAGAGATATAATAAATTATGTAATCAAGACATCCATGTTCCAAATAGCTTAACTTCATATAAAGTCCATTCGATCGAGGAGAATGGGACGAAATCTCGCATACAAATGGGACTACCTTATCCTCTTTCACTGGTACATCTATTGCACATCTTCTGTAAGTCGATCGATCAATCATCAAAGATGTTTGGGTTTTTATCACTTGTTCCTGTCTTAACCTTCTGCAACATTAGTTGTGTCGCTTCCTTTTTTTGGAATATCAATTGTACCGCGGACTTCTTGATGTGTTAGACTTGTACCTATTGGATTATTTGTCGTTCATCCGCATCCCATTAACTTTGGAACAAAAGAGTACTTAGAAATAAAAACCTAGGGTATATATGTTAACTTTTGGCCAACTCCCCCTTTGGTCACCTCCTCCTCCACCCCTACCTCCTTTGCCCCCTCCTCCGCCACATCTGCCTCGTGTCCTCTTCTTCTTCTTGATCCCTTTCTCATCCTTTGTTGCAGGCTTGGAGCTTCTTGTTCTACCACTTCGAACCCACAATCGCCGCTTCTAACAATCACGTCACACATCTTCTACTCTCTCTTCACATTCTACATGCCACACCCTTCGCCCTTCTACATCTTCCGCTCTCTCTTCGCCTTCTACATGTCACGTCCTTCCCCGCCATGATTTATTTCCCAGAATGAGGATGGAGGGAGGTTATTTCTCAGAATGGGTACAGATTCGAAATAATTCCCAAAATGAGGATGAATTGGTGAACCGTTTGCCGCTCGAGTATGTGATGTCGGCAAACGTGTTGTTGTTCCATGCTCTGAGTGCAGTAGTCGATGGCGCGATCAACGAGTTCTGGCTCCTGCGCAAATGATGGATCACTGCTGTGACAAACCATTCTCCGTTGGCAACCTTTGTCGAGCGACCAGAGACAGTGAGAAACGGTTTGCCGTTGTCTGCCAATGACTAGAGAATAATGGCAAATGGTTTGCCACGGTAAGCTCGTCCAAAAACTCCTATAAATACTCACACCCCCTCACTCTTCCTCGTTCAACTCTCATACCTCCTCTTCCTACAATCTCTAAAGTATGTTTTTTAAATTGTATTTAAGAAAGTTATTTAAATAAATTTTTGTAATGCAAAGGTAACTGTACATGTAATGTTAGCAACATCTGGCCAATTTAATGTTAGTTTTGAAATTAAATTAAGAACACAATATTAAACGTCATTAGCAACATAGATATGCAAATTAGGATAATAGCAACATCCTCCCAATTTAGTTGGACACGTGCTACTAATGTAATTAATATTGTAAGTGGTCATTCTTGCCACTATCCATAATTCTACTTTCATTAAAACTAGTTAAAATTGTAATTAGGTTCCAATTTTTTTAAATACATTAGAGACTTCAATTTAATCACTCAATTCCTGAATTAATATAAAGCGAGCCTTTGTATTCTAAATATAGTTAATATTGTAAGTAGGTTTAAATAGGTTCTAATTTTATGTGAATACATTAGATACATAAGTTATTAGTGCTAGTAATTGATTATTCTTGCCCCGATGTCCAAGTAATTCAACTACTTGCAATTGCACTTTGTATAATAGAAACCATGACGAACAAGGTCGACATAAAATAACTTTTATGGAGTATAAGTTTGTAGGTCTTTTAATGACTTTAATGGAGTGAGTTCAAGAAAACTAATTGACACGATAAGCGGTTTGCCGTGCCAAAGGCTACTCGGTCACATCAGCTACGGTTAACCGTTTGTCGTGCCATGTACTCGAGCTGCAAACGGTTCGATGATTCATCCCCATTTTGGGGATCATTTCGAATCCATTCACATTCTGGAAAATAAATCCCCCATCGCATTGGTCTCGCACCTCATTCTCTTGTGAATTCTCACCTACCTGAAGTATCTAACGATAGGTCGATGCCTATTAGTTTCCATTCAAGTATCCTTTTGCAAGTTCCTTGCTGGAGGAGCTTCTCGCCTCGTCGGAGGTGTGTGCTACTGCAAGAGACAAGGCCCTCACCTTAGCACCAACTCCCCCATACCTTCGTTCTAAAAGATGCGGAGGGGGGAAGGGGCCATAATCATCCGACCTTCCCCCTCTCCTACAGATGCATGGAGATACTAGGGCTCCTCCAAGAAGATCCAACCATCGACGATGTTGATCGTTCTTGGGGGCTCAAGTGATGAGGTCCTTTGTCCGATAATCCCTCATATGTCACATGCGATGGAGGACGTGGAAATTGGGAGGTCGAAGGGGGTGTTCTTAGCCACACCATGGTTTGAACAAACTATGATTAAGTTTAATTTTTTGACGGCTGGATTTAAAGAAAGAGACAAGCGATACAAGGCAAGAAGTCCGAAGTACAACTGATATTTCAAATAAAGAGGGGCATATCTGTTATTACATAAGCTAAGAGCGACACAAGTGATAAAAACCGATTTTCTGACAACTTGCTGGATCCGGATCTAATTGAAATCAAACACAATACAATGCTTACAACTAAGAATCAAAGAAAGGAGATAATATACCACTGATCCACAACACAAAAATAGACAAAAATGATGTTAAATCAAATACATAATCGTCAAAATTCGATAAAAAAAAGGAGAGGCAGGAAAAAGAGTACTAATTTGCATTTCACAGCAGGAAGAACAGTACAGAAGTAAGAAAGCGGAGAGGAGATACATATGTAGGAAAATAGCAAATTATGCATAGAGAATTTGGTAAGATGATCGCATGTCCAACATTATTCCTTCCATCCATCTTAATATATATGCATCTTAATATATATGCAAATGGATCGACTGAATCGGATTTTTTTCGCAGAAATGGACGGAAAGGGGGAGATATGCACGGCGAAGACCGCCGTATAAACTAGTCAAGGGGAAAAAAAGAGTAACTAGTTCTAAGATCTTAAGCATATGGAAGAAGCTTGCTTCCACATCTCTCCACCCGATCGTTGCGTTGCAGGTAACGGCACTGCTGGAATTTACACGGTGTAGTGCTGCTGGATAGTGTCGATGTCGAGCCCTTTCAGCTTCACGACGGACTCGACATGACCCTTCAGCGTGTGCAGCTCCCGCAGCCTGAAATCCGAAAAAACTGCAGTTCAGTTGTCTCGCTTATGAAAAGATAGAACAAATCCCTACTGTCTCTTTTCCAGTAAAATCATAAGAGAAATTTATGATAAACACGACTAATGAATAAAATTGCCAAGTTTTTTGGATATACAGAATTCAATTATTTTTGAATTTTTAACAATAATTAAACTGAAATTCGAAATCCGCAGTTCAGCATTTTCGATTAGGAACAGATTAGATAGAATCCCAACTGTTAAATTTCAATTGAAAAAACTTGCTGTTAAAACAATTCCGACGATTAGATTGTCGTGAATGATTAACCGAAACATACAAAACAACAAAGATGATGTTTTCAAGAACCGTAACAGATGATCGAGCTAATTTTACACGGCAACTGCAGAAATTTTACCGAAAACTCGTTTTTACCATTGAAATTTTGACGTGAAATTCGTGGATTTTTTTGTCCTCCCGAATCATGCAGATACAGCTACTTAATTCACATCATTTACGAAAAAATCGGATTATTCGAGCAATTCGACGGTCAAAAAAATAGTAAGAACCGTGAAGATTTTATTACCTAGCGACCTCCGCACGCCTCTTGGCCTGCTCGGCGATCTCCGAGAGCTCCCTGTAGCTGCTCTTCTCTGGGAAGAGGTTGACGGTTTCCGGCGGCTGCAGCCCGTGGAGTGTGCGCTGCGCGGTGGCCCACTGTAACTCCCTCTCCTCCCGGCCATAGTCTTTCTTGGTCGTGAACGCCGTCTGAGGTTTAACACAACGGTGAGTACGACAATCGGACGACTAAACCGGAGAATGTCAATCGAAAAAAAACCAGTACCTTGTTCTCCAAGAGATTGTCCCAGGCCTTCCCGCTGAGGATGTACCGGATGAGGAACTTGATCCAGTCAAGCGGCACGAACGTGATGATGCTAAAGAGCCAGATCACCCCCGCCCACCCCCACCCGATCGGCTTGATCCTCGCGAAGCCCCAGTCGCAGTAAACAGCAATCAAGGTCGCGACCTTCGCATACGAATTCAAGTTACATAAGCAAACAGAAGCACAACTACTTAGTCTATTCTTAAATATCCGTTCACGATAATTTTTCGTACTTGAAATTAGCGAGATTCAAATGAATTTGATAGCATTACTAGCTACATACTGATTTTGATGGTGTTAAGAGAACGAGAAGCCGTACCAACTGGGCGAGGAAGAATGCGGACAGGAGGAGGAGACCGGGGCGTTCGACGAAGCACCAGCTGCGGGACCTCGTCACGAAGATGAGCGCCTGGCTGATGATGCTCACTTGCAGGTACAGCGCCGCCATCATCTCGTCCGGGCTGTTACGTATCGACCGGACACCCAGCTTGTCCGAGAAGAAGTCTGTTTCCTTCATGGCCCAGAAGAAGAGGACGGTCATCAGCGCGAGGTACGCGCCGAGAACGACCCCAGTCGCGAAGATCTCCTTCAATTTCCAGCTGTCCGGAACCGGCGACGGCTTCACTCTGTCCTTGGAGATCGTCATGATGGTACCTGTTCATGAACAAGGGCGTAAGATCTTGGCGGGAAGATTTTTTTTTTTGAAAAAAAAGGATGAGAATCGAAAGCCGACCGTCATTCAGGATGGCGATGATCAGAACCATGAACGGCGAGAAGTCGAACTTCCAGATGAGCGCGATGAGCATGAATCCGAACTGTAGGGGAAACGAAATCGATCGTAAGATCATCGAAACACGACATCTGGTTACTTACAGAAGCAAATCGAAGTTGGATTCTGTACTTACAACAATACGGATGGTGATCGACACTGCATAGATCTGCGAGAGACGAACAAAAATTGAACAGAAAATCAGCGTCCAAGATCGGATATGAAAACGGTCGGATACAGATAATAAGAGAAATATTTTACAAATTAGCTTAAATATATGTGTGCAAAATAGATTATATATGAAATATATATAACAAAAATCATTGTTTATATTTAGAGCAATCATATACGAAAAAAGTCAAATAAAAACCCAAATTCTATAAAACTGATGCATATACGTTCACCCACTCCAGTTGATCCAAATTTGTATAGATGTCATGATGTGAATATCAAAAAATAGGATTAGTAAGTTTATTGGGTCTTTGCACTTCTACTCCTAAGATTACTGTGACATATTGGTATTTTGCAGTTTAACCTTCACTTCAATTTAATATTTACATTATGGTTCCTGTAAACCGTGCCATGTTGAGGTAGTTATGAAAAAAATATAGTTATATATAAATCTAAAATTATACTTGTGTATTAAAACACATATACACACATATATACGCACAAGCACGGATATGAATACGGAGAAGTGTCGTACATACCGTGTAGTTCTTCATCCTCTGGAAGATAGCTCTACTGGTAAGAACAGCGCTGATGATGACGCTGAGCCCCGGCTCAGTCAGGACGATATCGGATGCGCTACGGGCAGCATCAGTAGCATCAGCAACCGCAATACCGATGTCGGCCTTCTTCAAGGCCGGGGCGTCGTTCACTCCGTCTCCCGTCATCCCGCAGATGTGCTTCCTCTCCTGCAGCTTCTTCACAATCTCGTACTTGTGCTCTACACCGTAGGAAATGAACCGTAAGATCATGAACTCTACGCTTATGAACATCGTCTAAAGACAGTGAAAACCGAAAAAATAATTACCAGGAAACACTCCGGCGAAACCATCAGCCTTCTCGATCAGTTCATCAACAGGGAGTGCTTCCACCGACGAATCCTTGTTGTTGCCGAGCAAAGACGAAGACGGGTACATGTTCGTGCCCATACCAAGCCTCCTTCCAGTCTCCTTCGCGATGGCGAGCTGATCACCTGTTCAAAAAAGACAGTATACATCAAACGCCAATTCGCGAGACGACAAAAACAAGATCATCCAAGTTGCTATGTTTAATACCGGTGATCATCTTGACGTTCACGCCGAGATTGAGTGCGCGGCGGATCGTCTCAGCACTGTCGTGCCTTGGAGGATCAAACAGGGGCAGCAAACCAACAAACTGCCATGGACCGCCGGCGCTTTCCTTGGTTCTTTCAGGAACTTCCTGTCAACATAAACGATTGTTAGCGATACATGTCGTGAGCAGCCTGTTTGCGAGCAGGAAGATCGTTACAAGACCTGCCGTGCGACAGCCAGAGATCGAAGCCCGCGCTCGGCGAACTTGTCGATGACTGAATGGGCCTTCCTCTTGACATCTTCCTTGCAGTTGCAAAGGGTTAAGATCTGTTCCAACAATCGAAGAGAGAACGGTATTCATCAGGAAATGTAGTATGCGGCAACGTAGATTTCGATAATTGCTATAAGTTAAAAAAAATAAAAACATAAATAAATTAAACCATATATCAACTCTATCCAGAATGTAGACTGAGTCTGAATGATCATGCGATCAGATTCATGAACACAGCTTAAAACGAAGAACACGAAAGTGAGACGGACCTGCTCGGGAGCACCCTTGCTGGCGCGATGCCACCGACCCTCGTTGTCGATGTAGGTGAGAGCTGTCCTCTTGTCTACCGGATTGAACGGGAGGAAGTGCACTTCTCTGATTCCAGCCCTCGCCTGTTAGATCAAAAAACATATATCCATCAGGAGCTACAGACCACCATATAACAATTTCAACTTACTGGTAATTCAAATCTCCAAAATATGAAAATTTATATCAGATCAAATGTGTTATTTACCTCCTTGGGGTCTGCGAGCATCCCGACCATGGCGGCGTCGATGGCGTCCTGGTTTTCAACCCTCGACGCCCTGGCGGCGAGCAGGAGGACATGGTCCTGGTCGACACCCTTTGTAAAGACCTCAATGAGGTTCTTGTCGACGCTAAGCTTGTTGAGAGTCAAGGTACCGGTTTTGTCACTGCAGAGCACGTCCATTCCGGCCATCTCCTCGATGGCGGTCATCCTCTTCGTGATGGCCCCCTGTTCGGAGAGCCTGTGCGAGCCGATGGCCATGGTGACGGAGAGCACAGTAGGCATGGCGATGGGGATCCCACCGATCAGGAGCACGAGGAGGTTGTCGATACCGTCACGGTACTTCCTCTTCTGGATGGGGTACATGACTATGATCTCGATCACGATTCCGATCGCGATGGAGCAGATGCAGAAGTTTCCGATGGCCGTAAGCACCTTCTGGAAGTGACCGACTTGGTTCGTGCTGTCGACCAAGTGCGCGGCTTTGCCGAAAAAGGTGTGGACACCGGTGGCAATGACGACGGCCTCGATCTCGCCCTGCTTGCACGTAGAACCAGAGAAGACTTCGTCGCCGGGGTTCTTCGTGACCGGGAGGGATTCACCGGTAAGCGCAGATTGGTCAATCTTTAAAGGATCGCCCTCAAGGAGACGTGCATCGGCTGGGACGATGTCACCGAGCTTGATGCTGATGATGTCACCGGGGACCAGTATCGCGGCATCCTGCTCGCTCCAACGGCCGTCTCGGAGCACCTTGGTTTTGGGAGCGAGGCCGGCCATGAGAGCGGCCGCGGCATTTCCGGCGTTGTTCTCCTCTATGAAACTGATGGTGGAGTTGATGACAAGGAGCACAACGATACCCACAAAATCCTGCCAGTCCGGCGGCTTTCCATCTCCGTTGGCGAGCGCAATGGCCATGATCGCGGCCATCTCCATGACCCATGAGAGTGGATTCCACATGAAGCCCAGAAATTTCAGAATCTTGCTTTCCTGATCGTCGTGAAGAACAGATACACATGAGTATGTCAATAAAAAAATCAGAAAAATGCAATAATTAGTTCTCCTGATTGACGCAAAGCATATACGATTCCTCGATAAAAGTTGATAGAGATTAATTCACCTTCTTCTCCTCGAGCTTGTTGGGCCCGAAGATGCTCAGACGATTTTCTCCCTCCGAGCTGGAGAGACCCTCTGGCGAGCATTTCAGCTGCTCGAAAACCTCCTCGATCGGAATCTTTTCCTGCAGAAGAAGATCAACGGGTAATTGTTAGAACAGCGGGCAATCTTCTCAGTTGCAAAGGCTATACATGCGACATTTTACTTAATAACCATCTTCGAGATGTTTATTGCTCTGCTCATATTAAAAAAAATCCAATTTTTCTCGCATGCATCACAAATGAATCAAAGTCTGAGCCGACAAATAATCTATAATTTTAGGGTTATGGGTTCATCCAAAACAGGCATTCGATTCAGAACTCTCTTAAAAACGAGATTTAAAAGTTTTTTAATAAACTAAAAATCTGAGTCCACATAAACACAAAGTTTATCAGTTTTTATTGACAGTGATCAGTGCAGTTTTCTGACTAAACAAAAAGACCTTTTTACTGAAAAAACCACACCTTTTTTAGTAAAAAGTCTCGAATAAGCGAAAAAAAGAAAAACGCAGAACATAAGCATGCCTTTCCAGGTAATAATACAGTTCAGAGATCCCTTTGAACATGAGAACCACTTTTTAGACGCACGCCATACCATTTTTTCAGAAGTTGAAAAGCGACAGATGATTCTCTTACTAGTAATGATCGAATCGCATGCTTTCATCTCTTCATGATCCACAGAACTATTCGACAACTCAGAGAAAAACTCTCCTTAAATTTCTCTAAGAACCACACTCTCGACATTATGATCTAACGAACGTTATATCATTCAGACATGCCTTGTTCTTATCATATTTAAATCACAAAATGGACAGCAATACATCGGGAAATGCCCAACTACTGATTTGATTGCGACGCTATCCTAAAAAGAACAGAACCCACAAAAACAAACAGAAGACTAGATGCAGTGATCAAGACGCCATGATTAAGTGGACAAATAGCAACATATCACATGTCCACTGTCTGTTTAGAGTCAAATGGAGAACGGCAAGTTGGCAACCATAAACTTAGGCAGAGATCTTCCTGTTCTATCCACCACCTTCCAAATAACGTTAAGATTTAAAACAACTTGAGAATTTTAGTCAACACGGCATACTAACAGGTGTTCGTTCTTCAGAAAGCAACGGAAATTAGTTTTGTGCATCTCCTCTAAACCCGGGCTATTCGCCTTCGTGCTTTTAATGGAAATAAAGGAAAATTCGATAGATGGTCAATGGAGATCGGTTTCCTTTATATGGCTTTCCGTCTGTTTTCCACAAACATAAATCCACCACTTATTTACCTCTTTCCTGGAAGCTACAATGTTGAGATGAACATGATTACTTGATGGTGAAAACCATATGAAAATCAAACTTTTTTACCTCGAGAGTTAATGGCATGTCCCTGACAACGGTGTTCATAAATGTGAAAGTCATCTCATTTGGACCAAATACCATATTGAAAATATCAAAACATGACATTTTCCTTCCTGATAGAACCGAATATTTCGAGATTTGGTAGACACCAAAGTTAGGACTCGTGTAATAGAAATTTCCCGTTCCTTTTTTCCCAAAAAAGAGAGCAAAGATAAAACCCACCACTGAGAAGAACAGTGCAAACACCACTAAGTGATCCCATGTATTTATAAATTTATTTTTTCCTACTTGTTCAAAAAAATCCATTTAAACATATTTTTGTTCGACAGGAAAAACAAGATGGTGGAGGATGAGATGGAAACATATGATCTTATATATGCATATAAATTTGTCAAGCACAGAACAAACACTGCCCTTTTTTGTTTGGAATCTAATTCTTTCTGTTGATGCTTTACAGATGTCGATTTCCACCACCCATGTTTGTGAGAAGTAATATGTATTTCTATCTTCAGTTAAAAGACAATAATCCCACGAAAATGACTCGAAAATAATTCCCCAAAAACATGACTAACTCTTTCTATGATATCAGAGAGGAATAAAAAAAGCGTATTTCTCACTACAATTCAGCTTTATGTTTTCAAGACTCTTTCTATTTATATTTGAAAAAAGCTTAATTCCAGTAATATTTGGAATTTGATCCTGAGATCTGTACAGAGAAAACAGCTCCTGGAGATAATACAGAAGGAAAAAAAGGATAAATGCAGCCTTTTTTAAGGGAAAAATATTTTGGGCAAGTAAGCCCACATTACCCAATCATCTTCCTTATTAATATAAGTTTCCAAATTTGTAGCAAGGGCGACCCAATCGAGGAGGACAGAGGAAGACGTACACGCGGGTTACCAGTAACAAATGCCTCGAAACCAACAAAACACATTTAAAACAGCATAAGGTGCACAGAAATAGAGTCAAACACCGTTCAATATTTTTTCTCACACACCCTGTTCAAAAAACTAATACATATCTCCATCACCAACAAATATAGAATTAATATTTTTATTTTTTTTACTTGCGTTCATGTGAGATGGGAAGAGAAAAAACGTGAAGTGCATAAAAAAGAAGAGGACAAGAGAAATCCACCTCATAGAACAGTACACACACGAACAATAATTAAAAACAGAGGAGCAGAGAATGGAAGAAAGAGACCTAAACTTTCCAACTTTCCGGCTCCAAGCACCCATAAATAGAAAGCAAAAAAAACTACATAGACTACAGAGATCGACATGACCCACATCTCCAAATCGATCAAAACGCCGTTTTGGCGATCGAAGACGCGGGAATGGAGCAGAAAAAAGAAAGAAAGATGGAAGCTTTACCAGATCAACAGTCTCGTTCTTGATGTCTTCGAGGGAGGCGCCCCCCATGGCGGCGGAGATGGAGCCCTAGCACGAAGGGGAGGGCGTCGATCGAACTCCCCTCTCTTCGAGGAGGAGAGAGGCTTTGTAGAGAGAGAGAGCGGGAGAGAGAGAGAGAGAGAGAGAGAGAGAGAGAGAGAGTACGTTGAGGAGAGGAGAGGAGAGGAGAGCAAAGGCCATTTTATACACAGAGGAGAGACCCAATGGGTTTGGGACTCCAGTCCCACTTTACACATCTGACACACCGTAAGCCACTAGGGTTTTAACCCTTAAAAAAGTCCACTACTTTCTTTTTTTTATTTTTATTCTTTCCATTTTCTCAGTTTTTTTTCCAATAATACTTGTGCATGCACCTCGTATTTTTAATATTTGCAATATCAATTACGCTCCTTCTTTTTTATGAATACCAGTGGTTGTCTTGCCTTCTTATAAAATTTGCAGTTCAATTCTTTTGTAATACCGGTTATACTCTTATTTTACCTTAATAGAATGACAAAATTGTGAATTTTTATAGGAAGATAGGGGTACAACCGGTATTCCAAAAAGGAGAGGGGTATAAATGATGTTGCAGAAGTTAAGAATGAGAAAAATTATAAAACTCAAATTGTTAATGTCACACTTTGTATTTTTATTTTGACAAAATTTACAGTAACGTTCTTCCGCTAGCATCCATGTATTATGCCGATAAAAGGGCAATCTTGTAAATTTGTAGGAATTAGAGGCACAAGTGTAGCTCGAAAAAGTTAAGTGTAGGAATTAGAGGCACAAGTGTTATGGGAAAAACTCAAAAGGTACTTGTGTAAAAGTTCTTTTTTTATGTTTCTTGTTATTATATTTTTTAAATTTACATTAAATTAATTATTTAAATTATTTTAAGATTTTTTACACTTGAATACCTTCAAAATTATGCAATTACAATTAGGTCCTTACAACAACCCTTGTGCTTTTATATTTTTTGCAAAATTCATGTGTTGTCTTTCTATTATTACATTTATGCACCTATTTCAACTTAGCAGAAAGGCAATACTGTGAATTTTGTAAGAATATTGGAACACAAGTGTTATTTGAAAATAATGTAGAGGCATACAATTGTAATATCTCAAAGGGGCACACCTGTAAAAATCCTAATTAATATAGATTCATACTTTTTTCCGTGATTACAATATTTTTTTGTTTTTTAGGTGGAGAAATAAGGTGGATACCCCTTTAACGCGTACCATAGACAGGGATAGCGAAGAGAGCGTAACATGAGAGGGTGGAAGAGAATAGAAGGGGTTAAGAAGTGACCATATCAAATTAATATTTGTCAAATTTTTTCAAAAATTTAACCAATCATCACTAAAATTTGAAAGAAGTACGCGATATTATGATATCAACTAATAGGTTATTTGTTGTCTCTTAACAGTAACAATAGGAGACGAGGTTCAGATCGTTGGATCATCATCAAATGACTATGTAATCATACAGTGTTCGTGGTTACGAGACGAGCTCCTAAGTTAGATGTAGGCCTAGGGTAAGATATGGAAAATATCATCTAATTTGAAAAAAAAAATATAATTCAACAACATAAAAAGCAATGGAGTTTAGCATGATTATTTTAATTAAAAGGATGCTTGAGAACAACATAGCAATAATATGAATTCCAACAAAAATGGAAAATGTATGTGCATGTAATGAGAAAATGCAATAAAATAGTTTTTTTATATTTGATAAAAGTTTATTTGTGAAGATTTCAAAGTATTGTTTTTTGGAAGTAATGTATACAAATGAAAATTGTGAGTATAAAGGTTAGTAAAAAGTATACATTATGAGATATTAGATCATAGTTGCAACTACTTTTCACAAGATCATTTTGATATCGAAAATTTTAATTTATTATGGTAAATTACAGAAAAATGACTTTAATTATTAGTCCATTTCTAATAAAAGATCTCATTTTTCAAATATAAAAAAAAGGATTCGATCTTATATTTAAGTTTCTATGACTTTTTTATGTCAACGTTAAATCCTAAAGTTGAAATTCCAGACCTTTCTTTGTTATATTTTAAAATTGAGGTGCTAAATTAGAAATTGATGTATAGTTGGGGTTTTTTTATATTTTCTATTGTTTTTTAAATTAAAGAGAATAATTATGGATTATTTTCTTTCTTATCTCTTTTTTTCTTATTTGAGATTTGGGATGATGGATATTCAGGAAAGAGATCAAATTGAGCTATTTTAGGGATAAGGGAAAGATTTTACAAAGGAAAAGGAAAAGGAAAAACAAATGTAATTGAGTATCTAAATTAGGAAATATGCAATGGAATCTCTTGCTGGATTTTTAAAAGATATATATCTATTTATCGCTTGAAATATATTAACAAAATTGCATAATCTGAAATTCAGCAGAATTTATTCCAAATTTTCAACAGCAATGTTGATATGTTTGTTGTTAATATTATCTTATAATGAGGAAATTTGTTGTAACGAACTTGATTGAACTTTAATATAATATGGAGAACCACTTCAATGTATATTATCCCCTAATTTATATATCCATAATCTACATTATTCTGATTAATGAGGACTATTTTAAGAAGAATTAAAGCAATAGAAGAAATTTCATATCAATTATTCTTTCGCCACCTTCTCATACTAAAAAAATTCAGGAAATAGAATATAGTAATAAGAAATAATTGTTTATTCATTTTATTTAAGAAATCATGGGCAAGGTTAACATGTACATACTTTAACTAGGGTCGCTTATCGAACTAAAGAGTATTCTTTCGATAATCAGTCGGAAAATATTCAGTCATTATTTAATGAATTGAACATGAACATGAAATAATAGTTTGATAAGTTTAATGAACCGAATATGAATTCAATAGATATTCTTTTGATAAAGGTTTGAGTTCGATTAGACTTTATATAAATATGAGACATTTTTTAAATAATTATCAAAATATTTCTAACTAATTAAACAACCATGAAATTATAATATTTAAAAATATAACTATCAATCGACACCTAAGATGTCGACTTGGGGAGCAATGCCTAAATCGGACCTATCAACACATGAGGTGCTGATTTGGAAGGCAATCTCCAAATAGGTACCTCAAATATCGATTTAGATCTAACCCTTTTGGTTTATTTGCATATCCATCCACCATTTATTATTAATACTTTTTTCTGAACTAACTCCTATTTATTATCAATAATTTTACATTTTTCTATCTGTCGAAATTGTTCTTGTCATCCTTTTTTTATATTATAATTATTTTCCTTCATTATATTATATAAATATATTAAATTCATTATTCTGATTATTTATAGTTATACCTAGGATTTAGAGTCTATTCAATTTAAATTTGTCGATCATCAACTCGACACCAACTACGGATGAAAAGGGATCGAATACATATCAGATATGACTATTTCTATATCCATATTCACATCGTCTAGAGCCCCTCCCTTCTCATAGGGGTCCGGGGCCCCCACTCGCCCCCCTTCCCCTCCTACCCCCTCCCCTCCAAAGGGGTCCACCCCCCCCCAATCCCAGTGGAGACTGCACTCCCTAAACCCTACCTCCTCCCCTAAACCCTTTGGTATCTAATATGAATACGTATATGGATAGGAATCAGATGAGGATTTAGGGAACCATATAATCGGATACGAATTCATATCGAATATTCATCAAATATGAATCTAGATTGAATAAAAAGTGAATAAATATATTAATCACTTAAGATCGGATATGAGTATGAATGAATAAAAATAAATTACGAACTTAGATCGAATTAATATCAAATAGAAAATAATTTAAAAAGGAAATCATTACAATATATATACAATTATAAACATATTTATCCAAACAATAGAAGTTATAATCACACAGTGGCGCTCTACAAATATAATAGTTGAGGGGTTGAAGCCTACTTTAAGGATTGTGTTATTATGATTCATATGAATCAGTGGTTGAAGATCGAGGGAATGCATGGACTTGAATTTGACTTGTTTTTTACATAAATAATTATATTATATTATATATGTACATATTTATGTATGTGTATGTGTTATACATTATATTCAGATATTCGAATCTGATTCATCATATCCATATACATATTTGGAGATTTTTTCTAGTTGGTATCCATAATTGATTAATGCTCTAATACATATATCAACATTTGTTAATTTTTCAAATACGGTAAGCGGATATTCAGATATATCCATATCTATTTTCATCCCTAACGTTGACTGCCACAAGATAAGAATTTTAAATTTAAATATAATTTTATTATTATTTAAATTAGTAATTTAAATTTTTATACAATTTATAGAAATTTATTTTTAAAATATATAAAGGGAGTATATTTGTTGTTACTCTACGATGAACATTAAATTGAATAGGCTCTAAATCTTAGGTATAACTATAATTAATTAGAATAATGGACTCAATATATATATAATGAAGGAGACTAATTATAAACGAAAAATAAAAAATATGACAAAGAACAATTCGATAGATAGAAAGATGTAGATTTTGTTGATAACAAATGAGAGTCAGTTCACAAAAGTATTGATAAGAAATGGTGGATGGAAATGCAAATAATCCAAAAGGGTTATGCTCAAATCGGTACATGAGATGTATATTTGGAGATTACCTTTTAAATCGACGCCTCAAGTACTGATTTGGACATTACCTCCCAAATCAGCACCTCATATAGCTATATTTTTAAATATTGTAATTTTGCAGTTGTTTAATTTATAAAGAATATTTTCATAATTATTTCAAAAAAAATATCTTACATATGCATATATTTGTATACACATTAAATTTTTAGAGTAAATGAAACTAAATATGAATAGGAAGATTTAATCAAATTCAACGTGATTTATTTTCTATTTTTATAAATGATTATTGAACTATTGAACTTTATTATCGAACTACAGCTTCGAACTTGTTCATTTCAATAAGTTTGACCTTAAGTCTAACAGTTTACAAACTACTATCGAACTGAACTTAAACATTCTTTTTGGAACAAACTCGAACTCAAATTAATTATACCGAACTTATATTGAACCGAACTCAAATATATATATCCATTCATTACCGTTCAGTTCGATTAGCATCCCTAACTTTAACGACTGATAAAATATTTTTCATTCTCTTTAAGTTTTTATGATATTAATCCGCTTTGTGATTTTACATCAGGTTTGTTCTAAATTCAAGTTCCACTGATGTTAACTTACTTACTATCACTCTATTTGTAATAGTCAAATTTTTGATAGAATTATACCTTATAACAAGTAATATTTCTGAAAAGATTTTGATAGAGATTTCCCTTATACAAGAAATAAGGAAATTTCAGTAAAGTTTCCTATTATACAAGACATGAGAAAGAAAGCATCGACGGAATTATAGGAAAGATCGATCAAAACGATGAAAATTTAGTATGTCATGCATCATTGATCTGTGAATCATGTGAAGAATCACGTGCTCACCATGAGGCGAAGTCGTCTCACCCATGCGGGGCATTAAGTTATCCTCACCCATGCAGGGCATTAGTTAAGTTTCTATATTGCATATTAGCACTACTAATTGCATACAGTAAAGAATCGATTTGTCTCATATCATAACTAGGTGTAATATGTAGTGGATTACATATTCATGGATGGTAAAGCTGCCCTATCTCAAGTAGGGATATACTAAGAATTCTTCACCATGTGTTAATATGGAAGAAAGAACTTGGGCAGGTGATTCGATTCGAGATGCATATCTCATATATTGAAACTATCGAATTTTAACAATTTCAGCATGGCTAAAATTAACATCTTTTAGATGAACGAGTTAGAAATGTTGGTCTTACATGAAATAACACAAAAAATTATAAAGGAGGTGTGTGTTGAAACTAACCCCTAGAAATGCTTCATATAAAATTTGAATGACAACATATTGTCATTGAGTGATATGTATGCACGTAGAGTTTTTTTATACTTGTGCCCCTCCAAGATTCTATAATTACAGTTATGTCCATAATTTTTTGCATTAATACATGTACCCATGTACTCTTACATAATTCACAGTACTACCTTATGTTGATGTAATATACAAGCATAAGTGTATGATAGAAGGGTAGTACTACGAAATTTTAAAAGCATACATGGGCACAAGTTTTATCGTAAATAAGTAAGGGCATAATTGTAATTGTAGAATCTAAGAGGGGCACGAGTGTAAAAAATCCATGTATGAGGGTGTGTGACACAGAGGGATTTACATAGATATAATATTAACATATTCTTATTTGAAATTCAACTCAATTCAAACCTATCAAATTTTAGCAGTCTTGAAATTGCTGAAATTGGCCTCTTACATGTTTATTTTTAGTAAAATTGTAATATAAGCTATTCTGTCTAAAATGTTCTAAAAAACTACAAAATAATTAAAAAAACGAGTGGGTGCTAACTCCGAAAGCGTAGGCTCATCTTACCCATATGTGTGTGCAAGTGTATGTATATGTAGAGGGTTGATCTTATGAGAGCCAAAACTTGTGAGAGCATGAGAGCAGTGATTTAAACCACTAGATTCAATCAGGAGAGAAAAGACTAGGAGAGAGAAGACATAATCTAATGGTCCAAAATTACTGCTCACATGCGCTCACAGTTTGTTGCTCTCGCAGAATCACTCCTCTGTATATGTATATGAATACGTACGTGTATGAATGTGTACATATAATATTTGACTTCCAATCTTCTTATATCGATAAAGATTGATGCCCTTCTCGTGGTTAACAATGGTCGCAGGTTGTTGGGAGAAAGGTCTTCGACAATTTAAAGCATATGCACCACTTATTTTTTATTATTATTATTCGTGGTAAGTTCTATATAAATAATTGAACTTAGATGACCCCCTTCAATGCATGATCCCACAGTGCATGAACCAAAACCATAGACGACTTTATACAAAAGTCTCATGTTTTGATTGTGGGTGTTGTTTATTGAGCAATTGTTTATTCTCTTGTGATTCGTGATGCTTTGAATCTCAAGCTATAAGGTTCTTGGATCACATTTTCCTCAATAAATGATCATCATGTAATGTCACATTTTCCTCAATAAATGATCATCATGTAATGTCTTTTTATAGATTTTTACACTTTTGTTTTTTTTCGATTTTTCAATAATAATAAGGATCTTATCACTTATACTCTTCTTAACTTTTAACTTCTGCAGTATCAGTCATGCTCTTTATTTTTTGAATGACAGTTATACCACTACTTTCTTACAGAATTCACAATTCTGCCCTTCGTTTAAGGTAAAGTAGGACATGATTAATATTACAAAAGGATATAATTGTGAATCTTATAGGAATATAGGGCACAAGTGATATTCCAAGAAAAGAGAGAGGCATAATTGATATTGCAAAAAATTAAGAAGGGTACAAGTGATAAAAAAACCTAACAAGGACAACCCCTACCGTCGTGCCCCTCGATGATTTTGCAATATCAGTTATGGCCCTCCTTTATTGCAATATCAATTGTGCATATATCTTTTTTGGGTAATTAGTAGTTGTGACCTTCAGATTGGTTTCCATCCATTCGCTTCCCAATCGGACGTTTATCTCAAGAATATAAGCGTAATTGGAAAGAAAAAAAAGGATACACGTGTAATTTTTTGGAAATTTTAGGGGCACAACTGTAAGTAAATTTTACTAAATCGGATTTTTGGTTAGTACAAATCATGGTTTGGCTTATCTCACTAACATCAAAATAAATGAAGGGCGCAAAAGATAACATTGCAAGAAGATAGGGCATAACTGATATTGCAAAAAAAGGAGGGATAACTGACATTGCATAATCTAAGAGAGGCTCAATTGTAAAAAAAATCTTTTTTTGCAATTATACTTGTGATTTTATATTCTTACAAAGTTCACAATAATTTCCTTTCGTTATTACAGTTGTTCTCTTTTATTACACTAGCGGAAGGGTAATATCGTGAATTTTATAAGAATATGGGGACACTAGTATAAAAGCAAAAAATCTAAGTAGATAAGTGTTATTGAAAAAACTTAAAAAGACACAAGTGCAAATAACCATTCTTTTTAACCCGTAATGCATTGGATAAAATGGAGAGATGCCGCAATAACATGGACTTATAACAACGAATAATTTGAAGAATCGATATCGTATTTTCTGATGTCGAATATACGACAATGAATAACTGCCATGGTAAAAATCGACGATATAATACCGCCGAATAATACAAGTTAATTTATTATAATTCTCGAGTTTTTTTCTTCCAATAAAAGTTAAATAGATCACTATAAAAAGCTAAAAGCAAATAATAATAGATAAGCATTGTTATATAAACAATTATTAATAATATAACGCTGATATTATATATAGTGCAAAAAGATCAAGAATAAATAATTATCTTATAATGAATATATCCATTTGTAAGGAAAATCGTAGCAATAAATAAAAATTTCGCCATTCTTTAAAAAAACTAGTATTTAAAAATATCTGTTTTTGTTAGATGAACTTCCGAAATCATCGGAAAATAACGGAATATAGTTCTTGATGATATTTTTAAAGTTTTTTTTGACGAAGAACGAATTATCAATCAGTCTAATAAAATTTCAGTATTATTTAATGAAGTGAAAAATGATAAATCAATTAACAAAAGGGATATGTAGAATATCTAAAAGCAATTTTAATACGACGATCCCCTCAACTAAGTATTTAAAAATCGAACCGGACACCAAATCAGCTAGTTATTGGTTTTTTAGTTTTATGGTTGGTCCAATGGGACCGACCGGTCAAACGGGTGATGACGTCAGCGACTCACAAAAATCGAAAAAGATCGAACTGTTGTATTATTGATTTGGTTAGTATGTTTCAACTGGATTGAACCAAGTTAAACCGATATATTTTACAAATAAATATGAAAATGCTACATCATGTTTTTGGAGAGTTTGTACACTGTCCCCTTCCTGCTTTTTCCAATAACACTCTTATCCCTGTTTTTTTACAATTGTATATAAGATTGGCTTTTTATTAGTACACTTGTTCCTATATTATACTAACATAGGGATAATATTGTAATTTTTTAATGGTATAAGTGTTATTAAAAAATTCCAAAGGACATAATAATCATATTTTGTAAGATTCATATAATTACATTATGCATGTGTTGTATAAAACTAACAATTTTAAAACTATTTATACTCTAATTATTGGTGTAAAAAATGTGGCTCTTTATTAATCTACAATTTATCATATTTTTATACCTTTTATTGAGCAAAATTCATGTTTAATCAATTACATTTTTTTGTTTATTTTGTGCATAATTTTCTTCTCATCATTTTCATATGCATTGCATTCAACATCATCCAAAAGTTTGCATGTTCTTATTAAAAAAGGGATTTTTACCTGGCAGACCCTATAAACTTTGCCAATTACCTCCACGACCTTTGAAACAACCTAATTCCCTACTTGACCCCGTAAACTTGCCAACTCTTACCCCATGAACCCTCCGGGTAATCTGTTTGAAGCATGTGGGGGTTCTTGGGTAATTTACAGGGTTGATGGGGTAATTATGTTGTGCAAAAGGCTGTAGAGGTAATTGGCAAAGTTTATAGAGTCTGTCGGGTAAAAATCCCTAAAAAAATAATAAATAAAAAATATTAATCCATCCTTCACCAATGACGGGTGAAGAACCCATCCTCGCCATTGACGACCCCTCCTCAACTCTCCGCCACCGCCATCTCCACTATAGTGCTTGCCGCAACACCGCCTCCCTCCCCCGCCCCCTGTAGCATTGTTGCGGGTGACCGTCGTGCGACCATGCCTGTCGACACCATCCTGGAGAAGAAGGGGTCCAAGGGACCCCTTTGTAATTCATATTTCCTTTAGTTTTTTTTATAATTTTGTAATTTGTATTTATTTCTTTCATACTCTTAAATTACATTTCAGTCCGTAAAGGACCTTTTCTGCAATTTCGTTAAAGTCTATTTATTTTTATGTAATTTTCCCATTAAGTACTTTTTAATCAGTACCTTTTCATTTATGTCCAGATATATTTTCTTAATTACAGTTAAGTCCTTAACTTTCAATTTATTTGCAATCAAGTCCCTAAGTTTCTATGAAAATTACATAAATACCCTTGGCACTTCAAAAAATCATCAAAAATAGCAGAAAATTTTTAGAAAATTCATGTGCAATCCTTATGATGTCTAGAATCTAGTGATAGTGGTTTTGATATATTTTATGGCTTCAAAAATAAAAAGGAAATTAGATTTAATTTTGGATCAATAACGTCAAAAATGCTCTTGTAAATAGAATAAATATTTGCATAAAATGTCTGACTCCCTATGTATCGATCCTCTACTTGCCCTATACATATTTTAATATCTATACCATATAGTTGAATAAAAATTATCTGAATGTCTTGATTTTCGCATGTGCACACAACAACGCATAAAAACACACTTTTAGCACATCGAAAACCCGCGTCTTCATTTTGGCACCGTTACCGGGGACTCGGCAACTTTCTCAATTTATTTTGCCGTTTTTATTCTTTATTTTGATTTGTAAACTAATTTCATTTTTCTTTCATTGCAGGTAAAAAATCCAAAAAAGTGGATCTGTCTCGCGCTCTCTTGTTCTCTCTCGTTCTCTCTAGCTCGTATTCTGATCCGACATACCACGCACTGTAAGATCTTTCCAATCTCTTAGGCATTTCTAGGTTCTTGCATATGTGTATGTATTTTTTAAAAAAAAATCTAAAATCATAAAATCAAGTTCTCTATTACTTTCATCTCTGTGGATCCCTCTCCCTTCGCTCGCTAATTAAACAAGATCACTAATAGAGTTGCTCGCTTAATCAGATAAGTCCAAAAAGTCATCGCGTGGCTCGGACGAAAGTGGATTGAAGTGTTTGAAGTGTTGTACATTGTACACAATTTGGTGTGCACAAACAATCAACCTTAGGTCAGAGCCAAAAATCCCGTAGATTTCTTGACTACTGAATTTAAAATATTTAGCCACTTTTCAGTGAGGGAAACCTTAGTAGAGTGGGTGATTCAAGGACACCACATTTGGCATTGTCCTCAAGAAATACGGATAGTCGTTCTGCGGTCTGTATACTTGCAACCATATTGGCTAAAATTGGATGCAACTAAGCGTAGGAACTCGGGACATGCCTCAAATCTACAACTAGATTTTAGGTCAATCTTTTTGTGTGCTTGATTTTTCGTCAACAATTTATTAAAAGTTTTTGAAAAGATAACCACTTCTACGACAACTCGTGTGCGTTGGTCAACTAATATTGCTTTGTGTTTGCATTATTTTTTCCTTCTCCAAAAATGATTCCTAGTGAACAAATCAATGCCTACGTGAAAAGTATGTCAAATACTAATTCTGCACTGCAATATCACGATTACTCTTCACAATATCAATCATCTTATGAGGGAGATTTCTACCCGAATTATGTCGGTTCACAATCAAATTTCGAGATGCCATACAACTACACTTGGGAAAGCCACCCCGATCAATCCGAGTACCGACAAATTCACGACCCTCCACAATCCTAACCATTCTCCTATCCAAGTGCTAAATCATCTAACTTAGGGATGCATGACCAATCTGAAACTTGCTATGGATCTAAGTCAACTTATTGCACCCTTTCTCCACCTCAACCTCATATCAACCAAGTTCACAAGACAATCTTCGAGGGCTTTAATATCCTCTTGAATTCATTGAAAACCTTTGAGGTGGATATGAAAGACAACATGAGGAGAATGTCCATCAATTCGCTTAAATCCGTGAACACTTATTTGCCAACCCACTTAGGATTTCAGATACGATGATTGAAAATAGGCAGATTTCCGATCAGGGAATTCTCGAACTTGAACCAGCTTGGAGTGAACTGGAAAACATAATCACATATCAACATGAGTATGACAAAAATTTTCGAGGACAAAATGAGGAGATTTTGGGGAAAATCTGATGAGATTGAACAAACACAAAATTTTCGAGAACCACATCAAAAGGATGATCTTAATGAGGATTTTTTAGAAATAATTATAGATACCAATTCTTCCAGCCTCTAGCATAATTCCGAGCCAAATGATTTTTATGTCACTAAGGTAATCCATTTTCCACATTGTTCGAACACAATTTTAATTGAAATTCCCATCGAATAAAGGATCAAACTTGAATATCTAATTAAGAACAATGATTTTGACTATGGAAGTTCTGATGATGATTGGCCTGAAATAATCGTTGAACATGATGTCAATCTAGAGGTTGAAATAAATGGTGACAATAAAGAATCTAATGTTGAGACCCATATCATGGCCCCTCCTCCATCCGATGGAATAGAGATTGAAATATCTGAGTTGTCTACCAAAATTTTAACTTCGAATTCATGTTTGAATATGAATCTGATTCTGATGTGGATTATAAAATGAATAACTCTAAGGATGAATCTGAGGATAATGATGAATTTGGTTCTCATAATGAAATTAGTATTTATTCTAATAATGATGATGATTTGTTAGAAGAATGCAACAATGAAATCAAAATTAACATTGAGGATGGATCTGATGATGAGATTAAATACGAATCTGAGTACAATTCTGGATCTGGGGAAGAACATGAGAATGATGATGAACATAAAGATAAACATGATAATGAAATTGAACTTGATTATGAGCATGATGATGATTTTGAACAAAAGAGAAAAATTAAGACTAAGTTACCGCAACTTGCATTGAATCTCAACCCCGACAAGATGTCAGAAGTCTTCCCTGATGACTCTCTCAGGGATGAACTCATAACTTCCCACTCCAATCCCATGACCTCTTTGGAAGATGACCCTCCTGGCTTTCACTCTCTAAGTGCATCCCCTGATATTACCTCGAATTTCAGTCAAGATGACTCTTTGTCTCTTGATAATTTTTTGGTTGAAACTGAAGAGCTCCTCAAGAAAATCGATGATGAATGACCAACTATCACAATGATTCGGTCATCGTAGGAATCATCTTCTTGATCGATGATAATTGAGGTATGAGGGAAAGAAATAATTACTTCGAATGAAATTGATGATTTACATAACGACAATGAGCATGAATAACTATTCAATTCAAGTATACATGAGAAGGATTTCACTGATAAATATTTTTATGTGATGAACACAAATTTTATAACTATGGATCATATCGAACCGAACGATCGTTTAAAGACACTTTTATCGAAATCGACTCTATCCTTTTCACTAACAACTTCGTTTGAGTCGACTATGTCTTTTATCATACCAACAAAATCGATCATTCACCTAAGCTTCATGTCTCTAGAATCACCTACCCACCTCGAGCTTCACATGATTAGCTTTTTCAAATCTCTTGAGCAAAGTTCTGTACATCATCGTGGTTCTCTAAACACGGATGTCACACTTACTCGAGACACAGGGTATTTCTATCCCTGGAGTCACTAAAGAATATCCTGGCAAATCAGACTCACTGTCGCTGAAGCGACTACTCGAATCCTCTCGTTAGTCAACAATTAACCCACACAAGTAATTAAGAAATTAAGAGCCAGAGTTAAAATTTATACCCTACTAAGAATATACAATGGCAATGATGAATCCCCATTTCATCACCTTTATTCTATCATTTTGGCCTTAAAAACCCTATCTAATGCATGTAAATAGCATTAAATTATACAAAATAGCATCCATCATTTATTACATTTATTGTGTAAAAAATATTGTTTTTAATGACAAAATTATAGAATAAAGAGAATAAAAGAAAAAAGAAATAAAATATTGAAAATATTTTATGATCCTAAATCCTGAGACCAAGTCAAGCATTGAGTTGGTCGATAAGGAATAAAGTAGGGGGGATAAGGGTCAAAAAGAGAAATAGACCATATTATTTTATTCATTATTTATGCATTTTGACTCCTATTTTATTCTTTATTATTTATTTAACAAATGAAGAAATTTATACATGAAAGTTGTAGATAAGAATATAAATAAAAATACAAAATTAAGTTTGCACAAAAATAATATACAGTATTCATTTTATACACAAAATAAAAAGCCAAAAACCAAACTTCACAGACCCATATCTTTCAAATAAAACTCAAAATATATCAAAATCACCTCTAATTGTATATAACTTTTCACAAGCTATTTAATAGAGGTGGTATTATATTTCTTGGAGTTACTGAGTGAAAGTTAGGTTTTTGACCCCTATTGTATATTCTACAGATTAAAATATTCATTTTATTCATCCTTTATCATTTTTATAAATTCATATTTTTATAATTTTGTAAATATTATTTATAAAAAATGTGCATATTAAAATTAGAATAAAAACAAAAGGAAAATGCAAAAATAAAATAAATCTATGTGAAAACATAGATAAAATACCTATGATTATACTTGTATAAAAATAAAAGGGAGACATATTCTTTTATCTCTTATTCTTTCATATTTTTATAATATTATAAATATTGTATAAATTCTAATAAAAATACAAAACCAAAGTAAAACTCAATAAAATACATTAAAATAAAAAGATGTATATAAGACATAGGTAAAGTACCTATAAATATACCTATCGAATATACATACTTATTTATTTAAGTACACAAATTACATCATAAAAGTAAAACAAAAATATAATTATACTCACAAAAATGATATATAAATATATAAAATAAAAGAATAAAATAACAAAATAAAATATATAAAAAAATGTATAAAACATAGACGAATATACCGATATATATCTTATGAAAAATTAAATACTAATAAATAGAACCAAAAAAATAAATATATATCATAATAAAATACTATATGAAATAATAAACATTTTTTATTTTATACTCAAAAATTAATTAGATCATTTATTAGGTGTAATTAACAAGTCAATAATTGGTCAGCCGACTTTGTCATTTTGTGCTGACGTGGACCAATCACCGATCGTCAACTATTGACTGTGGTCAACTGTCTCCCCTGCTTCCAGACATGACGCGCCTGTCCAATCATGTGATTTCACATAATTTTTTTGGGCGTCTTGTCGATATATCGCCTTCGCCCCCTTCATACGAAATAATCATCGATCATTGTACATACACGCCATGCACTCTAATCGCGTGTACATACGCCCGAATCATTGTTTTTAGTTGGTCAATAAGGGTGCTCAATAAGGTCTATAAATAAAACCTCCGAATCTGCTTCCAACTTTGGTCACCATTAAATGTCTAGGAGACATTGTTTAGTGTCTAGGAGAGATCCTCGTGACATGAGGAGTGTTCTCGAGCCCTGTCCGGGCTCCAGGAGGACGGGGTGCACCCACAGCCGCCGTCGCCGGTGACGCTGCTCCCTGGTTCATTCCAGGTATAAGAGTTGTCCATTTATCATTTCCTTTACTTCTCTTAGTCGTAGGTTTAATTTCATGTCGTTACTTTAGGATTTAGTTAAGTAAATTAGCCATAATCGTTGATCCCATAGTTCGTCGGAGTCGAGCTCCGGCGAGCTCCTCCATGTGTACCCGGACCATCTCCATCGTTATTTTTGCCCCCATATCAACCTTCATCACATCTCGATGATTCCACGTACATCTAATCCACCGGGATCGCCTCGGTTCTGCGAATCGAGGACCACCTCCGCCGCTTCACCGGAATCCTCACCACCCACCTCATTTTTTGCGTATCCAGCTTCACATTTGGTCGAGGAGGAGCCCCTCGAGCCACTCGTTCTTCCTGTGCAGGTCACGCACTCAAGGGAGCCCTCTTGGGCTCAAATCGAGTTGACTTGAAGGTCCCCAGGGCCCCCTTCTTTCCCGAGCTTGCCGGGACTTTTCATGGGGTCCTAGATTCTTCTTGTGCACACCAGCAACTACGGAGTACCGTCCCAGACATGTAGAGCATCTCGCCAGCAAAGAAGATCGCCGGAGGATGGAGAAATCAACGATCGAAGGTCGGAGGCAGGGACCTTCTTCCCTGTTCTTCGAGTGAAGCAGCAGCCGTCCGATTAAGGGTGCAACTCCAATTTCGATCCCCACTGTCCATCCTCGCCACGTCTCGGCCGTTGATGAATCCCAGATCTGATCTAGAGCGCCCATCTTCGAAGGGGTATCGACTCATCAGAACGTACTCATCAGATCATCTGATAGCGCACTTATTTTGGGGTAAATTACAAAACATAACCTCGTCTTTTGTATTTATTATAGTCCTGTAAATAAAAGTTAACGTTATAAAATAAGTGAATATTTTGCATATAGGATTTGAGCTTCTTGTAATTAGAAATATGTCCAGTCCACGTCACCTTACGTGCCGTCCCACGTGAGGTGGTGAAATTGCAGGGATACCCCTACGAGTTTTGTAAATTATTATTTAGTCCAATAAATTGAAATGCATGTTATATATTTTTATGAAAATTTCTGAGAGGCCTTTAAACTTTCTATATTTGCATTTTGGTCCCTCCCATCGTATGTCACGTGTTGTCCCATGTGATGGGTAAATTGCTTGTTTAGTCCTGGCATTTTTCGAATTATTTATTAGTTTAATAAACTTTTAAATATGTTGTATATTTTTGGTGTAATTGCACAGAGCCCCCTGATGTTTACTTTATTTGCATTTATGCCCCTACTAGGACATGTATTTTTAATGTTTTTATCTATTTATTAAAAATAGCTAATGTGCTCCTAAAAATTCACAAAAATAGGGATAAATACTTCATGCCTTGTAGTTTCACAGTCATATTTCTAATTCGCATTTTATGCATTTTATCCATTTATTAAAAATGAAAAGGAGACACTTTTTCCCTGTTTAGCTATAAAAATTCCAAAAAAATATAAAAACTTTTTGAAAATTATAAAAAGTATATATAGTATATTTTAATATTTATTGAGTCCAAAAAATAAAAACCCTAAAAATAGAAAAAGAAAATAAAAAATCAAAAGGCTCCAAAATCCAACAAAAAAAATAAAAATTCTACAAAATTACCAAAAATATGTTTTTATCTTTTATAATTATCTATATATTATTAAAAATATATTAAAATTAATTTGGGTTATTTTAGGACTTATTTATTATTTTTAAAATCCAAATCAATTTCAGATTATATATTTAATCCCTTATTTGGGATATTTTTGATTTTATAAATACCTAAAAATTAGCAAAAAATCCAGAAAAATAACAAAAAAAAATAGAAAAATATAAAAATCACAAAAACATTATATTTACTGTATTTCACCTATTTTTACATATTCATATCTATATAGTACCTATATATATATATCTTATATTGTATTTATACATATACATATATATATTATATTTAAATGAAAAAGAAAATATAAAAAATGAAAATGAAAAATATAAAAAGAAAATACAAAATCATAAAACAAAAAATAATATATAAAAAAATATAAAATCCAAAAACCCACAAAAAGGACCTATATAAATGAATGACTCGGTTGTACCCAAATAACCTTAGGCTGCCTATTTTGCTCTTTGTGGTTCGACCTCTACATGCTTTCCTGCTATGCATTTTATGGTAGAGAAAAAAATTTAATTCCAAATTTTTGGTATTAATTGAATTATGAATATTGTGGGTTAATTGATGACTAACCAGGGTTTCTGTTTGGGGTCGCTTCGACGACTGTCTGTCTGCCTTGTAGATTGACACGACCTCTGCTGAAAACCTCATTTATCATATGGTGCCGTTGCTGGGGAGCAATGAGTGTATCCTAATTTTTCAGTTATTTTTGTATAGTCATTTATCTGATTTATTGATTCATTGTTGTAAAGATTCATTAATTTTGTCTGCAATTAATTCTCAGAATATTGTTGTAAATAGTCCTTGATTTTGTAAATATTCATTGATTTGATTATTTGACTATATATGCTAATGCCATCTTTTTGTGACCTTGTTGCAGGGGCCCGCCACACGAGGACGGCTTCGTAGGAGGCTCATACAGCCAAGCTTGGAGGAGGCTGGTCTTCTCTCTATGACCAGCTGGAGAGAGAGCACAAAGGAAGCATGAGGAAGAATTAGCTTAGAAAAAATCAATTTTGTAATTTATGGTGAGAGAGAGAGATAATTTTGGCATGTAATATAACTTGGACTCTACTCTTCACAACGAGGTCTAGTGCACGGGTGTCTGTTCACCTGGGGGCCTCGTCACAGTTTTTCGCGTTTTCTCACCTTCTTTTATTTTGATTCCCGTTGTTTTGAGCTTTTCACCTTATTTTACTTTGATTTGTGTGCATGGAGCCCCTAGCTTTAGGTTGCTTGATTCGGTAACTAGGTACACATCTTAATAAGAATGCATGTTCCCAAAGTCTCTTACGTATGGATCTAGTCAAATTAATAAATGTTAGTTGTTTGAATTCAAACTCACGTGCCGTAAGAGACATCATACAACGCTGGCAGGACCTGTTATGGCGTGTACCGAGATGTCTCCAAGATCGGACTCCAGGGTTGGTCTTTAAATAGCTAACATATGGTTCTTCACGATTAACAGCAGCTACTGGTGAGGGCGATTTAGTCGATTGCACACTGCCATGTAGATATGTTTAAAAATTCTGTTTTGCATACCGCATGGAGAGAGTTGGGATGCACTGTAAGTCTTCTAACTCAGCATGCATCATTCGGTTCAATGGTGAGGTTTCCATCATTGAATCGACTTGCATAGCTTTTCTGCTATCTCCCCCTGATTTTGAGCACCTAGGACTTACACAAAAATGTTACGCGCTTGTATGAAAACAGACTCAAAAAAAGTGAAAACCCAAAAACTAAAACAAGAGGACTGCTAAATAATCTTTGACCTTAATTAAAATCTCTAATGGACTATCATTGAGTTCATAAAGCCCTCATTGTTTTCAGGTACCTTAGGAGGGGACCAAAACCCCTTCCATGAGCGAGGCACGACCCGCTAAGGATTACAACCCAAATTCCAGTCTGTAACTGCCTTGTGTATCGCCTCGATTTTCCGAACTATTGGCGCTTCTATCGTACGTGACCGAGTACGGCCTTGTCAACGTTAGTAGTTCCCTCCTTGTATGGAACACTGACATGGTCTGAAGTACTAAGCTTAGGCCACACCTTCACGGGGTGTCTGTCACATCGGTTTGCGTCCGAGTAGGTTCTTGCACGCTCACGAGGGATTCCGTTTCGAACGAGAACTGAAGTATTTCTTTGGCTTAGTAGGGATCCAGGAAGGGTTACAAGGACCTCAAAAAGTACAAACTACAGGTTACAAAGGAGCAGGACAAGTACATGATACTCTTCTGGCAGTATTCTCTCTCCTATAGGGTTAGCGTGCTAAGGACTTGTTACAAGATATGCCTGACGAGTCCTGAGATGCCCTAGTTAATGATCGTGGATTATTGTTCACTTAAATTAATGTGTCGTTTCATTGTACATGAACAATCAGAATCGGTCAAGAAATAACCACAAGAATATTTAATCAATTTTTATTAATGCGATTTTATGTTTATTTTACTTGGACAAGTCCCAAGGTCGAACACAAGGAGGCAAAGGAACAACTAGAATTTTATCTATCAAAGTTTGTGCACGATTTTTAAGGTAGCCTTTTTTGTAATTTTTAATGCAATTTGAGATGCAAAATACAAATTAGGCCAATTTTAAGGACTAGAAAATGATTAGCAATCAAATTATGTTTGAAAAATGTGAAACTTGGCCAAGATGACAATTACGATGAAATGAATGCACTGTATTTTTTGGAATTTTTGGATGCAAGATGAATTTTTTATGAATATTTGAATGCAAACACATTGAATTTCAATTATTAATTATAATAAATACTAAACTTAATTAATTTCAAGAGATAAAATTATCTAAAATCTATCACTAGGTGATGGATCTCAAAAAAATCCTAAACCTCAAAAATATCGGATTTAATACCTATTAGAAATTAAATATTAAAATATGCAAAATTATTTTTACAACGCAAACTATGCATGCAAATGCAATTCTTTTTAGGCAAGATGTAACATATAATTAATTCTACAATCTGTGATTTTTTGGCAATTTTTAGAGCAAAGATTAATTACTTATGAATATTCAAGCACAAAATGGGTAAATTATGCAATTTTCCACAAAATAATTAATTAATAATTAACCACTGATCACAAAAATGTCAAACATGTACCATAATGTAGAGAATTAATTGACGAACATCATGCTATTTTTTAAATAATAAAAATATGCAACGTAGAGGTCTAAAATTGAGGGGGAACACACGGGTAATTCTGCAAATGATAATAATAAAATAATGCAGGAAATTGCAGAGTCGGGGACTAAAGCTTGATTACCAAAATTCTGAGAGGGGCTTCTGCAAAAATGCCAAGTGGTCACATGCCAAGCTTGTGACCTTGAGCTGGACTTCTGCGCAAATAGGAGGAACGTCGGGGGCTCTTGTGTAAAATACCCACCTAACACGTGCTTATAACGTGACTGGGGGGATTCTTCTGAAACTTAGCGAAATCAGGGGATCGAACAACAAAATGACCCCTCCTGTCACGTGCCTCGCACGCTGGGAGGGCCTTGGGTCGGCCCTTGGCGGCGTGGCTGACTACGAAGGAGTGCAAGGTCGTCGAGGCCTTGAAGATGAAGCAACTGTTGGAGGAGCTTCCTGTGGCGGTGGAGGTCTGACGTTGCCCTCCTAGAGGTTGAAGCTCGAGGCTGATGACGAAGGTTGTAGATGAAGCGGCTCATGGCGGAGAGTCTGAAGGTCTGGACGTAGATGTGGTCGTCGGAGAAGCTTGCGGTGGCGATGACGAAAACGGCGTTGGTGGCGAAGGCCAACAGCTGGAGTTGGAGTAGCGTTGTTGACAACGATGGTGTTGGAGCGTAAAGGAATGTCTTTGGTGTCTGGAGATGGAGCACGAGCCTCCAGTGGCTGGCGGTGGCGGCTCCTGGACGATGTTGTCGATGCAAGGGTGAAAGAATCATGGGCTCGACGGAGTAAATACCGGAGCAGAGCAGAGCCTGGTGGTGGCTTTCTGCAACGAGGGGAGAACCTTGGACCTCACTGGAGGGAGATGATGAGGGAGTGGCGCTGTCACCGCCACTCCTCAAACTTGGTAGCTTATCGACGGATGAAGGATTAAGGGCAGAGCGACGGTGCTTAAATAGAAGAAGAGGGTGGTGACAGAGATCGCTAATGATCGACGACACAGGGTGGATTTAAGAAGGGGAATCGAGAAGGATGATGGCGATTGGCGGTGCCCAAAATCCGCGAGATTTGGTTGGGATCGAAGAGCGGCCATGTGCGAGATTTGCGGGCGGATTTCACGGAGCACGTCACGGAGATGGTTGCGGCAGCGACGATATTTGGGGGTACCACCACTCGTTTGGGAAAAGGGAGATTTATTGGGGACGAAGAGCAGCGGCCGTCCGATCGGCCGAGATCAGACGGCCAGAATTGCGACACGTGGCAGCAATATGAGGAGGCCGACGGAGCACGTGCAGTGTACGTGGGGGGTCAACACGTGTGGTGGTTTTTATATTTTTTATATTTTTATATTTATTTTTTTATAAAAATGAATGAAAATAAAATCCAAAAATGGGTGACACGTGGCGGCTCCAGGAGCTATCACGTGTCATCCCCGCAAAAATCAAAAAATAAATAGAAAGATAAATACTTAAAAAATAGTAAATGACCTCGGATCAAAAAAGTTTCTTCATAAAAGTTGCTCGTCTCAACGAGATCTACAACTTTCATGAAGATCATTGAAACCAAAATCGATCAATTGCACAAAGTGATATTTTTGGGGTATCCCATGTACATAGAATACCTTGATTTTTTAGGTTTTATATTTTTTGTAATTTTTAAATCAGGTAAAAATCTGAAAAAAATTGATAAAATCAAAGATAAATATTTACACATTAATCTAATTTTTTGGATTTTTATTAAGTTAGAAAAAGAAGAAATAAAATAAAACACAGAAAAAACAAATTTTGTATAGACAATCCGTGGAGACTCGGACTCAATTAGTTTCTTTGATTTCAAGCTAAGTTTGGATTTGGACTTTTGCATATTTTAATAAAACTTTCATCAAAGAAGACTAATAAGAAATAAATAAAATAAAATGGGTTAATTATGTACATAAAATAATAGGTCAAAACTGCTAAAATACAAAATGTACAAAAAGAGGCCTAAAACCTAACTTTCGCATATGAGCTCTGATTCACTTGAACTTGATCTTGTTTTGAAGGTAATTGAATGCACATTAGTCAAAAGTGAGTAGGATCAAAACGGACACTGGATGGGGAAGATATGAAGGTTTTAGTCCAAAAATCCTAGAATTAGGGCTTGGGTTTTTGGTCCACTTATTTAGATTAGTGATTTTTTTATATTTTTCATTTATTCTTGTCAGTGATATGTACTTAGTAGAGGTGGTTTTGGGTCAATTGGAGTTATCATGAATTAGTTAAAAATCAGAGAAGTTAGGATATTTACAGGTTAATTTTGGTTGGGATTTTTTGGCTTCTTATTTTGTGCAAAAATAAGTGATAAAATGCAATTCTTATTAAAGCATGCATGAATGCTAATTATGCAGAATAAATGAAGAAATGCTAATGAATTTTAGGGATTTGAAGTTAATTAATCAGTTTTAGAGTGATGAAGCTGGGGTTCATCATCCGCCTATACTTAAACCATGCTCGTCCCTGAGCATCAAAAGTAATGCAATGAGTTGAAATGAGATTGGGTTCCATAACTAGATTATGAGCTGAAGGTGAAAATGAAACTAGATTCGACCTTTGGATTATTAGTTTGGCGGAACTTCTGTGAGACTTAGAATTTTAAAATCAACAGCCTTCAAGTTCTACATATCATTGTCACAGTTTCGGCTCAGAAGTCATCTTAGATCGATCCTCCTCCCAAAGCATACCCCGTGAACACTGAACAATCGACTCATGTATGTGAAAGATTAGCTCTTCCATCCAGAATGCCAGACTATCATGCAAATCTCCTCTCAGTAACTCATCCTCGGGGAGTCAGGTATTTCCGTCTATGGTCTGTCCTGCTGTCTTTACAATCGAAATGGGAGAGAAGTTAGAAGAAGGAGAAAAGAACTGAAGGGTGGCTAGTGTAGTCACCTCTCCTTGTGAAGCTGACCAGTGTAGCCAAGTCTCCACCAAGATCTGTAAGTTTTCTTGAACCTTGGACCTTTTTGGTCAGATATTTATTTGGTAGTGGCTTCTTTGTATTTGGAATTTTGGTAGTTCTACTTGGATCTTGTTATGCCCCTATGGATATAGAATCTTTTTGCCGTACATGTTTTGGGGTCTTAGAAAAAAATTGTGCCCAGCCGTCCATCCCTTTTCTGAAGCTTTATTTCAACCCGTACTCCGGTCTTTAGATATTTCACGCTACCAGAAAAGAAACTCACACAGTCTTCCAACACCCCGTCTGAGTTGAGCTAAGTGCATAGTGCAAGAGTACAAATTAATTCCTTATTCCAGAGTTGTACCCAGAATGAAGAGACCAGACTAGACATTAAGAGTCAAACGTTGCACATTGTCATGTTGAACTCGAAGAATTAAGTCAAAAACCTGAAGTATTTAAAATCCTATTTCTCGGTGAAGTTCCTCTGAAAATTAGGTGGATTAAGGTCAAGTCCAGAACCCAAAGACTTTTCACAGATGCAAATGAATGTAATGCTGGATGAAGTGCAGGTGTGTGAAATGCATACACAAGTTTTTTTTATTTTGCATTTTTTTAATTTTTTATGCAAGGGATTTTTTTTGCGAAAATGAATAAGAAGCCATTTTTCAAAAATTTTGGGGTGGACACAGTCAGTGTTAGTAGCATTTTTTTGTTTTTGTTTGTTTATTTTTTATGCATGTTAGTTACCCACCTTGTAAATACATATAGACTTACACGAAAGTATGAGATATGGGTAAATTATATACACAGTATATATACACACCCCCTATACTTAGCGAGTGATGCGTCCTCAGAGCACAAGAAGCGTAAAGAAGACATAGCTCGGGCTAAGCGTAAGAGAGTGAAAAAGAAAACGAAAAAGAGAGATCGATCCGCCCCCCCATATACTTAGGCTATGAACAGTCTCATTATAGAAGAAGAGCACAGATGAGGTGGCGGGGATATGTGAATGAGGAGAGTATATACAGATGAGCATCGGTTCCCCTATAATTAGGTTCTGATCAGCCTAAGTAAGGAAGAAGGGTGGAAATGAGGCGAGTGTTAGAAGTAATTTGATGAGGGAAATGGTATATATAGATGGCATCAACCCCCCTATACTTAGGCCTTGGCCTAAGTAGAGGAAGAAGATGTACAAGAAGACCGATGTGGTCGGGAGGGAGGGTGGGTAGTCGATGATTAAGGCGGTTTTCGGCCAATCTTTTTGTGAGCCTATGGTGAGAGATCATAATGATGAGAAGGAGATGAAGCATATGATTCCCAACTATTATCATTGTTATCCTCAGAGAAATCATGCTGGATAGTAGATGACGCGTATGAATCAGATGAAAGATAACCATCATCAGAGTTATCCTCAGAGGAATAGTATTTGAAAGTCGAGGCACTCCAGATATTCTTGTCTTTTAGTTGCTTCTTCAGTTGTTTTCTCAGAATTCGCGCCTTCTTAGGATCAAGCGATTCGTCCTCGGACGAATACTCTGAAGCACCAGTCTCAGCCAGCTGATAAGAAATTATTCCAGTGTATTTGATGAGACCATGAGAATCGGCTTTAGAAGCATAATAATGAGGAACGGGAGTCGTCCAACAGGAATCGAAGTTTGGATCCTTGCGAAGCTATGGTTTTATAACGACTGAACAGTTCTCATTCATTTAGATTACCTTTTCCGGACCTGATGAGGGATCATCAGATGATTCCTCTTCCGGAAGGTCAAAGGTGACCTTCTTTTTAGATGAAGGAGCAGTCATTTTGTTTTGTGAAGGTGTTGGTCCACTTGAGTCTCCCGATGAATAACCGTTGGGATTTTTCTCCTTGGTCGGTGTTCGTCCCGCTTGTTAGTTCTTAGTCTTCTTAATGTTAGTGCACTCCTAAGTTGGAATGATTTAGTCAAGGTATTCAGAGTAAGTTCATATGTCTCAGGATCATATAAGAAACATTTATCTATGATGAGATCCACAGGAATTGAAATAGTGGGGGCAGTCTCTGCATGTTCGTTCTCAATTGACTTGATGTTGGAGCATTCATGTGTCTAGTTGATTTGATCAAGGTAGTCAGAATAGCTTGACTCAGGGTGCGTCCATGCATAGGTCTCATGATAATATGATTCATATATTTGATTTTCCATGGTGAGAGCAGTTGGAAATAGAACAGGGGGAGAGTCTCTAAACCAATGGTCTCATCAACAACCGCTATCTCAGGTGTAGCAACGGGGTAGGGCTCTTTTACCGCTTGATGGTTACGGCTGTCGAGGACTTTGTGGGTTGCCTCAAAAATCGTGGTTCCTCAAAGACTTGATGAGATCGAAGTGCTTCCAATGCTGTAAAATTGATTTCCTGAGTCTCACACTCAGTAATTGCCTTAGACAATGCTAATAATGGCTTTCCAAGAATAATCGGAGACTGGGCGAATTCTCCTTGATGCTCAGTATCAATGATCGTGAAGTCTACTTTGAGCGGAGCACCTTGGAATGTAATGATGACAGAAATGATTCCTCTCGACTGTTTTATCGATCGATCAACTAGTTGAACGTCTCTCGTATCTTCATGATAGGTCCGAGTTTGAGCTCGTGAAATACAGAGGTCGGGAGGATATTGATTGGTGAATCGTCATCAATTCGAGCATGGGTAAATGTAGTTTCTTTGATTTTACAGTCAAATCTGGGCAACCGCTTCACTATGCTGCTCTTGGTTTTTCTCCTCAACACCTAGGAGGAGGCCATTGACAAGATATGTCTTTCAGTCTTTGTCTTATCTTGCCCGATCTTTTCATCATTAATTTATCCATTACAAATTCTTTAAGGTCGGGGAAGTGTTCAATGGCTTGTATAAAGGGAAGTTCAAAAATCAATCTTTTTTCCAGTGCTTGCGTACATCACGATCCAAATTCTTCAGATCTTATTCAGTTTCAATTTTTATGTATTTTTCTGGATTTTCATTTTTTTTAGTGTTTTTGAATAGTCTAATTTCTTGGTATTTTCTGTGTGGTGTGGTGATGTGGTGTTTTCCATAGACGAGAAGGGGCTTTGATGTTCAGAGTAAGAATTAGAGGCATAGTCATCCCTAGGGGAGTAATATGCAGAAGTGTCGTTGTCAGAGTCGTCCCTAGGGTGAACATATTCTCTAGGTTTCTTAATATCCTCAGAATTTTCAACATGAGATCCAATCTTTTCCTCATCTATTTTTATGTCTGAGCTATCAAAGAGTGAAATTAATCGGTCCACAAACTTTCTAAATCTATCCTCTACTAAATCAAATATCTTATTTATCCTCGAAATATCATCCTCAAAAATATGTTCATGATCAATCATGGGAGCAGTCGGGGTGTGTTTCTACATTTGAGATTCAAGAATTTCATCTTCCATTTTCCTGTATGCACTGGGAGGAGATTCTCTTGAAATATCCAATATATGATCATTATTTTCTGCAAATTTCTCCTCAAAAATTGTGGAAGGAGGCTACTCAGTGGAAGGATTTTGCCAAAATTTGTAGGTTTCACATTCAACATGCCGTGACTTAGGCATGTAATGCTGGTTTGAGTAGAGCCTACTTCCATGGTCATGATTGATCGTATCCTCTGATAATGGATTCATAAAGGGTGCATATGCATCGATATCATCCATTTGGTCCTCTATATGTGTAGGCTGATCAAAGGAGTGGTATTCAGGTTGGTCAATAGGGATTTAATCGTTAGGGTCAATCCAATACTGATGATCATTAGGTACGAGCCTCTCCATTTGGTGTAATCGGGTTTGGTTTCTCGACCAGTCATGAGACTCAAAAGTGATTTGATCTTGAAATGGTTCATTAGTTTCAGCGAGAAATCGACTATAAGACGGTTCAGTCTAAGATGGTAGGTGATCATGTGTGGTCGGATGATTTGAGTAGAATGGCTTGGAATTCAATAAGGGGATCAGATTCATTCGAGAGTGAAAATCTCCCTCAAATGTTGGAGGAATATTGAAAGAAGAGGGTTTGGTCGATTTGGGCCTAACTGAGACAAATTCATTTTCATAATATAGCTCTGATGGATTCTTGGATAAATGTTCTGCCATTTTTGAAAGAGTTGAATGAATGACGATTTGGGTTTGACCAAGACGAATTTATTTTCATAACATAGGTCAGATGGGTAATCAGACCATTATCCTGTTTTTGTCAAAGGAGGTTGATGATGAATCGGCATGGTTGATCTCGGTGCAAGTGCACAGGATATTCACAAGAAGTTTTAATCAAGAAGATCGATGGTGCAAATGTGCAGCTTTTGGTCTTTGAAATCGGTTTACGTACACCAATGCAAATACAAATCAAACCCCAGGTTCACCAACTCACACAATGAAGCCGCAAGAGTTTGGCAATTTATCTTTTCAATTTTAAGTTGGTGATAAATCAATCTTGGAAAGAATTTAGCGAGTTGTTAGGTGCCGAAGATTTTCTTAAAGACTGTCCCAAATTCTTACGACTAGTTGCGCTTGCTTTTAGCCAGTATGGGTGTAAGTACAGACCGTAAAATGGCTACCCGTGTTACTTAAGGATAGAGCCTTCCGCAGTGTCCTTTAAACCACCCACTCTGCTAAGCAAATCCGGACCGTTTACCGGCTACCCTTAGATCCTCACTAAGAAGTAGCTAATCGTTTTTATTAGAATCAGTAGTCTGAATGAAAATTTCGGAGCTGGGCTCTAACCTTAAGTATCGTCTCTCACTCACTCAGAAAAATAAATGCATCCAAGGTCGGGGTTGCTCTCCCGCAAAAATTCTCGAATTTATGGGTTATTTAAAATCGGCTATATTTAGCAGTTCCCAATTTTAATTAGATGATCACTGAATAATTAAGTGAGAACAAATACACGTCTACCATCCAGTCCCAATTTCCTTTAAAGTTATGTGAAAAACATGAGGGAGAAATTCGGGAAAAGCCGATGCACGTGAAAAATGATGATGTATGCTCATTTAAAAGACTTACAGTGATTCCTTGCAATCTCCATGTGGGATACAATATAAGAATTGAAAGATTATTCTAAATGAATGCAACTCGGTGAAAAACCACACCTAGCAGAAAGTTCTATTAGTTGTGAAGAAATGAGTTAAGTTTGACTAAGTTGAACGATCTAATGTGCCTCTCAATTAAAGTGAAGTGCAGCCCTAGGTCCTACGAGCACACTCAAAAATTTAAAAGCTCTAAGAGCTGTATGTACAGGTCTATCCTAAGCGTCACGCAAGTCGGGCCCTACCATCACCGGAGAGTGAAACATGCCACGACACACCACAGAAATTCGGGAAAAGCCGATGCACGTGAAAAACGATGGTGTATGCTCATTTAAAAGACTTATAGTGATTCCTCGCAATCTCCATATGGGATGCAATATAAGAATTGAAAGATTATTCTAAATGAATGCAAGTCGGTGAAAAACTACACCTAGCAAAAAGTTCTATTAGCTGGGAAAAATGAGTTAAGTTTGACTAAGTTGAACGATCTAATGTGCGTCTCAATTAAAGTGAAGTGAAGCCCTAGGTCCTACGAGCACACTCAAAAATTTAAAAGCTCTAAGAGTTGTATGTACAAGTCTATCCTAAGCGCCATGCAAGTCGGGCCCTACCATCACCGGAGAGTGAAACAGGCCACGACACACCACAGAAAGAGTTAAAGGTCTTTTACACACGCGAGAGTCCAAATGGACACCACTATAAATGAGCAATTAATTACAAAAAATAAAATTGCAGAAAATAAAATCCTAGAGTCTACACTCTCTCACGACTCGACTCGATCCTAAATTTAATACGGCTTTTCGGGAGTCAGTGAAGATGCTTCGATTTCCAATAACTGCTCCGCGTACACCAGGTACCTCGCAAGACAAATAAAAGAGAGAGTGTAAGAGAGTGACTCAAAAATAAATACAAAATAAAACAAGAAAATAAATGTTGAAAATAAAATAAAACAAATGCAAAAAAATATGGAAATCTAGAATGAAAAATTTGGGGGTCAGACTACCCGAATAAACAAAACGAATAAATATTTTTAGAGAAAAAACTAAGTCATTTGCCTCCCCGGCAACGACACCATCTGATGATTCCTGATATGCCCTAGTTAATGATCGTGGAGTATCGCTCGCTTAAATTATTGTGTCGTTTCGTTGTAGACGGGCAATCAGAATCAGTCAAGAAATATCCACAAGAATATTTAATCAATTTTTTAGTAATGCGATTTTATATTTATTTTACTTGGCAAGTACCATGATCGAACACAAGGAAGTAAAGGAACAACCTAGAATGTTGTCTATCAAAGTTCGTGCATGGTTTTTGAGGCCATCTTTTTTGTAATTTTTAATGCAATTTGAGATGCAAATTGCAATTTAGACCAATTTTAAGGACTCGAAAATGATTAACAATCAAACGATGTTCGAAAAATGTGAAACTTGGCCAATTTGATAATTACAATGAAATAAATGCATAATAATTTTTTTGGAATTTTTGGATGCAAGATGAATTTTTTATGATATTTTGAATGTAAACACAGTGAATTTCAATTATTGATTATAATAAATATTAAACCTAATTATTTTCAAGAGATAAGATTATCCAAGATCTATCACTAGGTGATGGATTTCAGAAAAATCCTAAACCTCAAAAATATCAGATTTAATACATATTAAAAATTAAATATTGAAATAAGCAAAATAATTTTTCCAAGGAAAATCATATATGTAAATGCGATTCTTTTTGGGCACGACGTAACATACAATTGATTCTACAATCTACGAATTTTTGGCAATTTTTAGATCAAAGGTTAATTACTTATGAATATTCAAGCATATAATGGGTAAATTATGCAATTTTCTACAAAACAATTAATTAATAATTAACTATTGATCACAAAAATGTCAGACATGTGCCATAATGTAGAGAATTAATTGACGAACATCATGATATATTTTATATAATAAAAATATGCAAGTAGAGGTCCAAAATTGAGGGAGAACACAAGGGTAATTCTGTAAATGATAATAATAAAATAATGCAGGAAATTGCAGAGTCAGGAACTAAAGCTTGATTACCAAAATTATGAGGGGGACTTTTGCAAAAACACCAAGTGGTCATGTGCTAGGCACGTGACCCTTGAGTTGGACTTTTACGCAAATAGGAGGAACGTCGGGGGCTCTTGTGTAAAATACCCACCCAGCACGTGCTTATCACGTGAATGGGGGGGTTCTTTTGAAACTTAGCGAAATCTGGGGGTCGAACAGCAAAATGACCCCTCCCATCACGTGCCTTGCACGCGGGGATGGCCTCGGGCTGGCCCCCGGCGGTGTGGCTAACTACGTAGGAGCACGAGGTCGTCGAGGCCTTGAAGATGAAGCGGCTGCTGGAGCAGCTTCTTGTGGTGGTGGAGGTCTGACGTTTCCCTCCTGGAGGTTGAAGCTCAAGGCCGATGACAAAGGTTGTAGATGAAGCGGCTCCTGGCGGAGAGTATGAAGGTCTGGATATAACTGTGGTCGTCGGAGAAGCTTGCGGTGGCGATGAAGAAAACGGCGTTGGCGGTTGAGGCCTGCAGCTAGAGGTGGAGTAGCGTTGTTGACGGCGATGGCGATGGAGCGTAAAGGAACGTCATTGGTGTCTGAAGATGGAGCATGGGTCTCCATTGGCTAGCGGTAACGGCTCCTGGACGATGTTGTCGATGCGAGGGTGGAAGAATCGTGGGCTCGATGGAGTTAATACCGCAACAGAGCAGGGCCTGGTGGTGGCTTTCTGCAACGAGGGGAGAACCTCGGACCTCGCCAGTGGGAGATGATGAGAGAGTGGCGTTGTCACCGCCACTCCTCAAACTTGGTAGCTTATCGGCGGATGAAGGATTAAGGGCGGAGCGGCGGTGCTTAAATAGAAGATGGGGGTAGTGCCGGAGTTCGCTAAAGATCAGCGACGTGCGGTGGATTTAGGAAGGGGAATCGAGAAGGATGATGGCGATTGGCGATGCTCGAGATCTGCATGATTTAGCTGGGATCGAAGAGCAATCGTGTGCGAGATTTGCGGGCGGATTTCGCAGAGCACGTGACGAAAATGATTGTGGCGGCGAGATTTGGGGGCATCACCGCTTGTTTGGGAAAGGAAGGATTGAGTGGGGACGACGTGCAGTGGCCGTCCGATCGACTGAGATCGGATGACCAGAATCGCAACACGTGGCAGAAATATGAGGAGGCCGGTGGAGCACGTGCAGTGTACATGCAGGGTCGGCAAGTGCGTTGCACGTGCGGTGGTTTTTATATTTTTTTATTATTTTTATTATTTTTTATAAATATGAATGAAAATAAAATCCAAAATGGGTGACACGTGGCGGCTACAGGAACGTCCACATGTCATCCCCCACAAAAACCAAAAAATAAATAGAAAGTTAAATACTTAAGAAATAGTAAATGACCTCGGATTGAAGCCACCACGTGCCATCCCCATAAAAATCAGAAAATAAATAGAAAGATAAATACTTAAGAAATAGTAAATGACCTCGGATCGAAAAAGTTTCTTCACGAAAGTTGCTCGTCTCGATGAGATCTACAATTTGATGAAGACAACAAAATCAAAATCGATCAATTACACAAAGTGATAATTTTGGGGTATCCCATGTACATAGAATACCTTGATTTTTGGGTTATATATATATTTTTTGTAATGTTTAAACCAGATAAAAATCCGGAAAAAATATGATAAAATCGAAGATAAATATTTATACATTAATCTATTTTTTAGATTATTATTAAGTAAGAAAAAGAAGAAATAAAATAAAACGTGGAAAAGACAAAATTTGTACAGACAGTTCGTGTAGATTTGGACTCAACTAGTTTCTTTGATTTCAAGCTCAGTTTGGATTTAGATTTTTACGCATTTTAATAAAACTTTCATCAAAGAAGACAAATAAAAAATAAATAAAATACAATGGGTTAATTATGTACATAAAATAATAGGTCAAAAACCGCTAAAATACAAAATGTACAAAAGAGGCCCAAACCCAACTTTCACATATGAGCTCTGATTCACTTGAACTTGGTATTGTTTTATAGGCAATTGAATGTACATTAGTTCAAAAGTGAGTAGGATCAAAACGAACACTGGATGGGGGAAGATATGAAGGTTTTAGTCCGGAAATCCTGAACTAGGGCTTGGGTTTTTCGTCCACTTATTTAGGTTAGTGATTTTTTTGTATTTTTCATTTATTCTTGTCGGTGATATGTACACAGTGGAATGGTTTTGGGTCAATTGGAGTTGGCATGAATTAGTTAAAAATCGGAGAAGTTAGGCTATTTACAGGTCAATTTTGGCTGTGATTTTTTGCTTCTTATTTTGTGCAAAAATAAGTGATAAAATGCAATTATTATTAAAACATGCATGAATGCTAATTATGCAGAATAAATGAAGAAATGCCAATGAATTTTAGGTATTTGAGTTTAATTAATCAGTTTTAGAGTGATGAAACTAAGATTCATCAGTGCCTGAAATACCAACTCTAAACTGAAAAGATAAGAAGTAGCCGAACCTTTACGGCTTCATATGGCGTGAGTTAGTGAATCCAATTTTGTATTGTGTTTGTATGGATCTAAGATTAAGGTTCAAAGATCAAGTCACGTGTACTTGCACAAATTTTTTCATGTGTTCCTCCCTTTGACTCCCGCTCAGTCTTGAGCCTTTCTAATGCTTTTCATTCCAATTTATTTCTCGTTGATGACTGTATCTTTCTTACTTCATCTACTCCCCTCTTGCTTCGCGAGAGCGATCCATGGATGGTTTAGTCGGGATCTCACCGATACCTACGTCAATTTCATAGACTCGAACTCGCTAATAATTCAAGGCGATTCCAGAGAACCTGATCCGGACCTTGCGGGTCTATCTCCAGACTCCTCGTCTTCTACCCTTCCTCTTGACCACCCAACCAACCGGGACCACTCTTGTCCCACTTTCACCATTGTGAATGAAAGTTGATTACAGTCCATATCCTTTTTTTGACAACACTCTGGAATTGACCTTAATTCCATATTCATCACGGCAGCTAGGATTCAATTACAAGTGGTCTGATTGGGATACTCTCATCTTGCAGATAAAAGTCAAAACAAGCCCTGGATCCCAATCCAGAATTCATCTCCTCATATTCAGACCCTGAGATGGCTCCTCAAGGAAAGGGCAAGGGTCAACAGCCCCCTCAGCTAGAGCAAGGACAGATGCATGATCAGAACCAAGTCAATGCACAGTTGTTAACATCTATCCAAGCCATCCAGCAACAACTGACAAAGCAAGCTCTAGTACAGACTGCATTCCAGGAAATACTGAACGATGTCATGAACAAACTAGAAGGAGGAGGAGGGAGACAAGGAGGAGGAGATGGTGGACCTTGTGATAACACAGACGGGGAAGAACCAGAACAAGGAAGGACCAAACCTACACTGAAAGAGACATACAATCCTGGAGACAGCCAGATGACCGAGTAGATCAGTATCCCACCGGTGCATGCTCACTTTGAGCTGAAGCCTCAGTACATGGCTCTTCTTCCCTCTTTCCACAGGAACACCAATGAAGAGCCCTACATTCATCTGCAGCAATTTTCACGGATCTGTCGTACTACTTATTACCCCAATGTCCCTATGGACATAGTGAAGATGATGGCATTCCTATTCAGTCTACAGGACAAGGCCCGTTATTGGGTCAACCATCTGGGGAAGGTTGTGACGACTTGGGAGGAGCTGAAGTCCTCATTCTTACACAAGTTCTACCCTCTCGGTCGACTCAATCAGATGTGAGCCCGAATAAGCAACTTCTCTTAAGGAGCCTACGAATCCATTCATGAAGTCTGGGAGAGGTTCACAGATCCACAGGAGAAATGCCCCCATCATGAGATTCTAAGGACCGGCTTGGTACAACACTTCTTCGGAGAACTAAACAGAGAAAGCCAAAGGCTCGTCGACGCGGCCTGTGGGGGCTCACATTTTAACAAGGATGAATATGTCGTATGACAGATCTTTGAGGAAATGGCCGAAGGAGAGGCCATCCTCTCTTCATTAAAGGCATACCCGAAGCAGCCCCAGATCCTCCAGAAGCAAGTGCACATGGCAGCGTCCCATGAGGCGGAGAGAGATGAGATCTCCAACCTTAGCATTATCAGGGTCCATCTCTCGAAGGTTTATATAATTGAAAAGCGATCATAGGACCTCAAGAAACTCGCTGTGATCGAAAAGAGGACAAAAAATCTTGACAAGCTGGACCAGATCACCAAGCAGTTGGAACTGCTGGTGGGCACCATCAGTTCTGTCCAGTCGGCAACACCATCTCCAGATGCTCCAGCTGAGAAGAAGGGCGATCCATCACCATCACATCAGCCTCAACCGAGCCAACAGCCACCAGCAGTCCAGCATGTATACTACGTGCAGGTGCCCGACCAGGGCCAACCGCAGCAGTAGATGGTTGTCCATCATCAGATCCAGCCTTCCCACCACCACCCCTGATCCAAGAAGTCAATGGGGTTTGGATCAATGATGCACTATTGGCCCATCCTACCGGACACCCTCAGGGCCAGCAACAAGCCAACATGCAATACCTCCAACCATAGGGTGGTCGATTTGGTCAGTCCTCCCAACCTCCGCCACAGTATCACCAGCCTCCCCAATATGCCAATCAATGAAGGTAGAACCAACATTACCAACAGCCACAATACCGACAGCCACAACCCTATCACCAGTATGCGACTGCCCCACCTCCGTAATATCAGCAGTATCCTCCTTCCTCCTACCATCAATATCAGCTTCCTCCACCACCGTAGCACCACCAGCAGTCATCGCCTCAATTCCCGAACACTTAGCAGTAGCATAACCCGCATGCTGAACCTACCGAGGCAAATCGTGTGAACCCAACCCTTGATTGCTTGGCCCAGCTTATCAAAGGGCTAGCGGATATGACTAGGAAGCTAGATGACCTGACCGCCACTAAAACCACCATTCCGGCGTAGGTCGAAGCCAACCCCAACAACTTCAAGAAGAAGGAGCATGTAGAATGTGATGTCCCATCTATGCCTGTAGAGTCAGGTGATTGTGCTATTGTTTTATCGAATGTTGTCACTCTCAGGAGCGGTAGGGCTTTGCCTCCACCTACCATCAACAAGGGGAAGAATAAAGTTTCAGGTGAATCGTCATCTTCTGCATCAACCATGCCAGCTACAAAGACAGGTGAGGAAGAAGAAGGAGGAGGAGCCACCAGCACGTTCTCACCATGGCCACTATAGCAGCCACCAGCAACCTCCCACAAAAGAAGTAGGACAAAGGAGCACCTCTTACCAGTTGTGAGATTTTTGATCAAGTATTCGAGCACACTTTGCTTGACAGCAGTGCTTCCATCAACCTTCATCTCTTGTCATTACTGCAAGAATTTGGGCTAGGTCCGCTCAAGCAGACACATATGATCCTTCAGTTCGTTGACCGATCTATAAAGAGACCTAGAGGTCTTTTGGAAGATGTTGTGGTTAAGGTGCGGGAAATGCAGTTCCCAATTGATTTTGTAGTCCTTTATATGGACTCCCCCGTACCCTTACTCCGGACTCCTATCATCCTTGGCTGCCCATTCATGCGCACCTCATAAGCCATGGTTGACTATGGGTCTGGCAAAATTACATTCAGCTTGGGAAGTAAGAGGATCACTATAGACATGATCAGCGAGACGAAAGTCATGACTGATGAGAGCCGTGTAGCACCAGAAGCATACTGTTACTTTATTGTGAAAATCAGAGATACACCCCTCTCTTTGGACGATCCATGGACCCAATAAATCCTCTCCCTGATGGAGAACTTGGAAAGCACAATCGACACATGCTCCGATGATACTTGGGAGACTGATTCCAATATGCTGATGCATCTTTTTGACTCCACTGATTCACTCTAGTCTGAACACGATGAGACTAGTACAGAATTGTTCGACACATTTTCAGAATCTCAACATAATAATGAGGTCAATAGCTTTGCCAAAGTTCAAGCAGCACATCCTACTGATGAACCTCCATTTCATCATCTTTATTCTATCATGTTGGCCTCAAAAACCCTGGCAAATGCATGTAAATACCATTAATTCCCGCATTTTATCATCCATGCATCATTGTGTAAATATTATATAAAATGTGGTTTTTAAAGCCAAACTTATAGAATAAAGAAAAGAAAAAGAATAAAATATTGTAAATATTTTATGACCCAAAACCCCAAGATCTAGGCATCTCGATGACTAGGTCGACAAAGAATAAGTAGAGGGAGATAAGGGCCAGAATCTAATAAAATTCATTTATTTAATTCATTTTTATTCATTTTGGGACCTATTTTTAGTTCCACTTTTTATACTTCAAATAAAGAAACTTTAACATGAAAGTTGTAGATAGATAAATAAAGAAAAATACAAAATTAATTTCATATAAAAATAATGTACATGTCAAAAGTTATGATTTGAATAAGATTCCAAAATCCCAACTTCCCAGACCTGTATCTCTCAAATAAAAACTCGAAATGTATCAAAATCACCTTTAATTGTATATATTTTTCAATAATCTATTTAATGAAGGCGGTTTCGTATTTTTTGGAGTTACGGTTTGAAAGTTGAGTTTTGGACCCCTATTGTATAACTATACCGATTAAAATATTCATTTTATTTATTATTCATTATTTTTATTATTTCATATTTTTATTATTTCATAAATATTATATATGTACATATTAAAACTGGAATAAAATGTTAAATAAAACATTAAAAATAAAATTCTTTTATAAAATACATAGATGAATTACCAATGTATAGTGTTAGAACCATATTTTTGGCCGTTTTCGCCAATATTTGGAGGACGCATCGTGCATCTTTTCACAATGAAGTCTTCTTGACTTTTTCTCCTCTTATATCCGCCATACACGCCCAGGGTATATATTGAGGATTGGATCATGGATTCGTCCTATTATCTTCGATCTTTGGAGCATGTTCATCACGTTGTCTGACACCCTCTGCTGTGCGTCAGAACATTAGTTTTTGTCCATTTTCTCGAATTTTTAGAGGCCGATTCTTTCACCGAATCGTTGAGCTTTCTTCTTGACTTTTTCTCCCCATACCTCCAACATACACGCCCAATCATTACATAGAGGATTGAGTTGTCTATTCGCTAGATTCACACCGATCTTATTGCCCCCTCATCAACTCTCTAACCAGCCTCTGCCACTCCTGTCAGAACCTTGTTTTTGTTCGTTTTCTCGGATTTTTCAAGGCCGATCCTTTCACCCAATCGCTACGCTTCCTTCACAACTTTTTCTCCTTGAAGTACCCTTATACACGCCCAGAGGTTGCTTGGAGGATTGGATCAACGATTCGCTTGATATTCATCGTTCTTTGGAGCCGCCCACCTCACATGTACAAAACACCCCATCTTCTTCCCATTCATTTTTTGAACCCTCTTTGACCTATTTTGGCCACCCTTCTTGGAGCTCAATATAGAGTGAAGTGACAGTGAGCTCTCCAGCTCCTCGGAGGCGCGGCTAGGCAAGTCGAAGGCGACTCCACCCCCACCTCCGGCCACCGGCCGTCGAGGTTCCACCTTCCTGGTTTCTAGGCCAGTCGAGGTCATTTTTTTTGCTTGTTTCCTTGCTCTTTATTCACTTGTAGATCATAGATTAATGCTAGCATTTTGTTTACTTGCTTTTTATTCACTTAATCACTCAGTTCACCCCTCGCCGGAGCAAGCTCCGACGAGCTTCCAACCCATCATTTCAACTTTCATTCATCCTCCTCGACGCGGCTCACATCTCACCGCCGCCATCCTCCGCTATTCTATGTATCCTCATACACAACCCCCTCCATCTTCAGCCACATACGGTGGTCGGAGCACATCCTTCTTCCCTCACCAAATCGAAGGAAAACCCATTCATATCCCATTTTTTGTGTACCTAACATCTTGGCCGAGTTTTGTACTCGAGCCCTTCTTCTAATTGCAGGTACATCGGAGCACTTTCACGCACATCCCCTTATTGTCCAAGAGCAGCTTGATGCCACCTGGATTAGTGACAAGTTTTGCAGCCATACCCCTGCGTTTTTGGCATATTTCAAGAAGTTTTCGAGTATATTTTTGAACTGCAGATTCGTAATTAGCATTGCATATGCGCCCTTGTGTTGTAATGGCTATAACTCATTTGTCTGAACTCGGATGTGAAATTTTTTTATTAGAAAGCTGTTTAAACATTCTACATCATATCCAAATTTTAGAATTTTCTGTTTTACGAACTATTTATGGTGAATTTATGAAATTAGAGGACTGATTGGGCTTGTTTTGTTGATAACGCTTTAAATACTCAATATTACTTGCTCATTTTTTGATTATGTTGTAGGAATTAGTAGGGTCGAATTTGTGTTCAAATTTCAACAAAAGATATTGTGATTTGTGTCCTGTAGAATTTCTACAATATTTTGAGTGATTGATTTATTTCTTGAGCATCTTTCATCTATTTGAAAATCTAAAAATATGTCCGTGTGCCCCTAAGTTTGTTCTCTAATTAGGGATTTTTGTTGTATTTTTATCATGTTGTTTGATTAGTCAAAAAAAATCAAAAACATCATTTCTACTTTCCTGCGGTCTTTTATTTTTAATATATTCATTCTATTTTGAAAAATTCCCAAAAAAAAATATATTTTGTTTATTTTTGTGTGCTTTAACTTCAGACCAAAAATCATTAAATATTCAAAAGGAAACCCCTAAAAATAGCATAACACCAAAAATCTTCATAAAAATCTTAAAAATTCCACAAAAATCCTAAAAATACAATTTCTGTTTCTGAATTGTCCCTATTTTGTTATCTTTTTTTAAATTAATTTGAGGAAGTTTTGATTCTTTTTGATATTTTTCATCCTCATTTTAATTTCGGCCAGCAGCTTATCTCACTATTTACTAGTATTTTTACCCTTAAAAATACCAAAAAAATAGGAAAAATCTAGAAAAATAACAAAAACATTAGAAAAATATAAAAATCACAAAAACATTCCATTTCCTGTGTTTTGAGAATTTTCCCCTATTTTTATCCCTCTCTTATCTCTAGTGTACATATATATTCCTTATATACATTATATCTTTATTAAAAGAACAAGAAAATATAAAAATACAAAATATAAAAAGAAAATACAAAATCAGTAAATTAAAAACCCAAATATAAAATATAAAATCAAAAACTAAATAAAAAATATAAAATTCAAAACCCGCAAAAAATAGCACTTGTAGGCATTTAACCACTTTCACATTTCTGAGCATTATTGCCTTATTCTACATGTTTGCTCCCTGTGTTCGACACTCTACATACTTGCACTATACACATATTTTGTAGAGTTATAATAAATTTTAACTCCACACTTTGATTTCCATTACTTGATATTATTCATGGGTTAATTGTTGATTTAATCAGGATTTACAGAGGGTCGCCGCAGCGACTTTGTCGCTGCCTTGTGTGAGACATTTAGACCCTCGTATCTCACAGTTAATGACCTACCACCAGTACAGTTTCAGAAGTGACTAACAAGTCAGTCAGATGGGAGCCAGAACTCAAGTCACTTCTAGCAGGCCTGAAGTACGCATTCCTTGCGGGTGAAGAAAACATGTATCCGGTCATCATCAGTAGCAGACTGACTCCAGAGCAGGAATCTCGACTTCTCGAGGTTCTAGAGAAGAACCGCAAGGCGCTTGGTTGGCATGTATCAGATCTCCGTGGGTAAATCCTGCATTGTGTTCACACCACATTTACCTGGAAGAAGATGCCAAGTCATCCCACGAATTCCAAGGAAGACTGAATCCAAACCTCAGGGACATTGTCATGAAAGAAATCATGAAATGGTGTGACGCGGGCTTCATTTATCACATCTCTGATTCAAACTGTGTGAGCCCTTTGCACATAGTTCCAAAGAAGTCAGGGCTCACCGTAGTTACAAATGACATAGGAGAGGAGATATCTACTCGGGTACCAGCATCTTGGTGCGTATATGTTGATTACCGCCATTTTATTGCAGCAACGAAGAAGGATCACTTCCCCTTGCCATTCATTGATCAAGTTTTGGAAAGACTAGCCGTCAAGGAGTTCTTCTTCTTCCTGGATGGGTACTCCGGGTACGACCAAGTGGCAATCATCCCTGAGGATCAAGAGAAGACTACATTCACTTGCATGTTCGGTATCTATACTTTCAGGAGAATGCCCTTTGGATTGTGCAATGCGCCAGCGACATTCTAGAGATGCATGCTTGCAGTCTTCACCGAGATGGTAGGCAGTTTTCTTGAGGTGTTTATGGATGACTTCTCCATCTACGATAATAGTTTCAATTTGTGTCTTGAGCACCTGGACAGAGTACTTAAGAAATGCAGTGAAGTCAATCTCATGTTGTCATGGGAAAAGAGCCACTTCATGGTCAAAGAAGGGATTATGCTAGGTGATGTTGTTTCTAAACATGGCATGGAAGTCGACCCAACAAAGGTGGATGTGATAGCCAATCTTGAGCCACCTAAAATAGTTAAGAATGTGTGGTCACTCCTGGGGCATGTGGGATTTTACAGAAGATTCATTTGAGATTTCAGCCGCATTGCCCGACCTCTTACCGAATTACTATTCAAGGAGACTGAGTTTAATGTTGATCAGCAGGTTCTCCTTTCATTCAATCATTTGAAGGAGCTTATCACTCAAGATCCAGTCCTACATCGTCCAGATTGGCCTTTGAGATCATGACGGATGCGTCAGACTTTACAATTGGGGTTGTGTTAAGACAGAGGAAAGACAAGGTGCCCTATGCCATTCATTACGCCAGCAAAACATTAGATGAAGCTCAGAGAAATTACATGGTGATAGAGAAAGAGTTGCTGGTTGTGGTATTCAACCCCCAGAAGTTCAGATCATATCTGCTTGGATCGAAAGTCATCATCTTTACCAACCACTATGCTATCCGGTATTTATAGTAGAAGAAGGATGTCAAGCCCCGACTGATCAGATGGATCCTTCTCCTCCAGGAATTTGATCAAGAAATCAAGGACAAGCTTGGAGTTCAGAACGTAGTAGCAGATCACCTCTCAAGAATAGAGCAGACAGAGCCTCCGCTGAGCAATGCACCCATCACAGAGACCTTTCCTGATGAGTCGATTTTGATCATGGATTAACTCCCTTGATATGTTGATATTGTCAACTACCTCATTTTGGGGGTAGTACCGTAGGATTGGAAAAAGATTCAGAAGGACAAATTCTTATCAACAATCCATTTCTACCAATGGGAAGATCATCTCTTATTCAGGGAAGGAGCAGATTGCATTTGGCGCAGGTGTATCCCTCAGGAGGAACATCATAGTGTCCTCGAGCATTGTCACTCGCTCGAATCTGGTGGACACAACTCTAGAGATAGGACGACAACAAAAGTACTTCAGTGTGGCTTCTGGTGGCCCACACTATTCAAGAATGCAGCAATCTTCGTCAAACGATGCACTGACTGTCAAAGATAGAAAGGCACCCTCACAGCGAAAGATTCAATGCCCCTAAAATCATTCAGATAGCAGACGTATTCAATGCTTGGAGCATCGATTTCATGGGACATTTCTCTAAAAGTCAGGGATATGAGCACATCCTTCTTGCCGTTGACTATGTGAGTCGCTGGGTTGAAGCTATCCTCGCTCGAGCTGCAGGCAACCGGACATTATGCTGATTTCTAAGAGAGAATATCATTTCACGGTTCGGGATTCCGAAGATTCTGATATCATATGGGGGTAGCCACTTCATACATAAAGAGGTCAAGAAAATGATGAAGGAATATGGCATCAACCATTGAGTCGCATCTCCTTATCATCCACGGACCAATGGCATAGCAAAATTATCGAATAGGGAAATCAAGACGATCTTTCAGAAACTTGTAAGGATGGACAGAAAGAATTGGTCCCAACTCTTGGACTTCGTCCTATGGGCATACATAACCTCTTACAAGCCCTCCTTGGGCATGTCACCCTATCATCTTGTACATGGGAAACCATGCCATCTGCCCGTAAAATTAATCCATAAATCCTTATGGGCAATTAATATGTGCAATTTGGACTCACAGAGTAGTGGTCGGAAAAGAAAAGATGATCTGAACAGACTCTTGGAATTCTGAGACTATGCATACAATAACATATTGATGTACAAGGAGAACGTGAAATGCTGGCATGACCGGCACATCATATAAAAGACCTTCGAATCTGGGCAGAAAGTGTGGTTATTTGATGCAAAGTTAAAGATCTTCCCGGGCAAACTAAAAAGCAAATGGACAGGGCCATTTCAAGTTCGAGAAGTGTGTGACAATGGGAGTATTTCAATATTAGAATTGTCTCCTAATGCACAACCATTCGTTGTCAACGGTCAGCTACTGAAGCCCTACCTTGAGCTTGATACTTTCTTGGTTGTTGTCGACTCAATCCATGTTCTACACTCTGAAGATACATCCACAACACTGACAACATCAAAAGATTCAGACAATGCACCTCAAAAACTTTTCCTCTGATTTCTTCTCTTTTCTTCTTTTCTTCTTTTCTTCTTTTCCTTTTCTATTTTCTTTTTCTACCAAAAAGGGTGTCACCCCTTGTTATCAGTCTTCTATACTTAGGACGTACTTTGTCCTAAGTATAGGGGGTGAGTGACGGGTCCGAAATTGTGCTAGTTAAATATGTGTGTCACGAATTATCGTTCGCTTAAAAATATGTGTCGTTTAGTTGTAGGCGGCAATCAGAATCGATCAAGAAAATAACCAAAATTATTTAGTCAATTTTAGTTAATACGGTTTTATGTTTATTTTACTTGGGCAAGTCATAAGGTCGAACACAAGGAGGCAAATGAACAACCTAGAATTATGTCTATCAAAGTTCGTGCATGGTTTTCGAGGCAGTCTTTTTTTGTAATTTTTAATGTAATTAAAGATGCAAAATGCGATTTTTGGTCTATTTTAGGGACTAAAATGTAAATATCTATCAAACAATGTCCGAAAAATATGAAACTTGGCCAAGATGATAAATATGATGAAATGAATGCACTCTAATTTTTTTTGGAATTTTTGGATGCAAGATGAATTTTTTATGAATTTTTAAATGCAAACAAAGTGAATTTCAAAATTTAACTATAATAAATATTAAACCTAATTATTTTCAAGGGATAAAATTATCTAAGATCTATCACTAGGTGATTGATCTCAGAAAAATCCTAAACTTTAAAAATACCAGATTCAATACTTATTAAAATTAAACACTATAATATACAAAATGATTTTTACAAGGCAAAATATGTATGAAAATGCAATTATTTTTTAGGCACAATGTTAACCAATATTATTTCTACAATCTACGATTTTTCGGGAATTTTTAGAGCAGCGGTTAATCAATGACAAATTTCAGAGCACAAACTGGGTAAAATATGCAATTTTCCACAAAATAATTAATTCTTAATCAACCATTGGTATAAAAATGTCCATAATATGTCAAGATGTAGAGAATTAAATGAGGAACAATATGCTATTTTTGGATGAATAAAATAGTGTAATGTTGCTATGCAAAACAAAGAGGAAAGATATGGGTATAACTGTAATTACAATAAATAATATAAATATAAAAATGCAGAGGAGAGACTAGACGGTAATTACCAAAACTTCTGGGGGTTTGGTATAAAATTACCAAGGGGTCACGTGCCTTGGTCGGTGGGGGTGAAAGCACAAAAGGGAGATGGTCGGGGGCTTCTTCGCAATTGACCTGCAGAACACATGATGCGCCTGTGCCGTGGTAGGCTTGGCGAGAGGTTCAGCTCGGTCCTCCACGTGTTGATGATGTGTACTTCGGAACGGTCCGAGGCTCCTGGCATAGAAATTGGCTCGGATATAGGCTCGGAGCAGATCTAGTTTGTTGATGAAGATTGGATCTGACGGCTGGGGCTCGCGGATGCTTCAACGGCTCTGATGACTAGTGGCGCGATGATCGTACAACTGATATGGGCCGACACACGGTCGGTGGGCGGCGGTGGAGAGGCGTAGGAGCTTTGCGACGGGCTGAGATGGTTGCTATGCTCCTGGAATATGGACGTTGAGGTTGTGGTCGGCGTCGTCGGGGCGGAGTGTTGTCGATGAAGGTCGGCTCGACGACGGTCGGAGACGTAGCTGCTGGGGAAAGCTCGACAGTGACGTATGGTGGAGAGTCAGAGTCGTTGGCTCGACGAGGCTAGGACCCGGAGCGGAGCAAATATGACAGAAGGTCGTTTCTGCAACGAGGGCTGGTGGACCCTCGGATCTCGTCGGAGAAGGTGGCCGGTCTGTCACCCCGGTAGTAGTTCGGTGTATCAATGGATGGTTTCGATGGTTGCGACGGAGGGTTTTAAAAAGGCAGGGGGTGCTTGGCCTGCGATGGAAGTCGGGTTGATCGTCATTCTTTGATTGGATTCGACGACATGCTAAAGATCTGATTTGATGGAGATAGGATGGGAGATTCGCGGCGTAGACATGATGCGAGGGGGAGGACAGGATACGCGGAGGAGGCGACCGACGAGAATCATGGGAGGTGGCAGAGATTTCAGGGGTACAGATTGGGAATGGAGGCGGATGGGGAAGACAATCTAGGGGCCGTCTGATCGGCCGAGAACGGATGACCCTTCATGTGCCACGTGGCGAGCTGGGGGTGAAGGCACGGGGCACGTGCGTGGCACGTGCCTGGGAGGCACGTGCAATGCACAAGCGGGGCTTTTTAATTTTTTTTAAAAAACTAATTAACAAAGCCTCAAAAATGGCTGACACGTGGCCGCTCCTGTAGCTGCCACGTGTCAGCACCACAAAATCCAGAAAATAAAAACTTTGGAAAATCTAAAATAAATAGCAAACGACCTCGGATAGAAAAAGTTTCTTCACAAAAATTTCTCGTCTCGATGAGATCTACAACTTTCATAGAGACATCAAATCAAAATTGATCATTTGCACAAAGTAATATTTTTGGGGTATCGTATGTATATAGAATACCTTGAGAGTTTTATAATTTTTTGTCATTTTTAAACCAGATAAAAATCCGGAAAAAATATGGTAAAATCAAAGATAAATATTTACATATTAATTTATTTTTTATTTTTATTAATTAAGAAAAAGAAGAAATACAATAAAACACGAAAAAGACCAATTTTGTACAAACAGTTAATGAAGACTTGGACTCAATATGTTTCTTTGATTTCAAGCTCAGTTTGGATTTAGATTTTTGTGCATTTTAATAAAACTTTTATCAAATAAGATAAATAAGAAAGTAATAAAATAAAATAGGTTAATTGTCTACATAAAATATTAGGTCAAAATCGGCTAAAAATACAAAATGTACAAACGAGGCCCAAAACCCAACTTTTATATATGAGCTCCGATTCACTTGAATTTGGTCTTGTTTTGAAGGTAATTGAATGTACATTAGTTCAAAAGTGAGTTGGATTAAAACAGACACTGGATGGGGAAGATATGAGGGTTTTAGTCCGAAAATCCTAGATTAAGGGTTTGGGTTTTTAGTTCACTTATTCAGTTAGTGATTTTTTTGTATTTTCCTTTATTCTTGTTAGTGATATGTACACATTAGAGGTGGTTTTGGGTCATTCGGAGTTAGCATGAATTAGTTAAAAATCAGGGAAGCTAGGCTATTTACAAGTCAATTTTAGCTGGGATTTTTGGCTTCTTATTTTGTGCATAAATGAGTGATAAAATGCAATTCTTATTAAAACATGCATGAATGCTAATTATGCAGAATAATGAGGAAAGGCTAATGATTTTGAGGGATTTGAGCTTAATTAATGAGATTTAGAGTGATGAATCTGAGATTCATCAGTAAGCACCCCGACTCCTTTCATTCTTTGATCCTCTCCATTATCTCTTCTTCTTGTCTATACTTAGGGATATCTTACTTGAAGTATAGGGGGAGACAGTCTGAGTACGATCTGTTCATTCTCACCCTTGACCATCCCTGCCTGGTGTACAGTCTGTTATACTTAGGATTATTTTGTCCTAAGTATAGGGGGATAGTCAACTTCCCGTTCTTTTATTCCTTCATTCCTTAGATTTTTCTATACTCAGTCTGAGTTATGTCTTCTCTTTTTCTCTTTGATCTATGAGGACATAGTTCGAGCTAAGTATAGGGGGGTCGTATATAATATGTATATACTTTAAGCCATAACTCGTACTTTTGTATTCTAAATAATACTTATGGCTAAAAATAATGTTAAATTCGTTACAATTTTCTAATAAAAAGATGTTATAGCCCCTCAGACTCTTTTTGTACATTCTAATTAATAAATCAGGCAAAAATACTTTTGTAAAATGTTTGAAAAATAGTTTGAAACTATTTTTTAAAAAATCTTTTGAATGATATTTGGAAAATATTTTCTAAAAAAAGTGCTCAACCTTTGTAAATATTTTTGTTTGCAGAAAATTATTTTCTTTGCGTGAAAGAAAAGTGTTTGAAAAGCGATTTGCAAATGGTTGAAAAATAAGTTGCAAAAATATTTTCAAAAATCTATATATACTGTTTGAAAAACCTTTGCAAAATGAGTTTCAAATATGTGTAAATGTTTGTAAAGACCATTTGTGAAAATTATGTTGGACTATAGTTTTCAAAACTGTTGAAAAATGATTTTCAAATAAGTTTGAGGAGTGTATACACTATACTCAAAAGTCTTTACAAATGTATAAAAGTGAGCAATCATCCCTTGTAAATCATTTAAGAACCAAAACCCTTCTATACATAAGATATATATCCATGTAAAGATATGTACCCATTTTCAAAAAAAAAAATCATCACAAAAACATCTGCAAAACTAAAATTGCCAAAAATATTTTGTATGTACCCAACCTTTTTGTATATACTGATTAATAAATCATGTTAAAATGTTCTTGCAAAATGATTTGAAAAATAGCGTGACCCGTTTGGAAATCTTTTTGTGAAATATTTTCAACCTTTGTGAAAATATTTTGATTTGCAAAAATTCTTTCCCTTGTGTGAAATAAAAGTTTTGAAAACCTATTTGCAAATGATTTTGAAAATGTTTGTAAAATATTTGAAAAAATGTATATATACTGTTTGAAAAATCTTTGCAGAATGGCTTTCAAATGCTTGTAATATTTGTACAAATTATTTTGTACTATAGTTTTCAAAATTGATTTCAATAAATTTAAGGAATCAATATATCAATAAAATGTGTATATAATTAAAAATAAAAATACATAAAATTCTTTACCAATTATATATATATCTATAAAATAACTTGTTAAAACCTGTAGATTCTTGACAGTTCTTAATAACTGAAAATGAGCACGCCCATGTAAATAGTTGTAAATATTTTATACTTTGTGTGCAAAAATTCTTTTTATTTGCAAAATTCTTTGTGTAAAAATTCTTTTTGTTTGCAAATTCTTTGAAAAAAAATGCATCATTCTTTGCATCATTGTACATAGCATTTGCATAGCATTCAAATTCTTTTTAATTGAGCTTGATGATTGAACAAGTCCAATAAAGTCAAAGAGTGGAGCTTGGTTGGACCTTACTGCACCTGATTGCACTGGAACCTTATGAGAACGAGATTTAAGGTACTTCACGTCTATTCAGACTTAATTCTTCGAGACTCGGGGTTGGGTTCAAGCCACCTCAACTGACTAACTAGGACTTTTCGAGACACACGCATGACTCTTATCGGTCGTGACCTAACTTGGACACATGCACCTTTCACTTGGCTCAACTCAGTTGGAGTGGTGAGGGGGTTGGATTTGCCAGTATGAGATGCACACGGGTGGAAACATGTGTCCTCGTCTAGGGAGGGAAGTGCACCCCAACCTGGTCCAGTTGCCATGAAGTCGAATGACAGGAGAGTGTGGGTTGCAATAAAGATTCAAAAGAGGGATAGTCTTCTGGGCTCAAGAGAAAAAATTCTTATGTAAATGCTGCTGTAAATAGTATGTTAAAAAAACTCCAAAAAGTGAACAAGCCTGCAAATAAAATAAAATGCCTACCGGAGTATGTATATATGTTGTATAGAAAATAAGAAAGCTTGAGCCTCAAAGTTACACCATTTGAGCCTAAAGCTGGATGAATTGACTACACCGGTCTTGCATCCCGGGATAGGTAGCTACACTGGCTACCGTCCATTCTTTTCTTCACCTCCTCTTATCGAGTTGGATGCCACTTGAACTTAGAAGGGAATACCCCGCTCCTCGAGGACAAACTGTTGGATTGGGGAATCATTGGGTTGTCATTTTGGAGAATCGGTTCCTTTGTCATTTCAGTTGGGGAGAGCCACTATCACTTACACTGTACAAGTCGGCTTCATAGTCATAAGAGTTTGCATATGATGTAGGCTAGTTCTGACATGGCTATTGAGGTGGTTTGAACCGAGCTCTGTGACTCTCGAAGGTTGTTGTATTTTAAATTTGGTTCTCGATCAGGTTCCACACACATTCTCACACCAAGATCTAACATAAGCTCCAAACTTTGATTTTGCAAAGACAAGTTTAACAATTGAAAGCAATCATCTTTACTCTTTTTTTTTCTTTTCTTCTTTATTCTTTTTGGTACTTATTGCATAAGTGTTTGCTAGGGAATAGTAAAGGCAAGAATAGGGGGTGATGAATCTCCATTTCATCACCTTTATTCTATCATTTTGGCCTTAAAAACCATAGCTAATGCATGTAAATAACATTAAATTGTACAAAATAGCATCCATCATTTATTACATTTATTGTGTAAATAATACTATTTTAATGCTAAAATTATAGAATAAAGATAATAAAAGAAAAATGAATAAAATATTGAAAATATTTTATGACCCTAAACCCCGACCAAGTCAAGAATTGAGTTGGTCGACTGAATAAAGTAGGGGGAGATAAGGGCCAAAAAGAGAATAAAAACCCTATTCTTTTATTCATTATTTATGCATTTTTTACTCCTATTTTATTCTTTATTATTTATTTATCAAATGAAGAAACTTTGTACATGAAATTCTAGGTATGAATGTAAATAAAAATGCAAAATTAAGTTTGCATAAAAATAATATACAGTGTTCATTTTATACACAAAATAAAAAGTCAAAAACCAAACTTCATAGACCCATATCTTTCAAATAAAAACTCAAAATATATCAAAATCACCTCTAGTTGTATATAACTTTTCACAAGCAATTTAATGGTGGTGGTTTTATATTTTTTGGAGTTACTGAGTGGAAGTTAGTTTTTTGACCATATTGTATATTCTATCGATTAAAATATTCATTTTATTCATCCTTTATTATTTTTACAAATTCATATTTTTTATAATTTTGTAAATATTATTTATAACAAATGTGCATATTAAAAATAGAATAAAACCAAAAGGAAAATACAAAATAAATTTATCTATGTGAAAACATAGATAAAATACATATTATACTTGTATAAAAATAAAAGGGAAACATATTCTAAAAGTTGTATATAAGACATAGGTAAAGTACCTATAAATATAACTATAGAGTATACACACTTATTAATTTAAGCACACATATTACATCATAAAAGTAAAACAAAAATATATTTACACTCACAAAAATGAGTTATAAATATATAAAATAAAAAAAATAAAATAACAAAATAAAATATGCAAAATAAAAATAAAAATGTATAAAACATAAATGAATATACTTATATATATCTTCTTAAAAACTAACTACAAATAAATAAAGCTAAAAAATAAATAAAAATCATAATAAAATACTACATGAAATAATAAACATTTTTTATTTCATACTCAAAAAATAATAAAATCATTTATTAGGTGTAATTAACAAGTCAATACATGGTCAGCCGACTTTGTCGTTTTGTGTTGACGTGGACCCATCACCGGTCGTCAATTGTTGACTGCGGTCAACTGTTGACTGCGGTCAGTTGTCTCCCCCGCTTCCAGACATGACATGCATGTCCAATCCCGTGATTTCACGCAATTTTTCTAGGCATCTCATCGATCTATCGCCTTCACCCCCTTCATACGAAATAATCATCGATTATTGTACATATACGCCACGCACTCTAATCGTGTGTACATACACCCAAATCATTATTTTTAGCCGGTCAATAAGGGTGCTCAATAAGGTCTATAAATAAAATCCCTGAATCTCCTTCCAACTTTGGTCACCATTAAGCATCTAGGAGCCATGGTTTTGTGCCTATGAGAGATCCTCATGACATGAGGAGTGTTCTCGAGCCCAGCCAGAGCTCCAGGAGGACGGGGTGCACCCACGGTCGTCATCGCCAACGACCCTGCTCCCTAGTTTATTCCAGGTATAAGAGCTGCCCATTTATCATTTCCTTTACTTCTCTTAGTCGTAGGTTTAATTTCCTGTCGTTAGTTTAGGATTTAGTTAAAAATTAGTCATAATCGTTGATCCCATAGTTCACCGGAGTCAAGCTCCAGCAAAATCCTCCGTACGTACCCATACCATCTCCGCCGTTCTTTTCACCCCCATATCAACCTTCATCGCCTCCCGATCATTCCACGTACATCCAATCCACCGGGACCCCCTCGGTTCTGCGAATCGAGGATCACCTCCTTCGCTTTGTCGAAATCCTCTCCGCCCACCTCATTTTTTACGTATCCAGCTTCACATTTGGTCGAGGAGGAGCTCCTCGAGCCACTCGTTCTTCGTGTGTAGGTCACACGCTCAAGGGAGCCCTCCTGGGCTCAAATCGAGTTGACTTGAAGGTCCCCAGGGCCCCCTTCTTTCCCGAGCTTGCCAGGACTTTTCAAGGGGTCCTGGATTCTTCTTGTTCACACCAGCAGCTATGGAGTACCGCCCCGGACGTGTAGAGCATCTCACCAACAAAGAAGACCGTCGGAGGATGGAGAAATCGACGATTGAAGGTCGGAGGCAGGGACTTCTTCCCGGTTCTTCGAGCGAAGCAGCAACCGTCTGATCAAGGGTGCATCTCCAGTTTTGATCACCACCGCCCATCCTCGCCATGTCTCGGTCGTTGATGAAGACCCCAGATCTGATCCAGAGCGCTCATCTTCGAAGGGGTATCGGCTCACCAGAACGCGCCACATGTCTAAGTGAAAGGAGGAGGACCGTTCGATAGCACGCCTATTTTGGGGTAAATTGCAAAATCTAACCCTACCTTTTTTCCTATAAATAAAAGTTAACGTTATAAAATAAGTGGATATTTTGCATATAGGACCCTGAGATTCTTGTAATTACAAATAGGTCCCATCCACATCACCTCACGTGTCGTCCCACATGAGGTGGCAAAATTGTAGGGATACCCCTGTGAGTTTTGTAAATTATTATTTAGTCCAATAAATTGAAATGCACATTATATATTTTTGTGAAAATTGCTGAGAGGCCCCTAAACTTTCTATATTTGCATTTTGGTTCCTCCCATCGTGCTCACGTGTTGTCCCACGTGATGGGTAAATTGCTTGTTTAGTCCTGGCATTTTTAGAATTATTTATTAGTTCAATAAATTTTTAAACATTGTATATTTTTGGTGTAATTTCACAGATCCCCTTGATGTTTATTTTATTTGCATTTATGCCCCTACCAGGACATGTATTTTTGATGTCTTTATCTATTTATTAAAAATAGCTCATGTGCTCCTAAAAATTCGCAAAAATCCTAAAAAATCGCAAAAATAGGGATAAATGCTTCATGCCTTGTAGATTCATGCCTATATTTATAATTAGCTTTTTTTGTATTTTATTCATTTATTAAAATGAAAATGAGCCTTTTTTGCCCTATTTAGCGGTAAAATTCCCAAAAAAATATAAAAAATTTTTGAAAAATTACAAAAAAGTATATATATATAGCATATTTTATAATTATTGAGTCTAAAAAATAAAAATCCCAAAAAATAGAAAAAGAAAATTAAAAAATCAAAAAAGCTCCAAAATCCAACAAAAAACATAAAAATTATATAAAAATACCAAAAATATTTTTTATGCTTCATAATTATCTATTTATTATTATTAATATATTAAAATTAATTTGGCTTATTTTTGGACTTTTTTTTATTTTTAAAAACCAAATCAATTTCAGATTATATATTTAATCCCTTATTTGGGATATTTTTGACTTTATAAATACCTAAAAACTAGCAAAAATTCCAGAAAATAAAAAATTAGAAAAATGTAAAAATCACAAAAACATTATATTTACTACATTTCACTTATTTTTACATACTCATATCTATATAGTACTTATATAATTCTCTTATATTGTATTTACACAAACACACATATATATATTTAAATGAAAAAGAAAATATAAAAAATGAAAAATGAAAAACATAAAAAGAAAATACAAAATCATAAAACCAAAAATAAAAAAATATAAAATCCAAAAACCCATAAAAAAGTCCTATATAAATGAATGACCCAGTTGTACCTAAATAACTTTTGCTACATGTTTTGCTCTCTATGGTTCGACCTCTACATGCTTTCCTGCTATGCATTTTATGGTAGAGAAGATAAATTTTAATTCCACATTTTTGCTATTAATTGAATTATGAATATTGTAGGTAAATTGCTGACTAACCGAGGTTCCCATTTGGGGTTACTTTGATGAGTGTCTATCCGCCTTGTCGATTGATACGACCTCTGCTGAAAACCTTGTTTATCAAGCAAGTATGTAGGGGTCGAACATAGGAAGCAAAAGAATAGAGCATGCAAGACAAGAAATCAAGGCACACTTTTTCTCTCAAATACTCAGTCGAGTTACACTTTTTATGGGTTTTTATTTTTATATTTTTTATTATTTTTTATTTTATATATTTATATTTGATTTTAAATTTTCTGATTTTTTTATTTTCTTTTTATATTTCATATATATTTTTTAATTCTTTTCTTTTAATATATATAATGAGCTATATATAGGTTATATATATTGTAAGCTCGGGTTAATATAACAATTTATAAAAAAAATGTTCAAAAATAAGAAAATAAAATATTTGGGGGTTTAATAATTTTTACTATTTTTGTGATTTTTTAGGAAAGCTAATTTTTTTATATATTTTTAAAGTCAAAAATACCCAAAATCAGGGTTTAAATAAATACATGAAATTATAATTGAGATTAAAAATATAAAACAGAGTCAAAAATTCTCCAAATTTATTTTAAAATAAAGATAATAAAATAAAGAAAATTCAGATAAAGAAAACATAATTTTTGGATTTTTTTACGAATTTTATAAATTTTTATAAATGTTTTTAGAGATTTTCTATTTTTCTAAGTTTTCTTTTATATTTTAGTGATTTTTGGTCTAAAGGTCAAAAATACAAAAATAATAAATATATATTTTTGGTGATTTTTCAAAAAGTTTTTTTAATGTTTATGTATTTTATTTTGCAAACAAGGACAAATATGCAAGTTTTTTATTTTTTATAAATAATAAAAAGCTTAAAAAATGCAAAATAAAAATTTAGCATGGAAGTAAATGCAACAAGAGCTTAAGTTTATATTTTGGATTTTTAGAGCATTATAGATGCATGAAATAAATACTAGAAGAAAAAACAACTAATGCTGGCAAGGGTATAGATGTAACTAACAGAAAGATTAAGGACCAAAGTTCAATTTTTCACAAAAATATACAACTAAATTAAAAGTTATAGGACCAAATATAAATAAGTAAAGCCACAAGGGCTTCCTTGCAAAACTCCCAAAATCACATGTCTGAACACGTGCGCCCCTAGCGAGGACTGAAATGCAATTTCCAAAAATTTGGGGTCTAAATTACAAATATCCAAAAAATATAACGTTATATATATGTTTTTAGATGGAATAGAAATACCAAGAAGCTCGGGGGTCCAGGTGCAAAATGTCTACCCACGTGACTTGTTACGTCAGGTGACGTGGCCTAGACCAATATGCTAATATCGAATGATAAGGGGGTTGATTTGCAAATATTACCCAAAATAGAAAAGGACCAAGAAATATTTGCAGAGTATTTAATAAATATAAAATGGCGAGGGAAAAAAGTGTAAAATACCCACGCCTATTCACGATCCAACGGCAGGAGGTGTTTCACTTAGATACGTGTTAGGTCATGTATGCGCGATGACGCTTCGCGGATGCTCAGCTAGGATTAGATCTCCGCAGTAGGATCGACGATTGAAGCACAGGGAGATCCGACGGTAGTTGTACTCCACAATGAACAGGAGAAGATCCAACGGCGCGGAGGCGTGGAGGAAGAACGGCTGATGAACTCGGCCTGGATGAACGCGAAACTCAAGTTCTTCACGCTTGGCGCTGAAGCTTCCCTTCCGACGATACCGGATGCCTCCCAAGGTTCCTCCCCGTCGTCTTGATGCTTCAAAATGCCCCGAAGAGCTCCAGTGACGATTAGCGGCAGAGAAGGACCTGGAATGTCTCCTTCTGACAAAAAGCCCCCCAGATGCCCAAAGCGTCAGGGACCTGCAGGGTTAGCACCAACAAGGAATGACGAAGGTCCCTCGGGATTTTGGGAGTGAAATGAACGGTAGGTGAGGCGAGCGGCGCCCCTCCGACGAACGATGGAGGAGGAAGGGAGAGTATCCCATTCTTTGTAAGAACGAGGTGGATGAGTGGTGCATGGGGCGTGAAGAAGCGTCAGGGAGGAGAGATGGGTGTCGGGTGCGGTGACTACGGGCGGAGTACTGAGAGCAAGGTTCACCGGAGCAAGCTCCGGTGAACGTCAAAGACATGATTTACGACTAAGGAACATGATTAAAAGCTAGACTAAATGCTTCAGGTGAACTTACAATTAAAGCTACACTAAGAGGCAGGAAATAAAAGACCCTTAACGACTAGAGAACCAGGAAGGGATTCTCGATGGCGGCGCTCCGACGGAGAAGGCAGACCAACTCGATTCAACGCCCACACAGATTCCTGGAAGTAGGAATCGACTCATGTTGTCACCAGGAGGGCCTTTGACGACCTAGGGTTAAGCTGTGAGGGTGGAAGAGCGATCAAATCCGAAAAGGGAGAGAGAAGGGGTTTTTGTAGACGGTGGGTGAGCGACTCTAAAAAAACAAGGTGTACTGCTCGATGTCGTGATACACAATCCAAGACAACGCCTGAGCGTGTATCACCTACAATCGAGAAGCAAAAGTCATCAAAGAATCGACTTGAAAGAGTGAAAGGAACGGTCTCCAAAATTGCTCGAAATCAGGCAAAAAATGAGTTCTGACAAGAGGTTGGTCCACGTGGACCAACCAAGAAAAAGCCTGCAGAAAAGATTTCAAAATTCAATTAAAAATAATAAAAGATTTTATTGATTTTAGGCTATAAAATGAAAATTATTTATTATTTCCTGATTTTATATTATGATTTTTATATATTTTTTCGAAGTTTATAATTACAAGTTACCTTTTAAGGCCTATATATAGGTATATTTGTCTATATATTTGAATGTTTTATTTTTATTTTCTATTTTTAATTTTATTACTTTGGTTTATTATTTTATATATTGATAACTTAATTTTATACACGTAAATGTATTTTTATTTTATTTTTTTGATGTATTATATACAATTAAATAAATAGGGATAATGTCTATGTAGATATAGATATAGGTATTTTACCTATATATTTTCTTTATATATTTCATTTTTGTGTTTTCTTGATGTTTTTATTCATGCTTTAATATATACATATATTATACATAATATTTGAAAAAATATAAAAATATAAAATTAATAATGAATAATAAATAAAAAGAATATTTTAATCAGTACACGTATACAATAAGGGTCGAAAACTTAACTTTCAAACCGTAACTCCAAAAAAAATAAGAAACCACCTCCACTAAATAGCTTATTAAAAGTTATATACAACTAAAAATGATTTTGATTTATTTTGAGTTTTTATTTGAGAGATATGGGTCTGGGAAGTTGAGGGTTTGGAATTTTATTCAGACCATAACTTTTTATCTGTATATTATTTTTGTATTAAATAAATTTCGTACTTTTCTATATTTTATTATCTACAACTTTAATGTACAAAGTTTTTTATTTGATGTATAAAAAGTGGAACTAAAAATAGGTCCCCAAAATAAATAAAAATGAATTAAAATAAATAGGGATTTTTATTGCATTTTAACCCTTATCTCCCCCTACTTTATTCATGGTCGACCTATTCATCAAGATGCCTAGGTCTTGGGATTTCGGGTTATAAGATATTTTCAATATTTTATTCCTTTTCTTTTCTTTATTCTATAATTTTGGCTTTAAAAACAGTATTTTATACATTATTTACACAATAATGCACGAATGATAAAATGCACAAGTTAAGGGTATTTACACACATTTACTAGGGTTTTTAAGAAGAAAATGATAGAATAAAGATGATGAAATGGATATTCATCATCCCCCTATACTTTCCTTTGCTAGTCCCTAGCAAACATTTATGCAATAAGTGCAGAAAAGAAAAACAAAGAAAAGAAAAAGAAGAAAGATTGATTAAATTTAATTATCAAACTTGTCTTTACAAAATCAAAATTTGGAGCTTAAGTCAGACATTTGAAATTTTAGTGCAGGCAGAACCTTAATTGGGATTCGGATTTGAAATCCAACAGCCTTTGAGAATCCCAAAACTCTGCTCAAGTCCCCTCAAAAGCAAGGTCAGAATACTTCAATTCATATGCAAACCCTTACAACTATGAATCTGCCTCGTACAGTGTAAGTGATAGTGGCTCTCCCCAACTGAAATGGCAAAGAGACTGACTTCTCCAGTATGACAACCCAATGATTCCCCAATCCAGTAACTCCTTCCTCGAGGAGCGGGGCATTCCCTTCTAAGTTCAAGTAACAACCAGCTCAAGAGGAGGGTGAAGAGAAGAATGGACGGTAACCAGTGTAGCTATCTATCCTAGGATGCAAGATCGTGTAGTCAAGTCATCCAGCTGCATGCTCACATAATTTGACTTTGAAGCTCAATATTGCTTATTGACTATACAAATATATACACTCTGGCAGGCATTTTATTTTTGTATAGGCATGTCCACTTTTTGGGAGTTTTTTTTCTTTTGTCTTCTTTTTTTTTGAAATACTACGTACAACAGCATTTACATAAGGAGTTTTTCCTCTTGAGCTAGTAGACTATCCCTCTTTTGAAGCTTTATCGCAACCCATGCTCTCCTGTCTTCAAAATTCATCATCACTGGACGGGTTGGGGTGCACTTCCCTCCCTAGAGGAGGACAAATGTTTCCACTTGTGTGTGTCTCATACCGGTAAATCCATCCCCTCAACACTCCAACTGAGTTAAGCCAAGTGAAAGGTGTAGGTGCCCAAGTTAGGTCATTATCAACAAGAGTCGTGCGTGTGCTCCGAAATACTCTACTTAGGGCAGTCAAGAATCCATTGAACCAAGTCTCACAATTCTCAGAGAATTAAGTCAACTAGACCTGAAGTACCTCAATTCCAGCTCCTATAAGGTTCCTGTTATTAGGTAGATTTTAAGGTCCAACCAAGCTCCCATCTTCGGATATTACTTAAAGTGTTCAATTATCAAACTCGATCCGAAAAATGCGAATGCCATGCAAATGCTATGCAGAATGCAGAAAATCTTTTTGTGATGCAATTTTTACAAATTTTGAACTTTTTATGGATTTTTGAAAAAGATGATGCATATGCATTTTTTGTTTTTCAAAAAGGTTTTTCAAACGTTTTTGGTATTTTTAATTTTTCAAATCTTTATGTGATTTTTGAAAAGAAAGAGATTTTAGATAAAAACTAGATACAAATATTTACACAAGGGTGCATCTTATATTTACAAGAGTTAGGTCTTAAGAATTTACAAGGGTAAGTGATCGATTTTATAAGTATATGTATAGAATTTTTGGTGTGATGTGTATATTCCTCAAACTTATTTGAAAAAGGTTTTTCAAATAATTTGGAAAACTATAGTTCAAAATAATTTTACAAAAAATTTACAAACATGTGCACACATTTGAAAATCATTTTGCAAAGGTTTTTCAAATAGTATATATACATTTTTCAAATATTTTTGCAACCATTTTCAAACCATTTGCCATTTTTTTCAAACATTTTATTTTACACAAGTAAAATAAGTTTTACAAACAAAACAATTTTTACAAAGTTTGAAAATATTGAACAAAATGTTTTCCAAATAGTTTTCAGAATATTTTACAAAAAGATTTTCAAACTATTTTTCAAACATTTTCCAAAAAATATTTTCACCTGATTCATTAATCAGTAAATACAAAAAGAATTTGACAAATAATAACATCTTTTTATTAAGTGAATATAGCTAGTGTTTTTAGCCATATTTATTAATAAAAATACGAAAGTACGAGTTATGGCTAAAGTATATACGAAATTTATACGACCCACCTATACTTGGTTTGAGCTATGTCCTCATAGACCAGAGAGAAAAGAGAAGACATAACTCATACTAAGTATAGAAAAAGTCTAAATGAGAACAAATGAATGAATGAGAAGTTGACTATTCACCCTATACTTAGGATCAAATAATCCTAAGTATAGCAGACTGTACACAAAGCAGGGAGAGTCAAGGGTGGGAATAAACAGATCGTACTCAAACTGTCTCCCCCTATACATAGGGTCAGATATCCCTAAGTATAGACAAGAAGATAATGGAGAGGATCGAAGAATGAAAGAACTCGGGGTGCACACCCCCTTTATACTTAAGACAAAGTACGTCCTAAGTATAGAAGATTGACAAGAAGGGGCAACACCTTTTTGATAGAAAAATAAAATAGAAAAGGAAAAGAAGAAAAGAAGAAAAGAAGAAAAGAGGAAGAAGATGGAATATGAACATCTCGGGATGCACATCCCCCCTATACTTAGGACAAAGTGCATCCTAAGTGTAGCAATGATGAAGGGGCGACACCTTGTCGGTAGAATAAGAGAGGAGAGAAGGAAGAAAAGAAAAGAAGAAAAGAAGAACGGTCCTTCAAAAATGCTTTGATTTGCTTTGTCTTTAATTGCCTCTACTGAAGTATTCAACTCATCCTCAAAAATTACTTGAACGGGATCAACGACAGACATAAACGTATCATGTTCAAGATAAGGTTTCAGAAGCTGTCCATTGACTACAAATGGTTGTGTGTCAGCTGACAAACCATATATCATTACACTTCCATTATCATGTACATGCCTCACTATAAACGGGCCAGTCCATTTGCTCTTCAGTTTACCTAAAAAAATCTTCAGTTTCGCATCGAACAACCACACCTTCTGACTCGGCTCGAAGGATTTGCAGCGGATATGCTTGTCATGCTACTTTTTAACCTTCTCCTTGTACATCAAGATGTTGTTGTATGCATACTCTATGAATTCCAATGATCTGTTCATGTCTACTTTTTGGTTCTTCCCAGCTTTCTCGGAATCCAAATTGCAAATATTGATAGCCCATAAAGATTTATGAATCAACTCAATGGGAAAATGACATGGCTTGCCATACACAAGGCGGTAGGGAGACATTCCTAGTGGCGACTTGTATGCAGTTCTGTAAGCCCAAAGAACTAAATCAAGTAGCTGAGACCAGTTCTTACAATCCGGATGCACAAGCTTCTATAAAATTGTCTTGATCTCTCTGTTTGAACATTCAGCTAAGCCATTGGATTGTGGGTGATATGGTGAAGTAACACGATGTTCGATACAGAACTCATGAGTCAACTTCTTTACCTCTCTATTTATGAAATGGCTACCCCCATTTGAAATGAGAATTTTGGGAATCTCGAACCGTGTGATGATGTGATCTCTTAAGAAGTGACAGAAAGTCCAACTGTCAGTGGTTCGGGCAGGAATAGCCTCCACCCAATGACTTACATAATCGACAGCAAGCAGAATGTATTCATAGCCCTGGCTATTAGGAAACGAGCCCATAAATTCGATGCCCCATGCATTGAAGATATTTGATATCTGAATGAACTTCAGAGGCATCGTGTCTCTCATTCCTATGGTTCCGCCCATCTTCTGGCTTTCAGTGCAGCACTTGACATAATATTCTGCATCTTTGAACAATGTAGGCCACCAAAGACCACTCTGCAGAACATTTGTTGCCGTTCGCCTACCTGAATGGCGACCTCCAGATTCTTGATCATGGCAAAGCGTAAGGACACTAGGAACTTCCTCCTGAGGAATACAGCTCCTCCAGATGCAATCTGCCCCCTCACGGAATAGATATGGATCCTCTCACTGATAGAAATGGATTTTAGACAAAAAATTGCCTACTTTTAACTTTGACCAATCTTGTGGTGTTCTCTTGGTCACAAGATAATTCACAATATCAGCATACTAGGGGAGCAAGGTGACTGATAGAATTGCCTCATCTGGAAAGATTTCTGTGACCGGTTGCAAGTTCAGCTCAGGAGATTCAGGTTCAAGAAGTCTATACAAGTGGCCAGCCACCACATTTTTGACTCCAGGTTTATCTCTGATTTCAAGGTCGAATTCCTGGAGGAGAAGGATCCACCGGATGAGACATGGTTTGGCATCCTTCTTTTGTTGTAATTACCGGATGGTCGAATGATCTGTATAAATAATAACTTTGGACCAGAGAAGATGGGATCTGAACTTTTCCAAGGCAAAGACTACCGCTAGCAGCTCCTTTTCAGTAATTGTGTAGTTTCTTTGGGCCTCATCGAGCATTCGACTAGCGTAGTGAATCGCAAATGGTAAATTGTCTTTCCTCTGTCCGAGCACAGCACCGATGGCATAATATGACACATCTGTCATTATCTCAAACAGTTGTGTCCGAATCGGTGGCTGTAAGACAGGCACCAGAGTGATAACTTCCTTTAATTGATTGAAGGCAAGAAGTATGCAGTCATCCACAACAAAATCATTCTCCTTGCCAAGTAACTCGATCAATGGTCTGGCCAACTTGCTGAAATCATTGATAAATCGCTAGTAAAAACCAACATGGACCAAGAATGACCTGACATGTTTTATGGTTGTAGGTGGCTCAAGTTCAGAAATTACCTCTACCTTGGCTGGGTCAACCTCCATGCCTCGTTTAGATACAACGTGACCCAACACAATTCCTTCATAACCATGAAGTTGCTTTTTTCCCACGAGAGAACCAGATTCACTTCGCATCACCTCCGTAAGACTCGGTCTAAATATTCAAGATATTGATCGAAGGAGTCCTTGTAGACCGAAAAATCGTCCATAAAGACCTCAAGAAAATTGCCCGCCATATCAGCGAAAACCGCAAGCATACACATCTGAAATGTGGCTGGGGCATTGCATAGCCCGAACGACATCCGTCTGAAGGCGTACGTACCAAAGGAACATGTGAACATAGTCTTCTCTTGGTCTTCAGGAGCTATAGCAACATAATTATACCCAGAGTATCCATCCAAGAAGCAGAAGTATTCTTTCACGACCAATCTCTCAAGAATCTGGTCGATGAAGGGTAACGGAAAGTGGTCCTTCTTGGTGGCGAGATTAAGTCTTCTGTAGTTTACACACACTCACCAAGAAGTGGGTACTCTGGTCGCGATCTCCTCTCCTTTGTCATTCTTCACGATGGTGATCTCTGATTTCTTTGGCACTACATGCAAAGGGTCCACCCATTTGCTGTCGGATATGGGATAAATGAATCTTGCATCACACCATTTCTGAATTTCTTTCATAACAACCTCCCACAGATATGGATTGAGTCTTCTCTGAAATTCTCGGAAGGGTTTGCTATCTTCCTCAAGGAAAATACGATGCGAGCACAAGGCTGGATTGATCCCATGGAGATCCAAATTTTTCCAGCCTATCGCCTTGCGGTTGTGATCAAGAACCTCCATCAGACGATATTCTTGGTCGACGGTCAGATGAGCATTAATAATGACCGGGTACATGTTAGGTTCTCCCATAAGAAAGACATATTTCATATTGGAGGGCAATGGTTTCAGCTCGGACGGAGTCGGAACGATTTCAGTGGTGACTTCAGCTATTTAAACGGGCGGTGGTTCTTTCATCTATTCGAAGTCCACCATGCTCTGTTCTGCCTCATCATTCAATAATTTACAGAACTCTTCAATGACTTCTTCTTCATCGCAGAACTCTTTGATAACCTGCTCTTGGTCTTGAAGGTACATCATCGCCACATGGGTCTCCTTAAGTAACTCAGAAAACATCTCATCGTGATTAATAGGGGGAAATTCGATTGCGTTCTCTAATCCCTCCCCTGGGAAGAGGAATTCATGGATCTCATTATCATCCATAAAGGGATTGGTGTCTTGAATTAGGACAAAAAGCCGGAGTCTTCGTAGTAGTTGGTCACCCTTGTACATGCTACAAATGTCCCTTCTGGCTGTCTTGCGTCAGACACGGTCTCTATCTTGATTTTATCACTACTGGAACCAAAGGTGATTTCTCCAGTGCCATAATTCACCATTGCATTGGTCGTTCGCAAGAACGGTCGCCCAAGTATGATTGGGGTGAGGAGAAAAGGAGTGGAGACGTCCATATCAAGTACGACAAATCGGCTGGGAATTGCTTCCCCTGAACCATGACTATCACGTCTTCCAACATACCCCTAGGCCGCTTGACTGATTTGTCTGTGAACTGCAGAATCATCTTTGTGGGTTTGAGCGGTCCTAACCTGAATTTTATAAGCAGTGAGGTTGGCATCAGGTTGACAGAAGACCCGCTATCCAGCAAAGTGCGTTCAAACTCCTGATTGAACATCTGACAGTGAACAAGCGATGCTCCCTTATCTGGCTTCTTATCTGGAAGATTGTTGATTGCATTGATTGTGTCCATTGTAAGAATGTGCTTCTTAGACTTACTACCTTTGCTTATGGAATTGTGAGGATGAGTCCTACGCTTATTTGTACATGCATCTTTCAGTCCTTTCTTTACAACTGGCATGTACTCAAGATCTTTCATCAATGGCATGTTCAATACCAAATTCTGGATAATTTCTACAATGACAAGGTCAGACAAAGCATTTTTCAAAATTTTCATCTTTTTACGCTTTTTCATTACTTTTGGAAAAAGGAATATTTACAGAATCTTCAATAATGACATTCGAGATTGTGCCCATATCATTGTTGATAGGTAGATGGCAAAAAAGTATAGAATCATATACAATGTGTGGACCAAAAACTGCAGGCCCGACCTCTGGTGATGGCTTTGGCTTCACTGCAGGTACAAGATTCTTCAAGGCTTTAGCTGGTTCTGTTCCTTGTGCAGGCGTCTCCAATGCCGGCTGGTCTCCACCGAGGTTGTTGTAATCTTTTTGTATTTTTGTATTTCTTCATTTTTGTGAATTTTCTGCAGATGGTATTCCCCCAAAAATGCTGCTTAGCCCTCGTGCTGACCGGACTGACGACTCCCCATCAGATGCAATGTGCTTTCCCTTCGTAGTTGTTGATGGCTGCAGCGCTCTACTGCTCCTGAGAGTAACACCGTTAGACAAACAAATCATTTCTACATGAATCGGGCATATCACTGCAAACTACATGCTCCTTGCGACAGAAACTATTAGGATTGGCCTCGACCTGGGCTAGTATGACGGTTTTGACAGCCGTCAGGTCGTCAATCTTCTGGATCATCTCAGCCATATTCTTGACGAGTTGTTCCAAACAAGCGAGGGTCGGGTTCACCGGTGCAACCTCAGAGGAATCGCCTACTAGGGGCCTCTGGTTCTGATAATGAGGGGGAGGTTGTTGTTGGTAGCCTTGTGAAAATTGTTGAGGAGGATTACGAGAGGAATACTGTGAATATTGTTGGGAGGGATATGAATTGTGATATGATGCAGCCAATTGTTGTGTAGGATAGCCTTGATTACAGTAGCTGGACTGTTGCTGTTGATATCCGTGCCTCCATGTGTTCCCATATTGGTGAGGCTGTTGATTTTGAGGTTGGAAGGGCCGAAAGTTTCTCCCTCCCTACTGTTGTTGATGAGGTGGTCGGTTGGCTGAGTTCTGACCCAGGGGATGCCCTTGAGGGTGGGTCAACTGCTGATCGTGTTCCCATACACCATTAATCTCTTGCATTTGCTGCGGGGGTGGAGGAAACTGCTCTAGGTGAACTGGCTGCAGCTCTGGTTGATAGACAACCATTTGGTTCTAGGACTGCGGGGGTTGCTCCGGGACCTGTACGTAATATACGTGCTGGACTGGCGGAGGTTGCAGGAGACTCGGTTGAGGATACTGCATCTTTGGTGATTCCTTCTGCTCAGCGTGATTCTCTGCAGTGTCAGACACAGAATAGTAAGTATTGGCGTTCAAAGCACGGACTAGCTGCTCCATCTATTGAGAGATCAGATCGAGCTTCTCCAGGCCCTGGGTTCTCTTCTCAATGATAGACAGTTTTTCAAGGTCTTGTGACCTCTTCTCAATGATGTCGACTTTAGACAAGTGGCTCCCAATAATGCTGAGGTTGGAGCTCTCATCCTTCTCTTCGGTATGGGTAGACATGTTCACATGCTTGTTGATGGCGGCCGACTTCATGTAGGCACGTGATGAGGACTGAGAGGCCTCTCCTTCGTCCATCTCCTCAAAAATGTTCCACACAACATCCTCATCCTTGTTAAAATGCGAGCCTCCACAAGCAGCATCGACGAGTCTTTAGCTTTCCAGTGTCAGCCCACCGAAGAAATACTGCACGAGGCTTAGCCTTGGGATTCTCGTGGTGGGGACACCGTTCTTGTAACTCTTTGAATCTCTCCCATGCTTCATGGATCGTCTCGTGGAGTTGTTGGTAGAAGCTGGAGATACGAGCATGTATCTGGTTCAGACGACCGAGAGGGTAGAATTTGTGAAGAAATGCATATTTTAACTCCTCCCATGTAGTGACTACTTTCCCCAAGTGGTCGACCCAATACAAGGCCTTGTCCTGGAGGCTGAAGGGGAAGGCGGTCATCTTGACTACCCCCAACAGAATACCGGGGTAGTGAGCGGTGGCACAGATGCAGCCGAACTTCGTGAGGTGGATATAAGGCTCTTCGGAGGTTTTCCCATGGAATATGGGGAGTAGGGATAGAAACTACGACTTTATCTCGAAGTGGGCGTGGATATGTGGAATATGAATCCACTCGGTAATGTGGCCCACTCGAGGGTTATATGTTTTCTTCAAAGTGGGATTCAGCGACGGTGGTCCTTCCTCCCTTCTCTCGAAATAGGGCCCCCCAACAAAAAATTCATCTCCCGCACCTCCCTGATTTGATTCATATTCAGTTTCTGGTTCTCCCTCTCTTCTACCATCTCTCTCATTGACCTCCTCCTTAAGTCATTAAGCATATCTTGGAATGTGGTCTGGGTCAAAGTCTGGTTGGTCAGCTGTTGTTGGGTAGCCTGGATGGAAGCAAGCAACTGACTGTTGACCTCATTTTGTGTAGTATATTGTCCTTCCCCCTGATCTGTTGGTTCGGTTGGCTGGGGCTGCGGACCCTTTCCTCTTCCGGTTGGAGCCATCTCAGAATCAACTTGAACTTCGAGCTCGAGATTAGGGTGAGAATCTGCATGACGGAGTAAACCTGATCAGTTTCTTTCTGAACACCAAATGTTGAGATAAATCTGGATTTAAGGTCAATCCCAGAGTGTTGTGAACAGAGCATAGGATATTGACTGAAATCGATCTCCATCCACAGGGGGTTAGTTCCGAGACAAGAGTAATCCCTATTTATTTGTAGAGAAAGAGCTAATTCGGGTTGTGAGTCCATCCCGAATAGCGGATTTATTGGAGAAAGACAAGTGTTGAATGAAGAGAGAATGGGGGAGTCCAAGGAGAAATTCGCGAGATCCGAGCTAACTTCTTGGAGATCACCCCACCTTATTGAAGATGTTGGCGACACAGAATCGATGTGGGCGTCTGTGGGATCCCGACTAAACCATCCATGTGACGGCATATCGAAAGGATCAAAAGAGATAGATAGTGGATGAAGAGTATGGAGGTAAACAAGGAATAAAAGGAGTGTAAAACATTAGAAGGCTCACAATGAGCAAGGGTCAAATGGAAAGGAGAGCAAAATTGCGCAAGTGCGTGATATTTTTGATCTTGACTATAATAAGATTGATCAATCAAACCTCAAAACAATGTATTCACCAACTCGACCCGTGAAGCCAAGAAGGTTCAGCAATTATCTTTGTTGGTTTTAGATTTTAATTCAGGCAATTTATCTTTTAACGAGTCCTTAGAATGCAAAGTATATAGGAGAGAGAGTACTGCCGAAAAAGTATCACGTACTTGTCCTCCTCCTTTGTAACCTATAGTATGCCCTTTTTAAGGTCCTTGTAACCCTTCCTGGATCCCTACTCATCCAAAGAAATAGAGGGAGGAAGTCGATAGTCGAAACCAATACTTCGGATCTCGCTCGCAACGGAATCACCCGTGAGCGTGCAAGAACCTACTCGGACGCAAGACGATGAGACAGACACCTCCGTGAAGGCGTGGCCTATGCTCGATACTTCAGACGAGGTCAACACTGTACACAACATAGATCATCATTGCTGACCAAGACCTACTCGTCCTCATACGATAGAAATGCCAGTACTTCAGAAATCCAGCCGATACACAAGGCAGCCACATTTTGAGTTTTGGGCTCTAATACTTATGAAGCCGCTCTTCCCCCCGGAAAGGAGACCTTCCAATACAACCTGAAAACAAATGAGGGCTTTGCTCACCAAAAGCAATGAGTCCAATTAATCAATTTTATTTAGGTCAAGTATTTTTAGCAGTCCCTTTTTTTAATTTTTTTGTGTTATCACTTGTTTTGAGTAGATTCAATACAAGCGTCTAATATTTTTGTGTTTTTTTATTCCTAATTGATCCAAAAACAGAGAGAGAAGGTCGGAAAAGCAATGCAAGGCAACACGAAGATGGAAATATCACCTTAGTGCCTAAATGATGAATGCTCAGATAGAAGACTTACAGTGCTTCCCATCTCTCTCCATGAGGGATGCAAAACAAGAATTTATAAACCTATACTATATGATGATATGCACACGGAAATCGTTCTAAGCAGGCAATTGCTAGTGTGAAGAACCAAATGCAAAACACACAGAGTAAAACCTAAAGTCCGATCTTGGAGCCTCCTCGGTGCCCACCACAATGGGTCCTACAAGCGATGTATGGAGGACTCTCACGACGTGTGATTTCAAACTAAGTGTCAAGCAATTAATTAATTTCTAAGTCCAAAAATGAAGACTATAGATATATGCAAAATAATTAGGTATTTGGCCTTCGATTACACGATCAAGCAAGCCTAAAAATTAAGGGCTCATTCCACAAAACAAATAGAAAAAAGGCGGAAAGCACAAATCACAGGAAACAAAGTAAAAGAAAGCGATAAAAACTAGAAAATCCGTGGTGATCCCCCAAGTGAACAAACACTTGGAAATTGGGCCTGAATGTACAAAGTTCAAAGTACATGCGTTATTACATATTGATAATCAAATAAATATCTCTCTCACCAAAAAGTAAAAATCCTAAACTATCCTCTCTCCCTCTCAAGAGCCTCCTGCTCTCTCCTGTCGGCTAGGGTAGAATAGTTGACTCTGCTTTCCAAGGTTGCGTAGAATCACCTAGGCAATCCTCCTCGGTCAGTGGACCCTCACAAGAAGACAAGAAAGAGAAGTCAGACAGTTCAAAATTAATAATCAAGCAAAGAAGATGATCGAAAATGGCTAAGCAAGTGAAGAGATAAAATCTACTCTACAAGTCGATACTTTCCGGCAACGGCGCCATTTGAAAAATGAGAAGATTAGAGTTGCTAAAGAATGGCCAGATAAATCAGACTCACTATCGCTGAGGCGGCTACTCGAATCCTCTCATTAGTCAACAATTAAACCACACAAGTAATTAAACAATTAAGAGCCAAAGTTAAAATTTATTATACCCCTCTAAGAATGTACAAAGGCAAGCAAGTAGGGGTCGAACACAGGAAGCAAAGGAATAGAGCAGGCAAGACAAGAAATCAAGGCACACTTTTTCTCTCAAATACTTAGCCGAGTTACATTTTTGTGGGTTTTTAATTTTATATTTTTTTATTTTGATTTTATATTTTCTGATTTTATATTTTCTTTTTATATAATATATATTTATTTTAATCTTTTTTCTTTTAATATATATATAATAAGCTAGATATAGGTTATATATATAATGTAAGCTAGGGTTAATATAAAAATTAATAAAAAAATTTTCAAAAAAAGAAAATAAAATATTTTCAGGTTTTTAATAATTTTTACTGTTTTTTTTATTTTTTAGGAAATTTTGCTAATTTTTTATATATTTTTAAAGTATACCCAAAATCAGGGTTTAAATAAATATACAAAATTAAAATAGAGATTAAAAATATAAAATAGAGTCAAAAATTCTCTAAATTAATTTTAAAATAAAGATAATAAAACAAAGAAAAATCAGATAAAGAAAACAAAATTTTTGGATTTTTATGAATTTTATAAATTTTTATAAATGTTTTTAGAGCTTTTCTAATTTTTTGAGTTTTTTTATATTTTAGTGATTTTTGGTAAGAAGGTCAAAAATACATAAAAGCTATTTTTTTAGTAAGTTTTCAAAAAGTTTTTATAAATTTTATGTTATTTCTTTTGCAAACAGGGACAAAAATGCAAGTTTTTGATTTTTTATAAATAATAAAAAGCTTCAAAATGCAAAATAAAATTATGGCATGGAATTACAATGCAACCGAAGCTTAAGTCTATTTTTTAGGATTTTTTATAGCAATGTAGATGCATGAAATAAATACTAGAAGCAAAGAGAAACTACACTAATGGCAAGGACACAATTATAATTAGCAGAAAGATCAAGCACTAAAGTGCAATTTTTCACAAAAATATACAACTAAATAAAAAATTTACATGACTGACGGGTCCGAAAATGCCAAGTTAAGAAGTTGTTTTTAATCTTTATGCGTAAAATAATTAAATGTCGTTCGTTGTAGGCGGCGATCGGAAACAGTCAAGAAATAACCACAAATTTTATTCAATTTCAATCAAGTGGTTTTTATGTTTATTTTACTTGGGCAAGTCCCAAGGTCGATCACAAGGAGGCAAAGGAACAACCTAGAGTTGTGTCTATCCAATTTTGAGTTCGGTTTTCAAGGCGGTCTTTTTTTGGAATTTTTCAATGCAATATGAGATGCAAAATGCAAGTTCGGCCTATTTTAGGGACTAAAATGTAAATTTCAATCAAACGATGTTCGAAAAATACGAAACTTCTCCACAATGTAAATGACGATGAAATGAGTGCACTGTAATTTTTTTGGAATTTTTAGATGTAATATGAATTTTTTATGAATTTTTAAATGCAGACAGAATGATTTTCAATATTTAATTATAATAAATATTAAACCTACTTATTTTCAAGACTTAAAATTATCTAAGATCTATCACTATGTGACGGATCTCAAGAAAATCCTAAATCTCGAAAATGTGGGGTCTAATACCTATTAAAAATTAAACAATGAAATATGCAAAATGATTTTTACAGAGCAAGTTATGCATGCAAATGCAACGATTTTTGGGCACAATGTCAAGCAGAATAATCTCTACAATATATGATTTTTCGGGACTTTTTAAAGCAACGGTTAATTAACTACGAATTTCAGAGCATACGACGGGCAAAATACGCAATTTTCCACAAAATAATTAATTAATAATTAACCACTGACCATAAAAATATCCATGATATGTCAAAATGTAAAGAGTCATGTGAGGAACATTATGCAATTTTTAAATAAATAAGATGATGTCATGTGAAGGTTTAAATAAATGACAAAGACAGGGGTATATATGCAAATGATGAAATAAGCTAAATAAACTAAATGAAATGCAGGGGCCTAAATGTAATTACCGACAGATGGGGGGTCTTCTTGCAAATTTCACAGAGAGGCACGTGCGCAGCACGTGACCCTCCTGCTCCTGCTGACGTCGGGCTGATGAGGTGCTGACGTGATCCCTCTCGTCACGTGCCTCGCACGCGGGGAGGGCCTCGGGCCTGAGCGCCCGGCGGCTGGTGGCGGAGGGCACGGCCTTGGCGTGGTGGTGCGGCGGCGCTTGGACGGTGGCCTCGAGGGCGAGGCTGAGGACTCGAGCCCCTGTCGGTGGAAGTGGAGCGCGGCGTTCGTCGGAGGGGCGCTGGAGTCGATGGTGACGTGTCGAAGACGAAGGCGGAGGCGGTGTTGTCGATGTTGGCTGGTCCAAGGAGCTCCAGGCGGATAATGTTGATGAAGATGATCGTAGATGTGCGGCCGGCGACGGTGCTGTGGTTGATGGCGGGCCGGCGTTGTTGACGATGACGGTGAAGCTGAAGAACGTCGGAGAAGATGTAGACGTAGCTCGACGGCGATGGGAGGTGGAGGTGTCGTCGATGGAGGTCGGAGATATCGTCCTTGGCTCGACGCCGAGGGGCGGAGCTCGGCAGAAAGGGCCACGGGGAGGCGCGTCTGCGACGAAGGGCGTTGAGCGCCCTCGGATCTTGCCGGCGATGCCCAGGCGAGGCTGTCACCCTCGTGAAGCGCTCATCGGTGGATGAAGGAGTCGGGGGGCGACGGGGCTCTTTAAGTAGGGGAGAGGGAGATAAGGGAGATGGAGGGTGGTTGCGAGGTTGACCGGCGAAGAAGGGGGGCGGTTTGGCGGAGAAGGCGGGGGTCGTTAGGCCGGTGGGGGAGTTGCGGGGTTTGAGGAGGCCGGTGGGCGCGAGGTTGGGGATGACGCACAGCGGCCGTCCGATCGGCCGAGATCGGACGGCCAATCGTGCGCCACGTGGCTATCCAAGGGGAGCTGGGGAGAAGGCGTGGCACGTGCGGAGCACGTGCGCGGGTTTAATTTATTTTTTATTATTTTTTTTATTATTTTTATTATTTATTTGTTTTTAAAAAAAATTTATTAAAAATGATAAAAATAAATGCTAAAAAACGCTGACACGTGGCGGCCTCTGGGGCAGCCACGTGTCAGCTCCAGAAAAATCCGAAATTAAATGATTTGTAAAATCGATAAAAAAAATAGCAAATGACCTCGGATCGAAAAAGTTCCTTCACGAAAAACGCTCGTCTCGACGAGATCTACAACTTTCATGAAGACATCAAAGTCAAAATCGATCAAATGTAAAAAGTGAATTTTTGGGGTATCCCATGTACATAGAATACCTTGATTTTTGGTTTTCTAATTTTTTTTGTCATTTTTAAACACGATAAAAATCCGAAAAAGTATGGAAAATCCAAAGATAAATAAAAGACACCTTAATCTAATTTTTTTTGGATTTTTATTAATGAGGAAAATAAGTACATAAAATACAAGGTCAAAAGCCGCGAAAAATACAATGTACAAAAGAGGCCCAAAACCCAACTTTCACATACGAGCTCCGATTCCCTTGAACTTGATCTTGTTTTGAAGGTAATTGAATGTGCATTAGTTCAAAAGTGAGTAGGATCAAATCGGACACTGGATGGGGAAGATAAGGGGCTTTTAGTCCGAAAATCCTGAAATTAGGGTTTGGGTTTTTGGTCCACTTACCTGGGTCAATTATTTTTTGTATTTTTTATTTATTCTTGTTAGTGATGTGTATACAGTGGAGGTGGTTTTGGGTTATGCGGTGTTAGCATGAAGGAGTTAAAAATAGGGGAAGTTAGGCTATTTACAGGTCATTTTTGGCTTGGATTTTTGGTTTCTTATTTTATGCAGAAATTAATGCTAAAATGCAAAACTTATGAAATCATGCTTGAATGCTAATTATGTGAAATAAATGCAGAAATGCAGTTGATTTTGAGGGACTTGAGCTTAATTAATGAGACTTAGAGTGATGAATCCGAGATTCATCATCCCCCTATACTTAAACCATGCTCGTCCCTGAGCATCAAAAAGGAATACCATGAAGTGAAATGAGATTGGGTTCCATACCAAGACCATGAGCTGAAGGTGAAAGTGAAACTAAACTCGACCTTTGGATTAATAATGTGGCGGAACTTTTGTGAGACTTAGAATTTTAAAATCAACCGTCCTCAAGTTCTACACATCATTGACACAGTTTCGGCTCAGAAGTCATCTTAGATCAATCCTCTTCCCAAAGTATACCCTATGAATATTGAATAACCGACTCATGTGTGTGAAGGTTTTTAGCTCTTCCCATTCAGAATGCCGGACTACCATGCTCCTCTCCTCTCCAGTAACTCGTCCTCGGGGAGTCAGGTATTTCCTTCTAAGGTCTGTCGCGCTGTGTTCACAATCGAATGAGGGAGAAGATAGAAGAAAGAGAAAAGGACTGGAGGGTGGCCAGTGTAGTCGCCTCTCCTTGTGGAGATGTCCAGTGTAGCCGAGTCTCCACCAAGATCTGCAGTTTTTGAAGCTTGGACCTTTTTGGTCGGATTTTTATTTGGTAGAATGCTTCTTTGTATTTGGAATTTTTGATGGTTCTGCTTGGATCTTGTTGTGCCCCTACGGATATAGAATCTTTTTGTTCCGTACATTTTTTGGGGTCTTAGAAAAAATTGTGCCCAGCCGTCCATCCCTTTTCCGAAGCTTTATTTCAACCCGTACTCCGGTCTTTAGATTTCCATGCTACCAGAAAAGAGACTCACACAGTCTTCCAACATCCCGTCTGGGTTGAGCTAAGTGCATAGTGCGAGAGTGCGAATTAATTCCCTATTCCAGAGTGGTACCCAGAATGAAGAGACCAGGTTAGACACTAAGAGTCAAACGCTGCACATTGTCATGTGGAACTTAAGGAATTAAGTCAAAAAGACCTGAAGCTCTTAAAATCCTATTTCTCGGTGAAGTTCCTCTGAAAATTAGGTGGATTAAGGTCAAGTCCAGACCACTCTCGGTTTCGTCTCATAACTTGGTTCAGAACCCAATGACTTTTCACAGATGCAAATGCATGTAATGTTGGATGAAGTGTAGGTGTGTGCAATGCAGACACAATTTTTTGAAATTTTTTTTTGACATTTTATGCAAGGGATTTTCTTTTATTTTTTTTATGCAAAAAAATGGAATAAGAAGCCTCTTTTTTTTTCAAAAATTTTGGGCAAGTCAGTGTTAGTAGCAAAACTTTTTTTTGTTTGTTGTTGTTGTTGTTTTTTTCAAGTTAGTACCCACCCCGTAAATACATATAGACTTACGCGTAAGTACGAGATATGGGTAAAATATATACAAAGTATATATACAGACCCTCCTATACTTAGCGAGTGATGTGTCCTCAGAGCACAAGAAGCGTAAAGAAGACATAGCTCGGGCTAAGCGTAAGGGAGTGAAAAAAATGAAAAGAAAAATGATGCGATCGGGATATGTGAATGAAGAGAGTATATACAGGTGGATGTCGGTTCCCCCTATACTTAGGCTCTGATCAGCCTAAGTATGAAAGAAGGGTGGAAATGGAGTGATCGGGAGTTATGAGAAGAATGATATATACAGATGGCATCGGTCCCCCCTATACTTAGGCCTTGGCCTGAGTAGAAGAAGAAGCTATACAAGGAGACCGATGTGGTCGGGAGGGAGGGTGGTTAGCCGATGATTAAGGCGGTTTTCGGCTGATCTTTTTGTGAGCCTGTGGTGGGAGATCGTAGTGATGAGATGGAGATGAGGCATATGATTCCCAACTATTGTCAGTGTCATCCTCAGACAAATTATGATGGATAGTAGATGAATTGTTTGAGTCAGATGAAAGATATCCATCATCAGAGTTATCCTCAGAGGAGTAGTATTTGAAAGTGGACATACTCCAAGTATTCTGGTCTTTTTGTTTCTTCAGTTGTTTCCTCAGACTTCGTTCCTTCTTGGGGTCAGTCGGTTTGTCCTCAGATGAATACTCAGAAGCACCGGTCTCAGTCAGCTCATACGAAAGAATTCCAGTGTACTTGAAGAATGCAGGAGCATCAGCTTTGGATGAGTAGTAGTTAGGAACGGGAGTTGTCCAACGAGGATTGAATTTTGGATCCTTACGAAGATATGGCTTTAGGGCTGCCGAACAGACTTCACTCATGTAAACCATCTTTTCCGGACCTGATGAGGGATCATCAACTGATTCCTCTTCCGAAAGGTCAAAGGTGGCTCTCTTTTTATTTCGTCGTGAAGGTATCGGTTCACTCGAATATCCAGATGAATAGCCATTAGTATTTTCCTTGGTCAGTGTTTGGTCTGCGTGCTTGCTCTTAGTCTACCGAATGTTTGAGCACTCTCGATTTGGGATGACTTGGTCAAGATATTCAGAGAATGTTGCTCCAGGGTGTGACCATGCATATGTCTCAGGATCGTAGTAGAAAGATTTGTCTATTTTGAGATCCTCGGGAATTTGAATATTGGGGAGAGTCTCTGCATGTTCTTTCTCAACTGATTCGATGTTGGCGCATTCCTGTGTCGAGTTGATGTAATCCATGTAGTCAGAGTAGGTTGACCCAGGGTGTGCCCATGCATAAGTCTCCGGATCATATGATTCATATACATGATTGTCCATGGTGAGAGCAGCTGGGAATGGAGCAGGGGGGAGATTTTCTAAACCAATAGTCTCATCAACAACCGCTATCTCAGGTGTGGTTGCAGGGTAGGGCTCTTCTACCGCTTCATGGTTACGGTTGTTGGGGACTTCGTGGGCTGCCTCAGAAGATCTGGTTCCTCAAAGATAGGGTCAGATTTAAGTGCTTCCAATGCTGTGAAATTGATTTCCCGAGTCTCACAATCGATACTCGCCTTGGCCAATGCCAAGAATGGCTTTCCGAGAATGATTGGAGACTGGGTAAATTCTCCTTGATGCTCAATATCAATGATCGTGAATTCTACCTTGAGTGGAGCACCTTGGAATTTCATGATGACAGAAATGGTTCCTCTCGGCCTTTTTATCGATCGGTCTGCCAATTGGACAATCTCTCGTATCTTCCGAATAGGTCCGAGTTTGAGTTCGTGAAATACCGAGGTCGGGAGGATATTAATCGGTGAATCGTCATCAATCCGAGCATGGGTAAAAATTGTGTCTTTGATTTCACAGTCAAATCTGGGCAACCGCTTCACTATGCGGCTCTTGGTTTTTCTCCTCAACACCAAGGAGGAGGCCATTGACAAGATATGTCTTTCGATCTTTGTTCGTATCCTACCCGACTTTTTGTTCATTAATTTATCTGTTATAAATCTTTTAAGGTCGGGGAAGTGTTCAATGGTCTGGATAAAAGGAAGTTCAAATATCAAGCGTTTCTCCAGTGCTTCCCGTATAGTCGGATCCAAATTTCGCAGATCATCTTCAGTTTTAATTTTTATGAAATTTTCTGAATTTTCAATTTTTTTGTGGTTTTCAAATATTTCCATTTTTTGGTATTTTCTGGGTGGTGTGGGGGTGTGGGGTGTTCTTCAGACGAAGAAGGGCTCTGGTGTTCAGGGTGACGGTCAGTAGCATAATCATTTTCAGAATTATCCATAGGTCCCTGAATATCCTCAGAATTTTCAATCTCAGATCCAGTTATTTCCTCATTCATTTTACTGTCCGAGCCACCATAGAATGCGATGAATCGATCGATAAATTTTTGAAATCTCTCCTCTATTGAATTGAATTTCTTATTTATCCTCGAAATATCCTCCTCAAGATTTGGTTCATGATTAATTATGGGAGCAGTAGGTGTATGTTCGATAATTTCATCTTCCGTTTTTCCCTTTGTGCTGAAAGGAGAGCTTCTTGGAATATCCGAAATATGATCATTATTTTCTGAAAATTTCTCCTCAAAAGTAATGGAAGGAGGCTGCTCATATGGTTCAGACATGTGTCGTTGATTGGTCAGACCTTGATATTGTGGAGTCAACATACAGGGTTTATGTATTTCTAAGCGGTCAGTCCAGTCCTCTGTATGAGTATCATGTCTGACGAGGGGTCTATCATGGTCAATCCAATGTCGATGATTATTCAGTGCATGTCTATCCATCTGAGTTTGGTTTCTCTGCCAGTCATGAGATTTGAAGGGATCTTGATCTTGAAAAGTTTTATTGGCGAGAAACTGACAATAAGGCGATTCAGTCCAAGATGGTAGGTGGTCATTTGCGGTTGGGTGGTTCGAATAGAAATTTAATGAGGAGGCCCAATTTATCTGCGGGTGAAAGCCTCCCGCAAATGTTGGAGGATTATCGAAAGAAGGGGATTGAGTTGATTTGGGCCTAACCGAAACAAATTCATTTTCATAGTATAGCTCTGATGGGTGTTCGATCATTTTTGAGAGAAATGGGGAGTTGGATTTGTGAGAGTTTTTGGACAAGAGTTCCATTATGAGGTTTAAATCAAGAGAGGGAAGAGATGATTGCACGGGATAGTCAAGAGAATTTTTATCGAATGTGCGGCTATTGATCTTGAAATCGGTTCACGCACACCAATGCAAACACAATTCAAACCCCGAGTTCACCAACTCACACAATGAAGCCGTAAGAGTTCGGCTATTATCTTTTCAATTTTAGTTGGTGATAAATTCAATCTTGCAAGCCGTTTAAACGAGCTGTTAGGTTTGGAGCTGGGCTCTATCCTAGTGTGCGTCTCTCTCCTCGCTGCAAGATAAAATCAAACAATGTCGGGGTTGCTCTCCCGCAGAAATTCTTGATTTTATAGATTTTTAAGATCGACTATATTTAGCAGTCCTAATTTTATTGAGGCGATCACTGAAGAATTTAGATGAGCACAAATACACGTCTACCGTCCAGTCCCAATTTCCTTTAGATTTATGTGATAAAATAAGAGGGAGGAATTCGAGAAAAGCTGATGCACGTAGAAAACTATGATGAATGCTCAGTTAGAAGACTTACAATGAGTCCTCGCAATCTCCATGTGGGATGCTAGACAGAATTAAAAAATTATTCTAAATGCGTGCACGCCGATGAAAACCCGCACCTAAGTAGAAAGTTCTATTAGCGGGAAGAATTGAATTAAATTTGGCTAAGTTGAACGATCTAATGTGCGTCTCAGTTAGAGTGCAGTGTGGCTTAAGATCCTACGAGCACAATCAAAAATAAAAATGCTCTAAGAGCCGTATGTGCAGGTCTATCTTAATCGCCACTCAAGTCGGGCCCCACCCTCTCCAGAGAGTGAAACAGGCCACGACACACCACAAATAAAGTTCAAGGTCTTTTTACACACGCGAGAGTCCAAACGGACACCGCTATAAATGAGCAGAAATTAAAAGTGCAGAAATTAAAAACCTAGACTCTACTCTCTCTCACGACTCGACTCGATCTTATCTTAATTGCGGTTTCTTCGGGTGTCGGTGAAGATGCGTCGGTTTCTTGAAAAACCGCTCCACGTGCGCCGGGTACCTCGCAAGAAAAATAAGAGAGATGGGTGTAAGAGAGTGACTCAGAAAATACTCAAAAATAAAATAAATGAAATAAATGCTGAAAAATAAATACAAGAATTAAAATGGGATTTACAGTGAAAAATTCGGGGGTCAGACTACCCGAATTCGGAAAACCGAACAAAAATTTTCAAAACAAAAAACTAAGTCGTTTGCCTCCCCGGCAACGGCGCCATCTAACGGGTCCGAAAATGCCAAGTTAAGAAGTTGTTTTTAATCTTTGTGCGTAAAATAATTAAATGTCGTTCGTTGTAGGCGGCGATCGGAAACAGTCAAGAAATAACCACAAATTTTATTCAATTTTAATCAAGTGGTTTTTATGTTTATTTTACTTCGGCAAGTCCCAAGGTCGATCACAAGGAGGCAAAGGAACATCTTAGAGTTGTGTCTATCCAATTTTGAGTTCGGTTTTCAAGGCGGTCTTTTTTTGGAATTTTTCAATGCAATATGAGATGCAAAATGCAAGTTCGGCCTATTTTAGGGACTAAAATGTAAATTTCAATCAAATGATGTCCGAAAAATACGAAACTTGGCCACAATGTAAATGACGATGAAATGAGTGCACTGTAATTTTTTTGGAATTTTTTATGAATTTTTAAATGCAGACAGAATGATTTTCAATATTTAATTATAATAAATATTAAACCTACTTATTTTCAAGATTTAAAATTACCTAAGATCTATCACTATGTGATGGATCTCAGGAAAATCCTAAATCTCGAAAATGTGGGGTCTAATACCTATTAAAAATTAAACAATGAAATATGCAAAATGATTTTTACAGATCAAGTTATGCATGCAAATGCAACGATTTTTGGGCACAATGTCAAGCAGAATAATCTCTACAATATATGATTTTTCGGGACTTTTTAAAGCAACGGTTAATTAACTACGAATTTCAGAGCATACGACAGGCAAAATACGCAATTTTCCAAAAAATAATTAATTAATAATTAACCACTGACCATAAAAATATCCATGATATGTCAAAATGTAGAGAGTCATGTGAGGAACATTATGCAATTTTTAAATAAATAAGATGATGTCATGTGAAGGTTTAAATAAATGACAAAGACAGAGGTATATATGCAAATGATGAAATAAGCTAAATAAACTAAATGAAATGCAGGGGCCTAAATGTAATTACCGACAGATGTGGGGGTCTTCTTGCAAATTTCACAGAGAGGCACGTGCTGCCTCTGGTCTTGGATTGAGGCGCAAATAGAGAGGAACCTGGGGTGTAACTTGCAATTTGCCCAAGGGGCACGTGCGCAGCACGTGACCCTCCTGCTCCTGCTGACGTCGGGCTGATGAGGTGCTGACGTGATCCCTCCCGTCATGTGCCTCGCACGTGGGGAGGGCCTCGGGCCTGAGCGCCCGGCGGCTGGTGGCGGAGGGCACGGCCTTGGCGTGGTGGTGCGGCGGCGCTTGGATGGTGGCCTCGAGGGCGAGGCTGAGGACTCGAGCCCCTGTCGGTGGAAGTGGAGCGCGGCGTTCGTCGGAGGGGCGCTGGAGTCAATGGAGACGTGTCGAAGACGAAGGCGGAGGCGGTGTTGTCGATGTTGGCCGGTCCAAGGAGCTCCAGGCGGATAATGTTGATGAAGATGATCGTAGATGTGCGGCCGGTGACGGTGCTGTGGTTGATGGCGGGCCGGCGTTGTTGACGATGACGATGAAGCTGAAGAACGTCGGAGAAGATGTAGACGTAGCTCGACGGTGATGGGAGGTGGAGGTGTCGTCAATGGAGGTCGGAGATATCATCCTTGGCTCGACGCCGAGGGGCGGAGCTCGGCAGAAAGGGCCACGGGGAGGCGCGTCTGCGATGAGGGGCGTTGAGCGCCCTCGGATCTTGCCGGCGATGCCCAGGCGAGGCTGTCACCCTCGTGAAGCGCTCATCGGTGGATGAGGGAGTCGGGGGGCGACGGGGCTCTTTAAGTAGGGGAGAGGGAGATAAGGGAGATGGAGGGTGGTTGCGAGGTTGACCGGCGAAGAAGGGGGCGGTTTGGCAGAGAAGGCGGGGGTCGTTAGGCCGGTGCGGGAGTTGCGGGGTTTGAGGAGGCCGGTGGGCTCGAGGTTGGGGATGACGCACAGCGGCCGTCCGATCGGCCGAGATCGGACGGCCAATCGTGCGCCACGTGGCTATCCAAGGGGAGCTGGGGAGAAGGTGCGGCACGTGCGGAGCACGTGCCTGGGGGCACGTGCAACGCACGTGCGCGGGTTTAATTTATTTATTTTTATTATTTTTTTATTTATTTTTATTATTTATTTTTTTAAAAAAAATATTAAAAACGATAAAAATAAATGCTAAAAAACGCTGACACGTGGCGGCCTCTGGGGCTGCCACGTGTCAGCTCCAGAAAAATCCGAAATTAAATGATTTGTAAAATCGATAAAAAATAGCAAATGACCTCGGATCGAAAAAGTTCCTTCACAAAAAACGCTCGTTTCAACGAGATCTACAACTTTCATGAAGACATCAAAGTCAAAATCGATCAAATGTAAAAAGTGAATTTTTGGGGTATCCCATGTACATAGAATACCTTGATTTTTGGTTTTCTAATTTTTTTTGTCATATTTAAACACGATAAAAATCCGAAAAAGTATGGAAAATCCAAAGATAAATAAAAGACACCTTAATCTATTTTTTTTTGGATTTTTATTAATGAAGAAAATAAGTACATAAAATACAAGGTCAAAAGCCGCGAAAAATACAATGTACAAAAGAGGCCCAAAACCCAACTTTCACATACGAGCTCCGATTCCCTTGAACTTGGTCTTGTTTTGAAGGTAATTGAATGTGCATTAGTTCAAAAGTGAGTAGGATCAAATCGGACACTGGATGGGGAAGATAAGGGGCATTTAGTCCGAAAATCCTGAAATTAGGGTTTGGGTTTTTGGTCCACTTACCTGGGTCAATTATTTTTTTGTATTTTTTATTTATTCTTGTTAGTGATGTGTACACAGTGGAGGTGGTTTTGGGTTATGCGGTGTTAGCATGAAGGAGTTAAAAATAGGGGAAGTTAGGCTATTTACAGGTCATTTTTGGCTTGGATTTTTGGCTTCTTATTTTATGCAGAAATTAATGCTAAAATGCAAAACTTATGAAATCATGCCTGAATGCTAATTATGTGAAATAAATGCAGAAATGCAGTTGATTTTGAGGGACTTGAGCTTAATTAATGAGACTTAGAGTGATGAATCCGAGATTCATCAATGACCAAATATAAATAAGTAAAGCCACAAGGGCTTCCCTACAAAACTCCCAAAATCACGTGTCTTAACACGTGCGCCCCTAGTAGGGACTAAAACACAATTTCCAAAAACCTGGGGGCTAAATTGCAAAATGTCCAAAAATAATATAATGTTATACAAATGTTTCTTGACTGAATAGAAATACCAAGAAGCCCAGGGGTCCAGGCGCAAAATGTCCACCCACGTGACTCGTCACGTGGTGTGATATGGCCTGAACCAATCTGCTAATATCGAACGATAGGGGGGTTGATTTGCAAATATTACCTGAAATATAAACGACCAAGAAATGTTTACAGAGTATTTAGTAAATACAAAAATGGTAAGGGAAAAAAGTGCAAAATACCCATGCCTATGCACGATCCAACGGCGAAAGGTGTTTCACTTAGACAGATGTCAGGTCGTGGATGCACGATGACGCTTCGCGGATGCTCGGCTAGGATTAGATCTCCGCGGCAGGATCGACGGTTGAAGCATGGGGAGATCCAACGATAGCTGTACTCCACGACGAACAAGAGAAGATCCAACGGCGTGGAGGCGTGGAGGAAGAAAGGCTGATGAACTCAGCCTGGATGAACTTGAAACTCCAAGTTGTTCATGCCCGGCACTGAAGCTTCCCTTCCGACGATACTGGATGCCTCCCAAGGTTCCTCCCTATCCCCTTGATGCATCAAAATGCCCCGAAGAGCTCCAATGACGGCCAGCGGCGGAGGAGGACCTGGAATGTGTCCTTCTGACAAAAAGCCCCCCAAATGGGCCCCAAAGCGCCAGGGACCTGCAGGGTTAGCACTAACAAGGAAAGACGAAGGTCCCTCGGGCTTTTGGGAGTTAAATGAATGGTAGGTGAGGTGAGTGGCGCCCCTCCGGCGAACGACGGAGGAGGAAGGGAGAGTATCCCATTCTTTGCAAGAACGAGGTGGATGAGTGGTGCCTGGGGCATGGAGAAGCATCAGGGAGGAGAGATGGGTGTCGGGTGCGGCGAATACGGGCGGAGTACTGAGAACAAGGTTCATCGTCGAAGACACGATTTACTACTAAGGAACATGATTAAAAGCTAGAATAAATGTTCCAGGTGAATTTTATGATTAAAGCTACTCTAAGAGGCAGGAAATAAAAGACCCTTACCGACTGGAGAATCGGGAAGGGATTCTCGGTGGAGGCGCTCCAGCAGAGAAGGTGGACCAACTTCATTCAATGTCCATGCAGATCCCTGAAAGTAGGAATCGACTCTTGCTGTCACTAGGAGGGCCTTTGATGACCTAAGGTTAAGCTTTGAGGGTGGAAGAGCGATCAAATCCGAAAAGGGAGAGAGAGGGGGTATTTGTACATGGTGGGTGAGCGACTCCAGAAAAACGAGGTGTGCTACTCGATGTCGTGATACACAATCCAAGACAATGCATGGGTGTGTATCATCTACAATCGAGGAGCAAAAGTCGTCAAAGAGTCGACTTGAAATAGTGAAAGGAATGGTCTCCAAAATTGCTCGAAATCAGGCGAAAAACAAGTTCTGACAAGAGGCAGAGGGCGGGTCAGAGAGTTGACCGAAGGTCCACTCTCGAACCCTCCTGGTTGGTCCACGTGGACCAACCAGGAAAAAGCCTGCATAAAAGATTTCAAAATTCAATTAAAAATAATAAAAGATCTTATTGATTTTAGGTTATATAATGAAAATGATTTATTGTTTTCTAAATTATTTTATTATGATTTTTTTATTTTTTTATTTTTAGAAGTTTATAATTACCAGTAACCTTTTAAGGGCTATATATAGGTATATTTATCTATATATTTTGATGTTTTATTTTTATTTTGTATTTTTAATTTTATTACTTTGGTTTATTATTTTTTATATTGATAACTTCATTTTATACACTTAAATATATTTTTATGTTATTTTTTGATGTATTATATACAATTAAATAAATAGGGATAATGTCTATATAGGTATAGATATAGGTATTTTACCTATATATTTTCTTTATGTATTTTATTTTTGTATCTTCTTTATGTTTTTATTCCTATTTTAATATATACATATATTATAAATAATATTTGCAAAGTATAAAAATATAAAATTATAAAAATAATGAATAATAAATAAAATGGATATTTTAATCAGTACAAGTATACAATAAGGGTCCAAAAACTAGCTTTCAAATCATAACTCCAAAAAATATGAAACCACATCCATTAAATAGCTTATTAAAAGTTATACAAATTAAAAGTTAATTTGATATATTTTGAGTTTTTATTTGAGAGGTATGGGTCTGGAAAGTTAGGGTTTTGGAATTTTACTCAGACCATAACTTTTTATCTGTATATTATTTTTGTATGAAATAAATTTTGTACTTTTCTATATTTTATTATCTACAACTTTCATGTACAAAGTTTCTTTATTTGAGATATAAAAAGTGGAACTAAAAATAGGTCCTAAAAATGAATAAAAATGAATTAAAATGAATAGGGATTTTTATTGGATTTTAACCCTTATCTCCCCCTACTTTATTCCTGGTCGACCTATTCATCAAGATGCCTAGGTCTCAAGATATCAGATCATAAAATATTTTCAATATTTTATTCTTATTCTTTTCTTTTCTTTATTCTATAATTCTGACTTTAAAAACAGTATTTTATGCATTATTTACGCAATAATGTGTGGATGATAAAATACCAAATTAAGGGTATTTACACGCATTTACTATGATTTTTAAAGCCAAAATGATAGAATAAAGATGATGAAACGGAGATTCATCAAGCCCGACTGGGCATTAAAACTTAAAATCAGTACACATTGTGGGATTCCTCCCATAGTTATCTTTAAGGTATTTCTCTTGCATTTTTTGTCTCTCGCTTTTTGTTGTTTAACATAAGTATAGGGGGAAACCCCACAAATGAAAAAAATCTTTTGGAAAATAAAAAAGCATCATTCATTTGTTGCATCTTGCATCATCTTCAATCATGTTGTCCTATTTTTTCCATTTTATTATCACCATAAGGACATGGCACTTGTTAAGCATGGGGATGCATTCCATTTCATGCATGTCATTTTTTATCATTTTTAAAAATGCATTTTATTTCATGCATTCCATATGTTTTAAATTATTTTAAAAAAACTCAAAAATAGTTTCCATTTTATTACATTTTTGTTCGAATTTTTTTCCATATTTTCAAAAAAACAAATTTGTATCATTTTTACTTGTTTTACAAAAAATACCAAAAATATTTGCATATACCCAAAATTTCACAAAAATTTGCAAAAAAATCCCAAAAAAATCTTTCGAAAAATAGTAATTTTTTTTCAAAAATCCAAAAATATTTTCCTTATTTTCTCCTAACTTTTTGGGATTTTTGGCTGGTTTTTACAAGTTTCAGACTTAGACTACGAAGACCTTAATCCACTTAATTTAGAGGATTTCTTTAGAATTGAGTATTTTGTTTCTTTTGGTCTATTTTAGACATAATTCCTTGAGTTTTGCTAATTTTATGCAATGATTAAAATATGTGTCTAAATAGATCATATTGATAGCTTTAGCATTGTTTTACTCTTAATTGATTATTGAACAAATTGCACATTATACCTTAGTTCAACTTAGTTTGCATGTACAAGGGATTGTTTCGATCTCTAGCAAGGGAAGGGAGTGACTTTGAATCTCGAAAAGTAAAATTCAATGATCTAAGTTTAGGAACCACTTATTTTCTATAAGTTTGGGTCTGTCAGCAAACTTGCCATATACATGTAACAGAAAATCATATTTTATACATGTACACCCTTGATGCCCAATGCCACAAAAATCCTATAAAAAAGAAGGCACAATAAGGGGTACATGTTCAAAAAATACAAATGCAAAGCAAAGTTCTACCAAAGAAAAATCTACTCAAATAACCCAACTCTACCAAATAAACAAGTAGCAGACCAATGTTGCTACCAATTTAAAAGAGGTCAAAGAGGTCCGGGGTTATGATCTGCAAAAAAAAATGGAAAAAAGAGAGCAATGGACCAAAACGACCTACGGAAAACCTCTGAAATCCAAGTTCTCTACAATTTGCACCCATTTTCTTTTGCTGAAAAATTTAGATGAAATGAGAATAAGCTTAAACTTGAAGAGAATAGAGGTTTTAGATTTTGTGAATCTCTTGGTACCATGCTTAAGGTTGTACGGTGTACTTGTCTTGCAAGCTGGGAAGAGCTATAACTTTCACACACAGTTCAAACTCAAATCAAAGTTAAAGAGAATATATGTTGATCGAGATTATCTGAATTGACTTAATGATGGAGCCGGTTACAGTTTCTTGAACACGAGGGTTGTCGAATTGAGTACTCAAGCCTATAAGGAATCCGAACACATTATTAATCCAAAGATCAACTTAGTCTTTGTTTATTATTTGTTCAGACTTGGCTTAAAATCTCAGGACTTTGTAGGTGGGTCTGCTGCAAAGCCTCTCTGAGCATTCTCTAATTGCTTTCTCTTTCTCTTTGAATACCATTATTTTGCTCAGACTAGTAAAAGTTAAGTATGAGGGTATGATGAATATAGGATTTATCATGTTTCTATACCTTTTATTGAGCAAAATTCATGGTTAATCAATTGCACTTTTCTTCAGTTTGTACATAATTTTCTTCTCAGCATTTTCATATGCATTGCATTCAAAATCATCCAAAAGTTTGCATATTTCTTATTATAAAAAAATAAAAATAAAAAATTATTGATATATCCTTATTATTTTTTATTAGACATGGACTCCAAATCCCATGTTAAAGGAGCTAAAAAATTATTTCTTATTTTCATGTATGCCTCAAGGAGGTCCATGAAGCCTCTCTCTTCCCTATTCATTTGCCAAAAAAGTTGGAAAAAATCACCATAAGACAGAATAACTGATGCCATGTTGGACGTTAGCATTTCAAAAAAATAAAAATAAAAAAGGGGACGTTGACGCCAACGATGACGTCAGCACCCCTCCTTCCTCTCCAAGCTAGTCGTCGCTCGCGCCCCTTCGCCTCTAGCGTGGAACCTCCACTCCCCCCCACCACCACAACCGCCGCTGCGCCTCATCTCCCATCACTGCTGTAACCATCGACACCTCATCCTCTCCCCCGCCGACTATATAGAGGGAGGAGGGGTGACCAAAGGAGAGGATCGATAATGGGTGAAGAACCCATCCTCCGCCATCGCCGACCCCTCCTCGATTCTCTGCCACCGCCAGCGCCGTCGCCACTATGGTGCTCGCCGCAGCACCACCTCTCTCTACCGCCCCTTGTAGCGCTGCTGCAGGTGATAGCCCACCGACCTCCATCGTGCGGTCGTGGTCGTGGACACCGTCTTGGAGAAGAAGCGGTCCTAGGGACACCTTCGTAATTCATATTTTCTTTAAGTTTTTTTATAATTTTTGGACCTTGTTGTAATTTCTTAAAAACTTTATCAATTATTGTAATTTTCCCATTATCCTATTATTATATTCTACATATTTTGCATTTATTTCTTTCATATTTTTATTGACATTTCAGTCCCAAAAGGACCTTTCTGCAATTTCGTTAAAGTGTATTTATTTTTTTGAAGTTTTCTCATTAAGTATTTTTTAATTGGTACTTTTTCATTTCTATCCTGATATAATTTCTTAATTATAATTATGTCCTTAACTTTCAATTTATTTGTAATCAAGTCCCTAAGTTTCTTTAAAAATTATAAATACCCCTGTCACTTCCAAAAATAATCAAAAATGGCAGAAAAATCCAAAAAATTCTCAGAAAATTTCCATGCGATCCTTATGATGCTAAAATCTAGTAATAGTGGTTTCGATTATTTCAAGACTCTGAAAATAAAAATAAAAAAACCAATTTAATTTAGATCAATAATGTCAAAAATGTCCTTGTAAATAGAATAAAAATTCACGTAAAATATCTGAGTCCCTGTGGGTTGATCCTCTATTTGCCCTATACATATTTTAATATTTGTTGGCATGTAGTTGAATAAAAATTATCTGAATATCTCAGTTTTCGTGTGTGCACACAACGACACATAAAAACACACATTTAACACATCGAAAATCCGGATCTTCACTCTCCAAAGCCACCCCTAAGCATGCTGCCCTTACTGAGCTTCAAGGAATAAGCTCCCATGAGGGAACAACTTTCTAGGATTGATGTTTGCTCGAATCAAGCATACCTTCTTTGTGGTCTCAACCATAATCTTCTGTTAGTTAAACAAAAATGTCGCATAAATATGTGCACATGCACGCACGTGAACACACACGGCCATATATTAATTTACACATAAGTCATCATACATGGATTAATAAAACGTGTGCAAGTACACCTCATGAGCATTAAACCTAAAAGCCCTACTATGAACATTTTTTAATAACATCATGGTAACAAATCGATCAACCTTTCGTATAATTAAGTTGCATTGAAATCAACGTTGTTGAACTTTATTCGTGTGATCCACAACAAAAGGGTTGCATCCATGAAGAGATTTTATTCATAGGTCTACATGGAGCCTTTCTCCCAACAACCACATGAAAAATATTATATACAACTTATACTTCGATCAATATATGGTACTATTGCCCATGAGACCAAAGCTATCTATACGTATATATTCCTCTTTGATGCATGCACTTGGGTTGCTTACACACAGGGAAAAATGAGGTTGCCCACATCATTTTTCCGGTATATTTTTTAATTTTTTTAAAAAATATCATCATGTATTTTCATCACTATATCCCTCTAATATGTCATTTCAATTCCGTTAGAAACATAAACTCATTTTTTTCCATCTAAAACAGGTAATTTTAACGATCTTAAAATTGTTGTAATTGACGTGTTCTAGATGGAGGGCATATGAGTCTTTATTTCTAACGAAATTGGAATGCCATATTAGAGGGATATAGTGCTGAAAATATATTATAGTATTTTTGAAAAAAATAAAAATAACCTCAGAAAATAGGACGGAGCAGCCAACGGGCAATCACATTTTTTCATATATATATATATATATGGGGGGCAGGGAGCCTGCAACCATCTCATTTTTCGATTATTTTATTATTTTTTTGAATTAAAGTTGAGGGAATTTACTTAATATATTGAGAAGAATATGTGTTTCAAATTTCACGCAAAACAAACATTCCCAACACGTTCATCTAGACATGGTCGATTTCAGCAATTCTGAGACCGTTAAGATTTGGTAGTCTTGATGGAGATGATAGCAGTATCGAATTAAGTTGAATTTGGAATGACAATATGGTGATACATTGTGATCTAAATTCTCCAAGGTTTCATTTCAAAAAAACAAAAAACAATTAAAAATTAGGTCCTTTTTCCCATAATATATATATATATATTATAAAGGGATTTTTTACACAATCATCCTAAAATCTTGTTCAATTGCACCATAATCCATGTAATATTTGTACTTGCATAATGACCCTTGTATATTACACCATGACCCCTACAATTAATCCTACAAACCCTAACACCACATATACACAAAAGATATTTACATATGACAATGGATAATTTTAATATTCACTATCATGAATTCATGACAGCAAGTACTTTTATTCCCATAAATTTGCAAGGAATTATGTCATAGTCATTGCTAACAATTTGCAGGGCAGTGATTATCTGTTGATTTATCGTTAGAATTTGTGCTGATCATTGATAATTTGGATTGATAGGAAGAAAAAAATACAAGAAAATTTTACGAATTATCATTGTTAATAACTCGTTGTTAGCAACAGAGAAACAAATGCACTGTTCCTCGTAAATTTCAAAAATAAAAAATAATTTTGCAACGGATGATATTCATTGTCGTAAATTTATAACAACATCGAAAGATGTAGCAACAGGTAGACAAGGCCATGTGTGATAAACATGGTAAGATTGCATGGTCGTGGTGTGATTTATGTGATAAGAAGGGTTGTGATGTCATCAGACAATATTTTTAAGGGTCATGGTGTAAAAATCCATTAACATTAATGACGCATGCAGGTTGCAAAAGCATTCATGGTATGGATGGCATTGGAAATGGAGTTAGTATGACATGAGTGATGTGAACCCCACTCTCATATGCTTCATTGGTATACTTTATGTGTGGGTGGAATTAGACATGGACATGGATAGCCTTATCCATCTACTACTATATGCCACCAAATGTGGCTATCTAGCCTTTTGGATAGAATTTTTCCATTAATTTAGTTGTACTTTCTCGTGTGTCATCCATGTATCCAAGTCATGGATCAACAAGGTTTACAATGATATACACACACATGTACACACACATACATACATATATATATATATATATGAGAAAAAGGATCCTACTCTATGGAGTAGGTAACTTACTTATTCCATTTTCTTTTTTTCCACTTTTTATTATTTTTTTAAAATACTTCCATGAATTTTCATAACTATATCCGTCTAATATATCATTCAAATTTCATCAGAAATAGAGACTCCTACTGCCTCTATCCAGATAGTCATTTTTTAACAGTCACGAATTTGTTGTATTTTACATGTTTTGGATGGAGGTCGTAGGAGTCTCTGTTTCTGACGAAATTTGAATGACATATTAGAGTGATATAGTTATGAAAATCCATGGAAGCATTTTTCAAAAAAATAAAAAAAAAGTTGAAAAAAATGAAAATGGAGTAGGTAAGTTACCTTACTCCATGGAGTAGGATCTCTTTCCTCTCTCTCTCTATATATATATAAAGAGAGAGAGACATACACACACATACATGTATGGATGAGGGGACTATGCAGCTCGACTGCATGAAACTTCCTTGTCTATCACTTCTCAACCACTCATTTGTCTCGAAATTTGAAATTGCACATATTTCAAAGGCTCAACAACTTGAACTCGTTCATCCCTAAATAGACAATGATTGATTGTAGTCGATGGACACACAAGTTTCCTACAGCTCAACAACATACTCCCTTGTGTATGTATGTATGTAATGCCTATGCATGTGTATGTTTGTACATACACGATAAAACCGAATAGAAATAAAAAATATGTACTAAAAATTACAAGCAATCCCTTTAGTTAGATGTATTTATGTATTAAGTTATTATAATCCAATTATATTGATCCTACTCCCTCCTCCCTCGTCATCATCTAACCCAGCTCTTTCTACCCGACCGCCGCTTTTCTTTCACCGGCCTTTGTTCGCCTATATATATATATATATATATATATATATATATATATATATATAGGGACCCTTTCAAATGAGGTGGGGTCTCACCGAAATTGTGGTGAGCCATCGACCAGATTCGTCAGATCTCAATCTGACGGTTGAATAAAAAACCTCATCCAAAAGGGCATTTTCGTCAAATTGATTTCATTAATTTCGAGTTTCATTTATTAGTTTCAAATTGCCATTATAAGCTTTTCTCGATTTGGTATTTTCACAAATGCATTTATTGATTAATTTCCGATTTTGTTCCAAACGATCTGAAATCAACAACAGTTTTGTAAATTACAACGAGTGTTTGTAAAAAATATTATAGTCTTTGTAAAATTTCATTAATGATTTCATTTTATTACTGTAATTTCATTTTGTAAATGGTTGTATAATTTTTGTAAATGTGTACATTCATTTTGTAATTTTAGTGAGTTTTTTGTAAGAGTATGTTTTCTCTATGTAAGCTGCAACTTTTTTGTAATTGTGTATGATTGTTTTGTAAAAAATCCATGAATCTTTGTAACTGAATCTCCCTTCTTTGTAAAATTCACGCATGTTTTCCATTGCGTTAAAGTTCAATTTCCATACATGTTTTCGAGTCCTGCAAAATAGAGAAAAAACATTGAGATTTGTAAAAATGTAAATAAATATGTAAATCTGAATATCAGTTAAGTAAAAATATTATAGAATAATGTAACAAAATCTCGCTCCTTTGTAAAGGGTCTGATCACTTTGTAAATTTTAGACGCTATTTGTAAAATGAACTGGTCACTTTGTAATATTTCTATAGAGTTCTGAAAAAATAGGTATACTGTTAGATATTGGAAATGTAAAAAATTGATATGATATTGTAAAAAAATATTCAATATTTGCACAAAACATTTTCATTTTTGTAAAAAAAACTACGATCTGTAAAACAGCTAAGGGACCCCTCCTCCGCGCATTTCGAATAAGTTGAAATTTCGAATAAGTTGAATACTTCTTTATAATTTCGCCAAAAGATTTTTCTTTATTTCAAAACCCCACATCTAGGGTTTTTTTCCCCTTCGTATCTTCTTCAAAGGGCAAAGAGGAGGCAAGCAGGTGGACGCTGCCTCCTCCCTTCTTCTCCAATGGCGACGGCGGCGGATGAGATCGGAGCGAGCGGCGTGGCTATTCGCGGCGCAGGAGGTCGGGCGGAGGGTCGTGCGGCGGTGCCTTGGAGGAGGAGGCGCAGGCGCGGGGAGGAGCGGGCGGCGACCATGCGCGACCGCGAAGGCCGACGGCTGGAGGGGATCGCCTGGGGGCGCGTGAAGCCTTGCGCGGGGGTCGCGCAAAGGGACGGCCGCCTGGGGGCGCGCGGATGCGTTAAACGGCGTTGGTAGCGGCGCAGGCCCGCGGCTGGTGGCGAGGTGGTGTGCGCGGAGGAAGGCGGCCGTTGCGCCGAGGAAGGCCACCTACAGATGGAGGACGTGCGGCGGGGGGAGGACGGGGGGCAGAGGAGGCGGCTGGGCTGGGATTAATCAAGAGAGAGAGAGATATTAGGAAATTTAGTTGGCACATTCTATTTTTAGAATTAGACAGATGACCAAAATGGGTTTGTTGCCATTAAAATAATGTAATTAATGTGAAATTAATCACAGCCGTGGGATTTAAATTAAATGGATGAGATGGAGGGGCTCACCACAATATCGGTGAGACCCCGCCTCATTTGAAGTTTCTCCTATATATATATATATATATGGAAAAGGGAGCCTACACCCATGTGTAGGTAACTTACCTACACCCAACTCTTTTTCCATCAATTTTTTTTATTTTTTTGAATTAATTCCTTGGGGAATTTAGATCACAATATATCACCATATCGTCAATCAAATTTCAACTTATTTTGAGACTTCTAACTTATCCATCATGACAGTCAAATTTTAACGGTCTGAGATTTGCTGAAATCGGCTCCTTCCGATGGAGCTGTTAGGAATGTCTGTTTTACATGAAATTTGAAACACATATTCCATTTAATATTCTAAGTCCCCTAAAGATCCATTTCAAAAAAAATCAAAAAAATTAAGAAACAAGAGGTGGGTGTAGGTAAGTTACCTACACATGGGTGTAGGCTCCCCAATCCCATATATATATATATATATAGAGAGAGAGAGAGGGGGCTTATCCACTGCGCACAGGGCTCATTAGCGTTTCAATGAGCACTCATTTTAGGCCTTACACGTGTATTAACCATAACTATATTTCTAATTATAGGCTACGACGAGTTTAAAAAAATCCTATATTTCCTATTATACAACGTCCTTAAAAATTGGAAGACGGTTTTGGAAAGAAACAATTCAAATAAATGATTCCACGCGGATGATTAAGGATCCAAACACTATGATAGTAATAAATGTAAATTACTGATCATTTTTTTGATATTACTGATCTCATAGTAGCTATTACTGACAATTGGTTATGGTTTTACTGACATCACAACAAGCACTTACTTGAGCAATGCCCATGACTTACTGACCATAACTTTATTATTACTGATCTCATAGTAGCTATTACTGACCATTGGATATGCCCATGACTTACTTGAGCAATGCCCATGACTTACTGACCATAACTTTGTTATTATTGATCTCATAGTAGCTATTACTGACCATTGGTTATGTAAATTACTGACTGTTGTTTGGATATTACTGATCTCACAACAACCATTTACGTGTGTATTGTGTCGAAATTACTGACTTCTATTCAAAGTAGTAATACATATAGAAATTACTGACCATTGGTTATGGTTTTACTGACATCACAACAAGCACTTACTTGTCCATTGTATATATATTACCGAATTCTGCACCATGTAATACAATGAATGTATATTACTAACCGTTATTTTGGATATTACTGATCTCGCAACAACCATTTACTTGACTATTATATATATATATATATATATATATATATATATATTACTGACATGAGCATTTGGATCTCGATTTTCAGCAAGAAATAATCGATTCGAATGTTTTCTTTCCAAAACGATCTTCCTATTTTTTAGGACGCGATATAATTGGAATATCACTTATTGTTACATCGCTTTGCATATTAATCTCCTTCCAAAAACAACATCCTTCGAAATAGGTAACCACTAAATTGGTAATACACGTGTATGACCAACAAATGGTGCGCACCGAAACTCAAATGGGCCCTGTGCGCATTGGATAAATTTCATATATATATATATATATATATATCCTTCTTGATCTTTTCTCTTTAGATCGATCTACTCGAACCATCTCGATCGCTCCTCTTTGCCTCCATGTCGAGCGTAAGCATGGGCTGAAGCAGGAATGAGGAGAAGGTGAAGATAAGATCGCATGAAGAGAGTCATTGAGATTCGAGTTGAGGTTGCTCACCATGATCGATGTTTGGGTATGAGTTAGCAAGACAGAGTCCCGAGCAATAAGGTAAAGTTGTCGCAGACCTATATCCGATCCGTCACAAAGGACTGATTTCTTATATTCCGATCACGGCCTCAAATTTCGATGAACTTTAATCAAATTCAGCTGAAATCTGTTTCTTCATCTCGTTATTGAAACACTATCTTATATCTTTTTTTCACGATTTCATCGAAATGTCAGCAAAATTTCACCGAAATTGTGTGTTGTTTTGGATACACTGCTTTGTATATTCTTCGTTTATTTGAAACTAAATAGAAAGGGGTGTCAGGATGTGGATTGAGGCGATTCCAAATTCCTGATTGCAATTTTTTAAAATTATTTATGGAGACATCTAATTTGAGATTCGATGTAATTAAAAAGGTATATTGACATTGGTAGCATATGTACGGTTCAATCCGTACCAAAAGGAAAGGCACCAAATTAAAGTCTGAGAAAAAAAAAGGCATCAACAAAAAGTGAGTTTAATTATTTATTCGAACGGTCACTCCTTTTAGTGTCAAGAATATTTGGGGGAAAATATTTTAATTTGGTCGGAAATTGATGCGATTGGTCATCATGCATCGCATCCCACTTCTCTTCTTTGGGAATTTTACACATGTTCGCCTCGAGTCTCCGAAAATACAATTATATCTCTACCTTTTTTGCAAATAACACATGTGTCACTGTATTTTTACTAAATCCACAATACAATCCTTCCGTTAATGTAATATAGGTAGGTATGAAAACGGTCGGATACGGATACTAATATATGTATAATCATATCCTTACCCATTTCAAAATACAAATATGAATGCGGATACGGATATTGATGGATGTGAAAAATGTGTTACCATATCCTTAAAAACGAATACAAATGTAAAACGAATACGAATCAGATACGAATAATAATAGAAATAATTAAAAGATTAACTAAAATATACATGTTTAGGATAGTCTACACATAAAATAGATACAACATATATAGTAATTTTATAATACTTATATAAACAATGGTGAATGAAATCATATAATTTTATTACGCATAGTTATAAATAAATTTATTATTATACTTATGTACGGGAACGAATATACGAATACGAATGTGAATATTAGCGAATGTCAAGGTGATATCCATATCCGCATCCATTTTAAAACGAATACGAATTCGAATGTCGAATTATGCATAAAACGAATACGATAGTAGATCGGATACGAATATAATCATAATTATTTTTATCCCTAAATATAGGGGCATAAGTGCAATGCCAGAAGGGCGTTATTGTAAATTTTGTGAGAATAAACTGTACATGTGTTGTTGCAGAAAAGGTAGAGACACAAGTTTACTTAATTTGCAGAAATTCGGGAGGACACAAATGCAAACATCATTTTTTTTATAATTCCAAAATTGGAGGACGCCAAAAAACTAACGAAGAATTTGCTAACATGCCCTCTTTTTTTATAGAAACGAATTTGGATAAAGGATTTAATGGAGCTGTCCCGCCCCTTATTTCGACTTTTTTTGTTTTTTTAAAAATATCACTATGTATATTCATCCATATATCCCTCTTATATGCCATTCGAATTTCATCAGAAACAAAGACTCATATGGCCTCCAATGAGACAGTGTCGATTTAAAAAATCCTGCGACTGTTAAAAAATGACTGTCTGGATGGTTTCCGTAGGAGTCTCTATTTCTGACGAAATTCGAATGGCATATAGGAGGGATATAGAGATGAATATAGATGGTGATATTTTTCAAAAAAAAATAAAAAATACCAAAAAATAATGTGGGGGCAGCCATGTTGGCTGCCCCCAAGAGGCAGCCCCATTAATCTCTTTCATCGTTAATTATCACGAACGTACATCATCGCTATGTGTTATCCCAATTGATTAGCCTGCTTAAATATAAATAAAAATTGAAATACTAAATTTTCTAAATTAGTTTTTTTTGGTGTTGCTTTGGAATATTATGCAAGTTCCTTCTGTAGATTTTTCTTAACGGGTAGCCAGATTCCATTGGGTACCGATAACATATAATTTGTAATTACGCAATAAATATTGCGGAGACTTTTAGAGGATCATTGGCGCAAGAGTGCAATTTGACAAGATTTAAAAGATCCTGGTGTAAAAATCCTTTTTACTAAATCTAAAATCAATTATCGTTAAAAGCAAATTTGAAAAAACTGATTACTGGTTGAATCGGTTAAACCACAAATCGAAGAAAAAACGGTTTAACTACCCGATTTTTATTCATAAAATAAAAACCAGTCGAAATCAATCAAAATTAGATTGGATCATCAAAAACGGTTGAACCAATTGAACCAAACCATCGGTTCAACCATCCATTTTTTGACAAAAAATAATTTTCAATAAATTAATAAAATACAAACTTTTCATAAATACTCATAATATAGTCTCATTCTAACCCACAATATAGTACCCATTTTCTTCTCATTTGCATCATTGCATGGGTCAATAACTCATTATCGTATGTTTACTTATAACAATAACAAATGAAGAAGACGTTGTCATAATGGTACTATGAAATACAATAAATTAACAACACTTGTCATTAAATAGAGTCTAAATAGCTTAATTTATTATTTTTTACGTCACATATATGTATTATATGAATTTTACGAAATATGCTTATATTCCCTTTTGAGTTTTTTAATAAATTTTATACCCTTACTTTTAAATAATTTCACTTATGCTCTTATATTTTCTTAAAAAAATCACAATATTATACATATATCTATCTGTACTAATAAAAGGCTACTACTATACTAATAAAAGGCCACTACTATGTATTTTATAAAATATAGGGGTACACATGTAATTATATAATATGAGCACAAGTGTTATTGGAAAATTTTGGAAGGACAAGAATAAACAAACCCTCAAAAGATATGGCGTAACATTTTTAATATTTATTTGTATGATATACCGGTCTAACTCGATTCGACCCGATTGAATCGTACGAATCAAACCAACAATACTACATGTCGGTCTTTTCTAATTTTATGAATTGATGACGTCATCACATGTTCGATCGGTCGATCTCATTGGTCCGACCATAAAAATCAAAAACTGATACCTACCATGTCCGGCTCAATTTTTAAAACCTTAGTTTTAAGCATGAAAGCTTATGGGGCTCATTGCAAAAGGTCGTTTCTCACAATTAAAAAAATGGAAATATTACACCATGACCTCTAAAATCTTGTCCGATTAAACCATAACCCAAACAGTCTGTGTACTTACAACACGAACCTTGTAATTACACCACAAACCCCCTTGTGACAAAATTTATAAGCGTTGGGGTGTAATCGAACAAGATTTTAGGGTCATGGTACAAAATTCCCATGAAGTAACTTGAGGTTGGATTCGGAACCCTAGACATGAATTTCGTTCACTTTATTGATCCGAGTACTTGACTTTGACAGGAAAGATCTTGTTCTCATGAGCTATATTCGGCATCATAATAATCAAACGGCTTATATTAAAGAGATACGACATAACCTCTACAATCTTATTCGATTTAACTCATATGCCCCTGTCCAAGGGTTGTGGTGTCAGTGAGTAAGATTACATGGGTCATCGTGTAATTTACTAGGGTTGTAAAGTAATTACAAAGATTACAGGGGTTGTGGTGTAAATTGACAAGTTTTATAGTGTTTAAATATCTCCAATAATTGATATACCTAATCCACACGTTTGTTATTAGTCAAAACACAAAATAATGGATTAGATCTTATAAATGGCACATGGATGCACATGTAATAAAATTTTTATGATTTGGGAGTTTAGGGTTCCTGATAGAGGGAAACTATGGTTTTGAACGGTTCAATAATCGTTTATTTTTGTACTTTTTAAGAAGGATGCAGCCACAAGGATTGAGGACTTCCATCCAATTACGTTGTCCAATGTCATTTACTTAATTGTGGCTAAGGTATTAGTCATCCGTTTGCGGAGAATTCTAATTAGGACCATCTCTCCTGCTTAGAGTGCATTTTTGCTTGATAGACAGCTCAGGGACAACATGGTATTGGTTTCTGAGATTATTGCGGATTGGCGAAGAAGGAACACACATGAAGTTTTGTAGAAGGTTGACTTCTCAAAGGCATATGACTGTATGGATTGGCAAATCATTTGGGCATCTCTCTTTAGGCGTGGTTTCTCGAATATGTGGATATCATGACGACGAGGTGCATCACGACCGCTTCTTGCATTGTTCTTGTGAATGGGTAGGGCGGCTACTTTCAACCACTGCATGGGATCTGTCAGGAATGCCCGCTAGCTCCACTACTTTTTGTTCTTGCGACAGATGCTTTGTTTGTTACGAGTGATCAATCGGTGATGGGAGGCTTTTGCAATGGTTACTCAAAAGAAGACATTTCAATCCCAATTCTTCAGTATGCGGATGACACGATCTTTTTCGCTGAAGGAGGTACAGAAGGTTGTAGAGGCATGTCGGTGGTCCTTGACATATTTGGTGATGTTTTTGGGTTGAGACAACATAGAGTCAAATCGGAATTTGTGACTTCCGGTGTGGAGGATACAGAAATTGAGCTTTGTGCTAGCTGGATGCGATCCCCGTAAAAGGATTTGCCATTATGCTACCTTGGGATGTGTTGGTAATTGGGAAGATGCGGTTGGTAGATTGGCTACCAGTGATTGAGAAGATGGACCAGAAGCTGGCAGGGTGGAAGTCTGTGTGTTTGTTTAGAGGTGTCAAATTGGTGTTATTACGCTCAGTTCTATATGTGATTCCTATATTCTTCTTATTTTCTAGACCCCTATATGTGGGAGTGAGGAAGAGGCTTGAGAACATCATGAGACGCTTCTTCTGATCGCCGTTAGGACAGTCAAGCAGGCTGCCTTTAGTTGATTAGAAATCAATCTCATGCTCAAAGATGGCAGTGGTTTAGGAGTTCGCAGCTTGGAGGAGATGAACAAGGCTCTGATCAGCAAGCGGATTACTTGGATTTGGGATGATTGTAGCACTTTGGTTTGTAATATGATAAGGAAGGTCTATGGTAGTGGCTCAATACTGCCTGAACACGGGGACCTTGGGCACACTCCCTCGTACTTTTGGTGAGGAGTCTGCGGTGTGGTGCAGGAGATTCGTCCATTTATGATACATATCCTTAGGGATGGCATTGACTTTAGGTTCTGGACTGATGATTGGAGTGAGAACGAGTTTTTGAGCATGAGATTTCCACTCTTGATGACGTTGACGGCGGATCTGAATTGTTATGTGGCGATTGTGTGTGATGAGCACTCATTCTTCACTGGATTTCACCACGAGCTCACGGACCAATGCCTAGAGGAGTTGGTGGTGTTGCTTACGGAGTTGGACAATGTGGCGGGGCCCTCTGAGGGGCGAGACTGCTGGAGCTAGTGCGATGGGGTGTTTCGGTAGGCAAGGCTTACATGGCCTTGAAGGGACTGGTTGTTTTTGACCCGAGAAGATATGTGACGGATTGTTGAAGGATTTTGAAATTGAAGGCTCTGACACTCGTGAAGGTCTTTCTGTGGTTATTTAGGAGGGGAAGACTCTTGACTAGGGACATATTTGCCTGGCATGTTCAGTCAGCTGACCCTGCCTGTTTGCAGTGTTTGGCTGAGGCGGAAGGCATGGATCACCTTTTCTTCAGGTATGAAAACTCATGGGAGGCGTGGGAACTATTTGGGAACTAGTCGATTTTTGAAGATGGTGTGTATGGGGTCTAGGAGACCGTCGGAGCGGACCTAAACGACATGGAGATGGAGAGATTGGGTTGTTTGGCTATGATTTGGGTGCTCTGATTGGCAAGGAACGGTGTGATCTTACGTCTGGGGCGAAGTTACGGAGAAAATATTGAGGTGCATGCTAGAGCGATGGCAGAGCGTTGGATCTTGTAAACTAGATTTTGTAACTTGTTTATAATTATATATTTTATTGGTGATTAATGATGACATTATTGGACACACACCTATACGGTAGGGGCTCTTTTATTTAAAAAAAGTAAAATCTTTATTGCATAAATACCCTACGATTTCGCCTAAGCATGTAATCATCAATTTTTTTTGCATTTATGCCCCCTTTTATCGATGTCAGATATGTAGGTAGTGATAGAATTGAATAATTTGAAGACAATTGATATAGATTCTGATGTTAAATATATAACAATGAATATTATTGGGGGTAAATTACAAAAAAAATACACACATATGTATCAAAATCCCAGTTGTAGGCCTCATTTTTTAAATGTAACAAAGAGAAGTTCGATCCTTTTTTATCTCAAATGTAGATGCTTAACCATGAAGTTCAAATTTTAGTACTCTTATTGTTACGCTGCAAAATTGAGTGCCTTAACTGAGAATCAAGGCATGGGTGGAGTCTATTTTTGTAATTTACCCTATTACTTTATGTGAAAAGTCAGCAATACGCTTTGAAACCCGCAATAAATAAGGCATGTGCTGCTATATTGCCAGCATCAGCATCGAGATCATAGTTATTTGTTATCTTTCTAAGCTACTTTTATTTGGATGTCAAGTGAGACTAAGATATCTTGACATTATGATGCATTAAAGGATCTTTCAAATCAAATTCTTATCTTCTACTACATGCAATAACTACTCCCACTCCAAAAGAAGGACAACAACTCCCACTTTTTTTCAATATTCAAGCACAATTATTCACAATTATTCACTTCCATAATAGAAACTTCTTTATGACCAAATCGATTTTGCTTATCCCATAAAAATGTGATCAACATGTGCTTAACGTTATTGTGATGTTCATGTTCAAATCCAAATATTTATCAAAGGTGATTTTGCCAAAGATATGGTAGCTAGTGAACCAACTTCAAATTATGTGGCTTCACTAACTAATTATCATCAATATAATTCATTAAATGTGCATCCCTAGTATAATTCAGACAGTATACGCAATCGAAAATCAAAGGAACGCTGGACGGATATCGTTGTGAAAGAGGACCTACACGAATCTGGATGGGATTTGACGTACGACCATTCGCATGAGTATATACACATCTACAACGACGTACTGTACGTGAAATCACGAGATCTATCTTATTGTTCAAATTCAAATGTCTAGGGTTTTGATCATGTTTCTTCTTCGAACCCTGCACATCTTCCATCTCACAAAGGAGTGGATGTGCACAAAGGAAAGCAACAGGGCTAAGGAGGGACCCTTTACTACCATCCACAAACATCTATGTATTTCAGTTATGGAAACATTTTTGCATACACCCCCCTCAAGAATTATTCAATTACATACATAGCCCAATGAGATCATGTACCCCTGAATATCGTATATCGCCATCATGTTCATCCATCTTCCATTCTCAAGACAGTCCTCAATAGGGCTACTAAACGAACAAAATTTTAACAAACAAACCTATGTTCGAGCATAGTTCAGTAAAAAAAAGTTTGAAATTTCGAGTTCGATTCGATACAAGTTCTGTATTAGTTTAGTTCATGAAAAATGAATGCTTGAGTTCAGTTGGGTCATAGTTTGTCAAGAATTTAAATTAAATATGTTAAAATGAATATTTCGATCAATAAGCTATTGAACTGATTAAAATATGATGTTGCCCATGTTCAACTTGTTTAGGAATAAATGAACTAATCTTTGATATATTATCGAACGAAATCTAATCGATTATAAACATGTTCAATCCAATCCGCAACCTTGGTCCTCTACAAGATTTGCAGTGTCTAGGGCGTACACGTAATTATGAACCTTACAAGGATGTACATGTAAAAAACCCCGAGTATTAAATACATACAAGCATTGGTGGAAGGTGATTGGAGAGATACAACAATAATGCAAAGGAGAAAAAAGTCTTCCCTTCCTTCCATCCACCACCATAAACATTAAAATTAGGGCTTTTTTCCCTCTTCCTCCAAAGCCCCATACCCCACATGTTGACCTTTGCAAATAAGGGAGATAGTGGATGTGGAGCAAAGTAGGGCCATATATTTGGGAATAAATGAGGGGAATCATTTGGACCTTTGGGAGCCATTAGGTCTTGTCCTCTCCTTTGTGCTTTCATTGTTGTTCTCCTATGTTTCCCCATAGTGCTCTCCAAATGGCAATAATGGATTTTTTAAATCAAGACCCATGAAGTCTTGTGGAATTGCTTCATAACCCCATGTTCATCATTCCCATGTTCAATGGCTTGTGGCTTAAGATTCAGGAACATTACAGGGGTTGTTTGAAATTTACAAGGGTTGTGGTGCAAATACAAAGAGTTTAGGTGTGTCAGTGTGATTGAAAGTATAGATATCCTTTGCGATGTCCCATATGCAACAAAATGGGTTTATAGTGACTCTTTTTAAAATCCGTTATCATATTGTTCTTTGTTAAATATATAATGATGATATTATTTGTTGTTAAATTATTTTTATACTTGAAGTTAGCAACAAATTGCATGTGCATTGTTATGCAATTAAAGACGGTGCATATAGCAACGCTTAGCTTTGCTATTTTTCAAAATTTTAGCTGATTGTTATTAATTTTTTTAGTTCAAAATTCAGCAACACAGTTAAAATTTTGATAAATAACAACAGGAAGTGTTGCTATTTACATCGTCGCTAATGATATTGCAATGCCCATGACATTTGTCGTTATTTTGAAGTATATAAAAATTAATTTCACATCGAATAGTACTGCCGTTATATATTTAGCAATGAATGATATAGTTAGAGATTAAAAAACATCGTTATAGACCCATTTTGTTGCGGTGAATGTCGCCTTGTTACATACAATTGGTACATTCTATGTATCCAATCCCTTAGTACAAGATATCACTTTGAGCATCGAGTAACGCTCGATAAATCCATACAGTTGAACTAAAGAATTCTTACTTGAAATCGCAAGAAGTAAACCTAGGAAATATATGCATACCTAAACAAAACAAACCCCAAGCGTAAAAAGACGAAAGGACATAAGTGTTATCGCGGAAATTTGATAGAGAACAAGTGTAAAAAAACCCAAACAACAAACACTAACCGAAAGGTGGAAACCGGAGATAAGAGTTTTTTTTATAATGTTATCATAAAAACTCCGAAGAGTAAAAGTGTAAAAATCACAAACAACAAACAATGACTGAAAGGGAGTAAGGAACAAACTTGAGAGCATCATGAGGCGCTTTTTCTGCTCGTCGTCAGGACGATCGAGTGGGATACCGTTAGTAGATTGGAAAACTATTTCTTGTTCGAAGGACAATGACGATTTGGGTGTGTGTAGCTTGGAGGAGATGAACATGACTCTGATCAGCAAGTGGATTACTCCGATTTCGAGCAACTGTAGCAACTTAGTTTGCAACCTGATAAGGAAGATCTATGGTAACAGCTCGTCGCTGCCTGGGCACGAGATCTTTGGCACGCACCTTCGTATTTTTGACGAGGGGTTTGTGGGGTGGCGCGGGAGATCGTCCCTTTTTGAGACATGTCCTTGGGATGGTACTGGCTTTAGGTTCTGGATTGATAATTGATAGAGAATGGGCCGCTGAGCATCAGATTCCCGAGGTTGATGGAGTTGACAGTGGACCCAGGTTACTCTGTGGCGAATATGTGGGATGGAGACTCCTTTTCCCTTAGATTTCGCTTTGAGCTATCAGATCAATGCCTGGAAGAGCTGATGATGTCGCAAGCGGAGTTGGATAATGTGACTGGGCCCGCTGAGGGGCGAGACTATTGGATTTGGTATGATGAGGTGTTCTCGGTTGGCAAGGCATATAAGATTTTGAAGGGGTCGATGGTTTTTGACCCGGAGGATGTGCGACAGATTACAAAAGGATCTGAAAATGGAAAGTTCCAACACGCGTGAAGGTCTTTTTATGGCTATTCAGGAGGGGCAGAATCTTGATGGGGATCGACTTTCTCGATTTGTTCAGTCATTTGTTACGACTTGTACGCAATGTATGGATGAGGTGGAAGATGCAGATCACATTTTCTTTGGGTGTGGGAGCTTACGGGAGGTGTGGGAGCTTTTTGGGAATAGTATGATTTGTGTAGATGGTGCGGTCAGGTTCTGAGATTCCATTGGAGCAAACTGGAATGGCACAGAGGTGGATAGATCGAGTTGCCTAGCTATAATTTGAGCGATTTGGCTTACCAGGAATGGTGTGATCTTTTGTCAGGAGCGTTGCTACGGAGAAAATATCGTTGTGCATGCTAGAGCGTTGATGGAATATTGGAACGTGTAATTTAACTATTGTAAGTGACATGTTTATAGGTGTATATTATTGTGGTGATTAGTGGTGAAGTTTTATAGCATACACCTAAACGGTAGGGATCCTGTTTTCATTCCAAAAAAATTGAAAGGTGGAAAGTAGATATAACAGGTAGGGATGAGCATTGGGCTGGGCCGGCCCGGCCCAGCCCGAAGCCCAGCCCAAAAAGCCCGGCACGGCCCAGGCCCAAAGGAATATCGGGCCGGGCTTGGGCCCAATATTTAGGCCCAAATTTTTTTGGGCCGGGCTCGGGCTTGGCTCGGCCCAGCCCGACCCGGCCCAAGGGCCCGGCCCGAAGAGGGCCCGAATCCTTTCTCACATCCTACATGCATGAAAACTCCCACCTATTTCATGTGCACTCTCTTCTTGTATCATGTCTTCATACAATGTTTATAAATCAAGAAAGTCAAGCGTGTGACTTGAGTTGATGGTCAATGTATTTCAATTAAGAATGTATTTTCCTTAATTAGTATTTAGTTTAGATTCTTTTGGTTATTCTTGAATTTGTTAGTATTTATTTTTTTCAATCAAAATATTTTCTATTATTGTACATTATCCAATATGGGTCTTATGCTTATTTTTTAACATGTAGGATCAGGTGCGCCTGTTATTGTTAACTGGGTAAGTTTGGTTCACTCTTTCAATTTCTATTAATGAGTGACATTCATGGTATCTAGCATTGAGTGCACATGTGTAAATTCGGATTTGGTATAATTGAATTTTAGTTGTTTCACAAGTATTATGGTACACATTTTTACCAATTTTGGCTTAACTTGAAATAAAAGAGTCAAAGTTAATAATATCTAATTGGGAGATGGGTCGGCCCGGCCCAAGCCCGGCCTAAAGGAATTGGGCCGGGCCCGGGCTTGGGCCGAACAAAAAATTTTTTTGCGGGCCTAAGCCCGGCCCAAGGCCCGAATTTTTTAAGCGGGCTTGGGCCTGGGCCCTTCAAAGCCCGGCCCAACCCGGCCCATGCTCATCCCTAATAACAGGTTTCCTTAAGTGTTACCGCAAAAACACGGAAGGGTACAAGTGCAAAAAAACCAAACAACAAAACCCTATATTGAAAAGGAAAATGGGGATGCCTTCCGAGGAGCTTACTTGACTTCTCCTTCCATTTTCCTCATATTTTTATTTTTTTAAAATAAATTTATAAAAATTCATCATTATATCTTTATGTCATGTCATTAAAGTTTCGTAACAGATGAAAAGAAATACTTTTCATTCCGTTCACTCGGAGATCATTAGTTTCTTTGCTAATGCGATTCTTTTCAACTATTCTTCCCGCCAATTATAGATGAAAGTTGAATGTTTTTGACGATGAAATGTTGACGTTTTGAAATTTCGAAGTAAATGTCTCCACAAACTCCAAAAATCTTGCAATTCGAATCTTTGAATGTGTGAATGTTTGATATAGATGTAAATGTTTGATATATATGTGTAATGTGTACGCATACCATTCTTTCCTTTGTTTTTTCCAACTCCCCTAATAATTGATACACTACACCCAAACGAGTCCACAGTGATGCTTTTTTTTAATTCGTCACTATATCCTCTATTATTATATAGAGTGACAATAACATTTATTGTTAAATAATTATACTTGAATTTAGCGACGAATATCGTATCTATTGCTATAATATTAGTGACGGTCAATAACAACATTGGTGACGGTCAATAAATGAACGTGATTCTATAGTTATTTTTCAAAATTTGAATTAATCCTCGTTGATATTTCTAGTTCAAAATTTAGCAGTAATTAATTAAAATTTGAAAAATAGTAACGGAAAAGCTTTGTTGTACAAACAACCGCATATTATACAATAACAATATGGCATTCGTTGCTATTCTCAATTATAGAAATCATTTCGCAACAAAGGATATCTCATCATTGTATGTTCAAGATGAATGATATAGTGACTGGTTTCATAAAATGCATCATTGTGGACACACTATGTTGTAGTGATATATCATTTGATCATATGTATATAGTAATAAATATTATTCGTTGTAAAATTATCTTTAATTCTAAAGTTTGCAATGAAAGCAATAACTAATTGTTGTATTCACTACAAAAAAAGTGACCTATGGAAACGTAAACATTGTTGTATTCTAGGTCATATCTTTCAACGTTAAATGTATAACAATGAATATTATTATTTGCCAGATTATATTTGATTCTTTAAATTTACAAGAAATAGTGTGATCGTTGTTGTCTCATTGACAACAAATCATATATCAGTTATTTGTTGATTTTTTTTCTTCTAATCATTGCTAACCCAACAACCATTACTACAAATTTCAATAAAAAAAGTCAATAAAATGGTCATATGTGACCGTGTAGCAACGAAAATAACATTTTCTATGAACCACACGAACAAAATTTACATTTTCAATGAATAATAATCATTGTTATAAATTTAACATAAAAAAGATCACTATTATTTCAAATATTCGTTACTATAGACTAATTTTGTCTTAGTGATTTGCTATATGGAATAACAACGATTAAAATCCATTACTTAAAATTAAAGTATCTTTACTCTTCTGCCCCTCTGATTTTCTGCAAATGCACTTGTGTCCCTATCTTTTTTGCAACAACATTGTGCCCATGTATTCTTACACAATTAACAATATTGCCCTTCCCTTGTAATACAAGGATATAAGCGTAATAATGGAAGGGTGGTACTGTGAACTTTGTAAGAATACATGGATACAAGCATTATTGCAAAAAAGATAGGGGAATAAGTATACCCAGAAACTCACAGAGGCGGAAGTGTAAAAATCCCATAAATTTAACATAGAAAGATTTTTTGACAATGAACATATAAATTATTTTTTATTCGTTATTTAGGTTAATTTTTTGTTCGACTGTGGTTGAGCCCGTGGGTCGTATTCAGGAGCTGGTCAAGCCGGACCAACCCAATACTCATCTCTCTAACTAGTCTCCCACTTGTTGCTTAGGCCATTGGATTCTTCTTAGCTTATGGAGGAAGATATTATTCCAACATTAGGCTATAGGATTCTTCTAAGCTTTTAGTCTATATTTCAACACTAGGGCAGCTATAGGATTCTTACTAGCTTTTGGTCTATATTTCAACATTAGGTTATAGGATTCTTCTAAGCTTTTAGTCTATATTTCAATTTTAAAGCAAGATATGAAACAATCAAGAATATATATCTTCCCAGATATACGATTAGGAACACATGATGCATGTTCCCAATCTTTTGTCATTGGATAATTTCTAGGGATTTGTACATTTGTACCCTTTCAAGTTTTTGTTATTACAATTATGCCTCTGTCTCTTTTGCAATAACAGTAGTGTCCATATATTTTTTTTACATAACCTTTAGTTATACCCTTTCGTTAAGGTAGATTGTGGGATTGACAGGAGGGCACTAGCGTTATTGCAATAAAGTAGGGACATAACTATAATTGTAGAATCTATAGCACAAGTATAAAAAAGAGATATTTACACCCATAACTCTGAGTAATTTCGTAATTACAATCATAACCCCCACGTAATCATGAATTATACGAGAAACCTTGAATAATGAATTACACGAGAAACCTTGAATAATGCTAACTCTTAGAGACATAACCATGTGTTATGTTTCGTTTAAGATGCCAGTTATAATTGACGGTTTTCGATAAAAAATGTCAAAATTTCCATCAATTCTCAACTTATTTGCAAATCATGCCCTCTTCCCTCCTCCTTGATGTGTCAATGCCCCTCCCATCTCCTCGACTCCACGTGACCTGCATCCTCGAAACCCTCCTCCCATCTTCCGACAACGACGACTTCTTCCTCTCCCTCTCATGGCTCTGCTTCCTCCTCGACTCCTTCCTCTCTTACGATCGCCTCTTCAGCTCGCTCCACTCCCACAGCTCCCTCTCCATCCCCTTCCCCCTCCTCTCCACAGCTCCCTCTCCAAGGCCCTTGATGTCTTCAATGTCATTCACGACGGCATCGACCACCTCCGTAACTACCATTGCTTCCTCAGGGAAGGGGAGGGGAATGAGGAGGGAGGGGAAGGGGAGGAACATGAGTGAGGGTAGGGGAAGGCGGAGGGGAAGGCGAAGGGAGGGGAAGGGTTGCCGATGCTACTCGTGCGAGTGGAGGGGAGCGCGAGGGGAGGGGAAGGGGAGGGGAAGGGGTGGAGCATGCACAAGGGGAGGGGATGGTGGAGGGAGGGGAAGGGGAGGAGAATGCGCGAGGGGAGGGGACAGCGGAGGGAGGGGAAGGGGAGGGGAAGGCGGAGGGAGGGAAAGGGGAGGGGCAGGCACGAGGGGAGGGAAGGGCGGAGGGAGGTGAAGGGGTAGCAGACGCGAGGGGAGGGGAGGGCGGAGGGAGGGGAAGGCGAAGGGAGGGGAAGGGGAGGAGCAGTTGTTGTTGCTCGCGTGAGGGGAGAGGAGGGAAAGGCAGGGGTACTAGGCATGGAAGCGGTACTAACTCTACTCTGATACAAGTTGATGGGAACACAATCCATCGGTATCGTCTCCTCTCGGATACCAGACCCCTGGATACGGAAGCGGATGTAGATACGGATGCAGATATAGATGCAGATGCGCAATCGACCACCATGACAGAAGCACGCGAAAATAAGAACAACCAGATATAACGGTGGCTGGTCACCTCTCACGACCACCGGAGAAGAAAGATCACTACAAGAAGAACGAGTACAACTCTATCCGTTCCCTCGCTCTCTTCCTCTCTTCTCTCTCTCTCCCCTTTCTCTAGGGGCTACATGGTTGTTGTTGTGGTGGTGGTGGTGATGTAGAGGCAATGTCTCCACCCCCTCTTTATATAGCCCAAATACAACCCCATAGTCCTATTCTCAATAGGACTATAAATAGAATACAACTCAACAACTATTAGGATTAGGAGTCCAATCCTATTAGGTTTCCCAAACCTAATATGACTCTAATCCTAAAATCTCCCCCTTGAGTTGAATTCCATCACGATCTCTTCATCGTCTTGGATCTGCATTAGGCTATCATCATCATCTGCAAGTCTCGTCAGCAGGAACTCACCACCTCTGGGTGACGCACCGGTCACTGGGTGCCCTCAACGTGCCCCCTCTCGGGTACTCGCACAACTCAGCATTGTACCTCATGATGCAGCATCGCAAATCTCTCGTGACTGGAGATTGTACCGACATTCTCTGGTAATGCGAATTGCACTCGCTTCTCCCTTTTTCTGCAGCAGAGATGCAGATAAGCTGCCTCTCTCTCATCGTACTGCTCGTCCTGTGAATAACTGGAGCTTCATCTCCTGTCACGACCCTCCCCTCGAGCTTATACGCTTTGTTCGGCATCCTCGTCATATGTAAGTCTCGTTAGCAGGAACTCACCACCTCTGGGTGACGCACCTGTCACTGGATGCCCTCAACGTGCCACCTTGCACGATCTCCAGCCAACCGCCACTAGCAGAATTCTTCGACGCCTCTGGTTGATTCCAAGAGACCACCATATCACGACTTCTGAGGATTACACATCTGCTACATTGTGTCATCTCATCAACGTCAAACCTCGCTCTGATTCATTGAATCGTATCCCTTCAACAACACTGAACCTGACTCTAATACGCCACATCGTATCCTTCGATGTTTTCGAACCTGGCTCTGATACGTCACATCGTATCCCCCCAACAACGATGAACCTGGCTCTGATATACCATGTCGTATCCCTCCAACAACGATGAACCTGGCTATGATACACCACTTTGTATCCCTCCAACAATGATGAACCTGGCTCTGATACCACTTGTTAGGAACACGGTCCGCCGGTATCGTCTCCTCTCGAATACCGGATCCCTGGATACAGAAGGCAGATGTAGATATGCATGAAGATGCACAATCGACCATAATCACATAAGCACGTGGAGAAAAGAACAACTGGAGATAACAGTGGTCGGTCACCTCTCGCGACTACCTGAGAAGAAAGATCACTAAAAGAAGAACGAGTACAACTCTCTCCGTTCCCTCGCCTTCTTCCTCTCTTTTCTCTCTCCCCTTTCTCTAGGGGCTACATGGTTGTTGTTGTTGTGGTGGTGGTGGTGGTGCTGTAGAGGCAATGCCTCCACCTCCCCTCTTTATATAGCCTAAATACAACCCCATAGTTCTATTCCCAATATGACTATAAATAAAATACAACTCAACAAATATTAGGATTATGAGTCCAATCCCATTAGGATTTCCAATCCTAATATGACTCTAATCCTAACAGGGGGAGAGGAATGAGAGGTCTGGGCTCGAGGAGAAAGGGGTGAGGAAGGTCATCGACGGCGAGGTGGGGGCGAAGGAAGGAGAAGTCAGGTGGGGTGGAGACAAATGGCCTGGAGGAGGGGGGGAGGTGGAGGAGAGGGTGGGGTGGACTGGCAACAGCTTGCCTGGAGGAGGGGAGAGGGGTGGGAGGAGGAAGGGATTTTTTTTCTTTTTCTTTTGATTTTTTATTTAATAAACAACCGTTGGATTGAAGACGAGTTAGATTAACTTAACTGTGTGGTTGAGTTAACGTATTAAACTAATGGAGGGTTATGGACGTGAGACAGAGTGACTATACAGAGTTTCGTGTAATTCACAATTAAGCGGGGTTATGATTGTAATTATGATACTACTCAGGATTATGGGTGTGAATATCCCTGTAAAAACCCATGTTTCTTTTCTAAGGATGCCAATTATAATTTCTTGAAAAAAAGGAAAACTTTGGGATTTACGTTTATATTTTTCTACCGTAAGTACACAGGTGTAAAAAATGTTATTTACACTTGGCTCTTACAATCAAACATGTACACTTTTACAAGGGTGGTAACGCAATATTTCAGGGTTTTTAAAGTGACGCCCCCTCTTAGGTTATATCAGTAAGTATGTTAGTGCATTTTTTGCAATATCAATTTTGTCGTTATATTCTTACAAAATTCACAGTTCCATCTTCTGTTAAGGTAAAGTAGGAGCATAAGTGATATTACAAAAGGTGGATACACCGACTAAAGGGGGCGCAACTGATATTGCAAAAAAGAGAGGAGCATTACTGATAAACTAAAGAGGGACATAACTGGAAAAAAATTGTTAAAAATATAAATAGGTGCCATGTGTGATTACAAAAATGATAGGAGCATATACATAAATTTCCCTTATTTTTGTATGTTGAATTTGTAACAAAACAGATATATGTTATTTTCTAACCATTTGTCGTCTACTCATTGTTGAAATTTGCAACAGTTAGTACAAATTTCACGAGAAAGGTAAAGGAATGATAGTCACGAGCAGTTGTTATGTGAAACATTCCAACCAATATATCAGGAATGAAATATGTTATTCGATTTAAAAATAAAAATATATATTTTTTATAATAGGAATATTCGTTGTTATATATTTAACACGGGGTAATACACCGGCTGTAAGCCTATTTTGTTGTTGTCACTTTAGCAAGAAGACGTTGTCATGAAAAATGAAGTTGTGTCTACCGAACGAAAATGAGGACCATCGTACCGAGGAGAGGATTATGGAAATGTGAACCCTATCGAGGACAATTCCAATGAGTTGTATACTTAAGGGACTTTTATGTTAAAAAAAACTCGAAGATTTGCTATCTCTATTGTAATAATAAGGGTTTTTAAGATTATACCATTATAGTTATGCTCCTTCCTTTTCTGCAATAACACGTGTACCACTGTTCGTACAAAACTCACTGTAAAAATCCCTTTTGTGATGGAGAGGAGGTCTCGTGGGAGAAGGTATGGAAAAAGAGGATGGTAGGGAGGTAGGTGTATGAAAGAAACCAAAGGTGGACTCTACTAAAGCGAGGGTTTGGAAATGATCTCGACCGTTCGATCACGATCGAACGAACGACACCGCGAAACCATGACCGCATCAACCCCTGCTGACCACAACAGGGATCCTATCTCACAAAAGCATACATGTGGTCCCCACACTTGAATGAAACGAAGATGATAACAAAGGAAAAGGGGGGTAAAAAGAGAGGAGAAGATGAAGCTTTTATGGTGGTGGAGAGTGATACTCATGTGAGTACAAGTATAAAAAGGTTCGGATCATCAAAAAAAGTTGGACCTAATGGTATCCAATGCATCATGATATGATGTGCCCAAGACCTTTTACTTACACACACAGCCAATGCTTTCTTCCCCCAATATCCCATGTCATGATTAGGGCATCAGAAGGGCATGCACCCCTTTTCACCCCCTTGGATAAATAGGAAGGGAGCTCTTGGGGTCATGTTTGCTTCCTTCCCTTTAGCTCAACTCTTCAAATTTGGCATTTGGCATTCTTTGACCATTGTAGTGAAGTCCCATTGGTCCCTTCTCATTGCCTTGTGATGTCATGGCAAATGCCAATTTCTAGCAAAGAAATAGCTATATCGTGTGCTTCTTTGCATCACATTTTGCAAATGGATATATGTGTGTGCTCGCTTGTGTGTGCATGTGCGTGTGTAATCTTACTAGCTCTTACACCACAACCCTTCAAGAGGGTCACATGCATTATAAACATTCATTAGACAAGATTGTAGGGGTCATAGTGCAAAAATTCTAAAAAAAATAAGGGTTTTTTTACACTGGCAACCCCTTTGAGTTTCTACAATTACAGATACACCCTTATCTTTTTTTGCAATAACACTTGTGCTCTTGTATTTTTACAAAGTTCACAACATTATTTTCTGTTATTACATTTATGCCCCTATTTTACCTCAACGAAGATAACACTGAATTTTGTAAGAATACAAGGACACAAGTGTTAATACAAAGAAAAGTAAGGGCATAATCTCAAAGGAGCATAGGTGTAAAAATCCCAAAAACAAAGTTAAGAGGGAGATATCTAAGCTTTGAGCACGGCCATCTTGTCCACCCACACTAACCCTTTCTCACCCTAGTGGAGAATCCAAGTGAGAAGGATGTTGTTTTGGCCTTATCTACCCATCATGTTGTGAAGGCACATTTGATGCCAATAGCCATAGCACATCTTAGGGGTATCCTTCATAATATTGTGCATGGAGATTATTGGGAACATAGTGTGGCATCAAATGCCCCCAACTCCATGAAACCCTAGGGCACCCATCACTGAGATCACCTCTTGACCTTGGTCACCATCAACATGGGTTCCTAGGCCTTGATAGCCAAATGCTTCATGTCTTCTCCACCTTTTTGGATCATATCTCTGGCAAATTATTAGCCATAGAAAGAGCAACAACCTTCTGATAGAGAAATGGTGTCCCTTTTTATCATGAGGATTTCCTACACATGTGTCTTTGTATATGCCACCGAAAGGACACCATTTTCGTCACAGATGCCATTTAGATTGTGCAATTCTGTCAAATTATTAGCCATAGAAAGGACAACCTTCTGATAGAGAAATGGTGTCTCTTTTTATCATGAGGATTTCCTACACAAGTGTCTCTGTGTATGCCACCAAAGGGTCGCCATTTTCCTCATAAATGCCATTTAGATTATGCAATACCGACAGATTCACTGTTTTTAGAAGGGACTTTTGCACCATAAGTACAGCCCTTGTAAATTTCAGAACCTGTGCGACCTAACTACCTCTTACACCATAAGCCTTGGACATGAGTACATGTGTAAGAGTATGGTTATGAGTCATGTAATTGGACCTTCTTATCGAACTGAAAATGTTAGCGTTCGTTTGGAGTTTGTCAAATTATAGTTTGAAAAATATTTTTTATTGCTAAATGAACTGAACACAATTTCAAATATTAGTTTGATAAGCTTAGCAACCAAACATGAACTTAAAATACATTTATTCAGTAAATGTTCGAGTCCAATTATATTATAGATTTTTTATCATTTCTGCCCTTAACTTCTGCGATATCAATTATGACCCTCTCTTTTTGTGATATCATTTGTTCCCCTATATTCTTGCAAAATTTACAATTCTGTCCTTTTGTAATATCAATTATTTATCTACTTTACCTTAACAGATGGACAGAACTGTGAATATTGTAAGAAGGTGGGGACACAAATGACATTGCGAGAGGGGAGTGGCACAACTGATATTGCAAAAGTTACGAAGGGCACAAGTGATAAAAACCATGGATTATATATGCAGACATGTTTGTATAAACATAAAAATTTTAGAGTAAATGATTATAAGGTATAAATAGGGAGATTTGATCATTTCAATATGAACCATTTTCTATTTTTATAGATGCTTATCTCTGCCATTTCAAACTTGTTCATTATAACAAGTTTGACCTGAAGTCAAATCATTAACGAACTCCTTTCGAAATGAATTCTAGCATTTGTTTTTCAAGCGATCTCTAACAACTATCGAAACCTATATCAAACCAAACTCAAACCTTATAACTTTCTTGTCAAAGCGAACTCGAACATAGATTTGTTTATTACAGTTCAGTTTCGATTGGCAACCTTGCATGTAATTATAAAGAGTATAAGGGAAATAGGTTTTTTTCCCGCGATTAACAGTGTAGTTGCATGCTAATTGGCACGGTAAATGAGAGAACTAAGCCAAAGGAGATTGATTACTTTACAGACGACTTGTAACTGCATCATGACGACGCTATTATTAATCGTGAATCCGAGGAGCAAGGGCACGGACTTGCTGGATTCTCGACAAAGAACCGCATCTAGCACCGGGTGGAATTGAGTCCAAGGCTGCGAAATGTATCTCTACGTTGTATTGATCTGCAAAAATTGAACAGAGGCCCAGGAATACGATTATAATCAAACTGCGAACTACGTGTGCATTACAAGTTTGTGTAGACCTCGACGGTGCATCCACGAGTGATAAATTTGCACGCAGGCATAGGTCGAGAGTCGTGAATTGTGACACTATTTAACCATGTACCTGACACCAATTGGTTATGAGTTAGTGGATTTTCTCCCCTACGAGCTATGCAGTCATGTACAGCTACTGAAAACGGATGTGCGCCTGGCCATCACGCCGTCTTCCGACCTCCTCGGCCTCTCCCTCTTCCTCTGCGTGACCTTGTCGGCGTTCTCTTTTCTGGGCCATGATGTGGACTCTGAGGGTTGTCTCTAAGCATCTTCTTGATTGACTTCACTGTCGTGCCGTTATGCATCCCGTGTGCATCCGGATCGCTCCCATTGGCCTTCAGGTGTCCAACATCGGCTAAAGTCGAGTCGTGTTCCTTTGTACTCGTAGAGAGGATACAGTTGGTAGTTGCGACTCCTGTTACTGGCGATGAACTGGGACAGAAAGACGATCCAATTTCAGAAAAGATAGGATAAAAATAATAGAACAGTTCACGAAAACAGGGAAATGCCAAAAAATGCAGCTATGAAACAGCTTGGAAGTCATTATAAATATACAATTTTTTAACGCGGTCGGCCGCCAAACAGTAAATTTCCCCAACTAAAAAGATCAAAGGAGTCCAGATTCACGTTTAGCCTGTCTAGTTCCCCGAGTGCTTTCCATTTGTCTCGACTAACTGTGAACAAAACTGAGCAATATTTTTCATAGAAAAACTGTAATTTTTTCATAGTTTTTTACACTTATGCCCCCTCTAAGATTGTGTAATTACAGTTATACCCTTACCCTTTTTGCAAAAATTCAAGGTATTGCCATTATGTTATTGCACTTATGCTCCTAGATTACAACAAGAAGAGCAGTACTGCGAATTTCCTAAGAATACAGGGGCAAAAGTGTTGTTGCAAAAAAGATAGGGGCATAACTGTAATTACACTCAGAGGTGTAGAAATGTAAAAACCCATATATTTTAATGATCAAAAAATCATCATTGATTTTGGTCTCGAATCCTATCTCCCTGACCTTTTGAGTCCTTGTAGCCAAGTTTATATATTATACGTAGAGCATATTTACTTCGATACATGACCGATGCAAAAAAAATCACCATCAGAGTGCATAAAGTGCTCAGGATGCATGCATTCAGATGATTTTTTTTATAAGACGCATAAATTGCTGAAGTTTTATGCATTCTTATATCGGGATAGAAGGTTTCAGAAGGTGAGAATGTGCATAATATGCTGAAGTTTTATGCATTCTGATATGAGAGCATATCCATATAAGAGGAGGTTTCTGAAGACGAGATAAAATTTTCATATTCTCGACGAACCGATAAGAACATTTGCTTCTAAGCTTTAGAAAAATGAAGATGTTAATGCCATGCAATTATTTGACGGAATCATAAAGTATGCTGCAAAATGAGAAGCCGTCTTCACAAACTAGGTGAGCTGACTATCTTAACCAAATGAATGAAGCGATTTTTACACGACTCCTATAAACTTCACTGATTACGCAACTAGGTGAGCTGATGATCTTAACCAAATGAATGAAGGGATTTTTACACAACTCCTATAAACTTTGCCAGTTACATGACAGTCCCTGTATTTTCACATTTACCCAACCCCTGCAAACCTACAGTCTTATGCCACGACCCCCGTAGTTAACTCTTGCAGGGATCGCGGTGTAAGACGGAGCATGTAGGGGTTGTGGGGTAGATATGAAAGTACATCGGTTGTTGCGTGATTGGCAAAATTTACAACCATGGTGTAAAAATCTCATGAACGAAAGTTAGTTCACCTTAGTAAACCTTTAGATAGGAAAGATAGCATCGTGCATTGACCTGAAATCCAGAGGAAGACTATCACGAGTAGATCTTCTGATAGATCCCGCCATACCATGATGTATATCTTCATTATCTTCATCAGAGGCATCTGAAAAACACGGAGTTTTAGATGAAGAGTTTCTATTTTGTGACCATGTTTAAAAAAAATCTTTACGGAAGAAGTCCAACGATGCGTATAACTAGGTCGTACCAACGGTCTCCATTTCAGCTGAAAACCTTTCCGGTTCAAAACTCCTTGGAAATTCGGTGCCACCATGATCAATGATCTGATCGGCATCTGTGCTGGGAGATCTGAAAGGATACAATGTCGATTTTGGTATTTAATTAATTCTGCTTGCAATAAATTGAGCTAAATTTCAGGCATACATGTTTTGTTGACAAAGTTGTCATACGATGTGATGGGGTTTTAATTTGTTAGGAAGGAATGCTTGGCAAAAATGTTGGGGGGTCTTTGGACAGCGATCTTCACAAGGAAATCTGTTAATATGAACTAAGGCCTAGTAGATTTTTTTTGTAGAATTTCCTTGTCTTATGGATTATGAAATATTGAGTCCAGGACTTTTGGCATGTTTCATATAGGCCATTCTCCATAGATGGAGTTACAAAGACATCTTTTTGCAAGCACGTGTGCATGATTAACCATGTCTCTTTTAACATGGAAGATCTGCATCAGTGGAATCAATTGCAGGTCTGTAGAGATGCTCTGAAAAAGTCTTCATTCTCCACGGATGACTTTGTCGTACGATGAATATGTCCACTGCATTCTTGCTATATGAGCAAATGGTCAATGGATATTTTGTGAAAGAAATGGCAACCTAGATTCCCTATTTTAAGGCATGGGCCTTCGCTTCAAAGATCGTTGTAGCCTCAAATGCAATGTATTTGGCAATGATAGGCTCTCCTTTTGAATTGTAACAAACTGCTGCAATTGTTGTTGTCGCATTCCTAAAGACAGCGCCCACCATGATTGTGAGCTTTTTATCTCATCTGTCTGTATTCCGCATGGCAGGTGTATTGACCATTGGGGTTGAGGACCAATATTAGGTTTTTTAGCACTGATTAGGGAAGCATGAACTTTATTGATCGCAACGATGGGATCTGATCTCGAATTGGTATGCTTCGCAATGCAACGTTCCAGCCAAATCAGTGCAAAACAATGCATGGCATAGCAAAGTTCTCCGATTCTCTAGAGTCTCTTAGAAGGTTCAAGGAAGTTAGCACCATATCTTCCATGGGTGAGACCTTGTAGGAAAATACAAAGCATATTGCTCTTGCATAGGGGCATGTGCCAAATAGACGAGTCTCGTCTTCTACCGATGTTGAACATAGCACATGCCTATCGTCTATGCCATGAATTCTTTCCTTTAGTCGCCTACATGTAGCATGGCACTTTGACAGCAGCTTCCACATCAAAAGTTTTATCCAAGGGGAGAGTTACATGAAATTACAAATTTTCTTGAGATAACCCATATTGTTCGGTATTGCAGTACATTTTTCCTTGATTAATTGTCGGTATGCAGACTTTGCAAAAAAACTATCTGGAGGGGTGCGGTTTCCATATCCAGATGTCATTTTCCAATTGGTTGGGATGAGACTAATTATGTGAGTAGTGATATCACTAGGGAGGAATAACCAAATTAAATCTAAGTTCCAATACCCATTAGGACACAGAAGGCCGCATGCCATGTTGGGAATAGACCATGTAATATGTTTAGGATGCAACTGTTTAGAGTAGTCAGGCAATCACCGATCCCTCCATATATTGGTTGTTTTTCCATTACCCACAAGCCTTACTGAATTTTCAAGTAAGAATGGTTTAGAATCACCGATGGCTTTCCATAGGTGGGAAGATGTCGTCGAAATAAGAGCATTGCAAAAATCAGATGACCTGAAATATTTTCCTTACAGGATTTTCCTTCCAAAGGCCTGAGTGGGGTTGTATAATCCGTCTGGTTAATTTGAGAATCAATGACTTGTTCATCAGTTGAGCATGTCTAATTCCAATTCTTCTCAAGTGTTTCGGCAATGCAATATCATTACATGCATTGATGTAACAATGCCTCATGTCGTCGAGGAAGCCCCATCAAAACTCCCTAACTATCCCATCTATATGTGTACTTGTGTCTGCTACAAGTGAGTTCGTACTCATAAGGTATACAAGCACTGCCAAAAGTGTCTTGTATAAGTATCGTTCTTTCTGCCTGTGAGAGGGCTTTGCTTTTTCAGCCTACTAGCTTATTTTTCATTATCGGGAGAATATGAGAATGCAGAGTCTTGGGAACATGCTTTCCCGGTATCGGGCAACCCAAATATACTTCTTTTTCATAGGAGATATTAATATTGAGCTCCTCCTTTATGGATCTTTGTAAGCACTCATTAGTATTTTTGCTAAATGTGATACTAGATTTCGCATAGTTCACTGCTTGCCCAAAGTATCTCCCATAAATACGGAAAAGATGAGAAATACTCTTTGCCTATGGAATGGATGCTTTTCCGAAGATGATAGTATCATCCGCATATATGAGATGTGTAACAGTCGACGCTAACCTATGAATTTTGTTACCTTTGATGAGCTTGGATTGTGATGTCGAATTAAGCAACCTTGATAGGAACTTTGCACCGAGGATAAATAAGAAGGGTGAGAGAGGGCAACCTTGTCCAATGCCTCTTAGTGGGGTAATATTTTTCGCTGGAATTCCATTAATCAACAGGGAGAATGTGAATGTGCAGATGCAGGAGTGAAAAAGATCAACAAAACGGGCTGGGAACTGCAGCCTAGTAGAGTTACGGGAGCAATTTGTTTTAACGTTTTGTGGAAAATCATGCAAGCACGAGAATAATCACAAGAACAAGAGGATTTATGTGGAAAACCCTTTACGATAAAAGGATAAAAATTAAAATCACGGGAGGAGATGACCTGATGCACAAGTGGGTAACTCTTTCTTCTTTTTCCACATGTGGTGAGGTTTGTACAATATTTATCCAGATGTGGATTAAATGGATCCAAATCCAAGATATATTTAATCCAAGTAATAACTTCAACACTCTCCGGCAAGTAGGGCATGGATGTATAGTCATGTCCGGCTTGTCCATACTCATCTAATGTTGTGCAGCATCCCAGTGGGAAAACTCTTCTTCGAATTTGATAAAAGATAGGTAGAGATAACCAGCATCAATCTTCTTCTAGATGAAATGCCATCAACCTTAAGCATGCTTGGTGCGATCATGTTGGACTGGATTATTTGCAAGATTGATTGAAACGATGTTAGGTAATGCTTCAAAAGGAGATTGATTCGATGAATAATATCAAAGAGCATGATATGAATCCATAGTGTTAGAGTATTTGGGGCTTGCGTCACTTATGTAATAGGTGGGTAAATGGATCCACCACTGAGTTTTGTCCCACATCGTCCAGTGGTGGGACTTGGAGGCCCTGTGGAGGCTATATAAAGAGCCCCAGGCCTCCTGTAACAGATGAGAAATTCAATAGAATATCCGCCCCCTTTGAGGGCTTCTCCCATGGTTTCATCCCGCTCCTCACGGAGTAGGGTTCCACGTAAAATCCCGCTGTTAATATTTTCTTTATCTTTTCCATGTTTTCGCTTCCGCTTCCTATTTTCTAACATGTATCAAAGCGGGTTCGATTCTCGAGGACTTATTTCTGTTCTTGATTTATTCGAGAATCGGTTGATAGATTTGGTTTTTTGGAGATTATTTTTTGTTCATTCGTTCTGCGTCAACGAGCAAGAACGACAAGTCCTAGGGTTTTCTAGGAAGCCCTAATCAAGATTTTCTCTTCGTCGTGATCCTTCAGACCTTCGTGCAAGACCTATGTTCTCCAGGTTACTCCAGATCCTGCCTGTTCATAGCGACCCCTGACGGGCCCCATCTTCATTCTCAGCGGCGAGATGGGGTGTGGGATCCAGAAGCGACGGCCCCTGCATCGATCTCTATCATGTCCAAGTTCAAGATCCAGACCCCTTTGTGCTCCTCCATGAAGTTCAACGACGACAGGGGTTGTGCTCAATCCCTCAGGAAGGCGGCGTATATCGGGCAACAAAGAAGCATGCGCAACCCCCAACTCCAGATCAGCGACTCCAGTTCTAAGGCGCACAGGCGCCTCTCCAGGGGACACATCGCTTCCTTGTGCGATGGCGGTGCATCCTCGCAGCCGCCTTCCCCCAGACTTTTGGCGCTATACCCTCACGGCGGCGACCCACAGCATCGACTCCTGTAACGTGAGCAGGCGACGTACGGCAGCAGCAAGTCCAGTCGTTTCTTCTCCATCGGCAAAGGCGGCGATGGCCGCATATCTTCAGCCGCTGGAGGCGGAGTCTAGCGAGCCCAGGCAAGACCCCCCCCCCTTCCACCGCGATCATCTCTCCTCTCCTGGCGGCGCACAGGTCCTGGCGACGCTCAGGTCTTGGCGGCGGCACCCTCCCTTTCGTGGGATTGCGATTCGAAGGGGTTCCCAATCGTGGGAACCCTAGTCACGTACAGAGGAAACGTGGGGCTCGATTACTTTAAAAAAATTCATAACGAGGGGGTGAGATGTGTTGGGGGCCCACTTTGGCCGATATATTTTTGTTTAAAAAAAAGGTGAGAGGAGCAGTAAAAAAAGAAAAAAAAACAGAAAGAAAAGAAGGGGGAGAAAAGAAATACAAAAACAAGAGAGGAAGAGAGCTCTACATTATTGTAAGCCCAAATGGGTTATTGTATTTTCTTAAAAAAAAAAGAGGCGCGTACAAAGAAAAAGCCGTACGCATGTGCTAAAAAAATCGAAAAAGGCGCGTACAATAGAAAAAGCCGTACGCATAAAAAAATGTGATCTTTGAAAAATGCCAAAAAAAATGATGAAAACAGCATGAAAAAAAATGTTTCAAAAAAAATGGACGACTTATTAAAAAAAAGTTGATGAAGAAAAGCCGCAAGGAATCTTTTGGAATCTTTTGAGAATATTCATGTTTTCCCCATATTTATGTATTACCTTATCTTCTCCCAACGTGGTCAACAACGTCATTCCGACCAGTATGGGAGAAAGGGGGAGTATATGTAGAGTCACAGGTCTTGTTCTAGGATTCATATATCAGATTTTCCAAACCGGTCAGATGTTCAGACTCTACAAATTTCAGATTCAGACTCGATGATGACGCATGCCAATCATTTGTCATTCTTGTTGGTCAGCCAGAGCTTTCATGTGAGCCATAGGGACTCCAGAGCAGAGGACTATTCCCTATGCCATTAAGGGCAAGGGTTTTCATGTGGTATCATAGGGACTCCATAGTAGAGTACCACTCTCTGAGCCAGATAGATCCAGTTTCACACTCCAGCCCGTTCGTCCTCCTCACATGCACGCCATGAGAAGCAACATCCTCGATTGCAGCAGCTGTGCGTGTTGGGTTGATATTGTCTGTAGTGTCATATATTGTGAGTTGAGTTTTCTTTCTGTTTGTCCAAGCTGAGCATTGCATGCTCCAGCTTGAGGGGGAGTGTTAGAGTATTTGGGGCTTGCGTCACTTATGTAATAGGTGGGTAAATGGATCCCTCCAGGATCCATTTACCCCACCACTGAGTTTTGTCCCACATCATCCAGTGGTGGGACTTGGAGGCCCTGTGGAGGCTATATAAAGAGCCCCAGGCCTCCTGTAACAGATGAGAAATTCAATAGAATATCCGCCCCCTTTGAGGGCTTCTCCCGTGGTTTCATCCCGCTCCTCACGAAGTAGGGTTCCACGTAAAATCCCGTTGTTATTATTTTCTTTATCTTTTCCATGTTTTCGCTTCCGCTTCCTATTTTCTAACACATAGCATTTACAAAATCCTAAATACTATTGCAGGGTATTCATACTTGATACTTGATCCGGCACACAAAGTCTGCTTTTTTACTTCTCTATATAATGAGATTTCATGCTAGATAAATCTAGTATCCGGAGGTGGAGCAACGATCATCACCAGATTTTGTCCAATCAGCATTTGTACAAAGCCTTGATACTCACCTTTTCCCTTTCGATAAAACCAATCCATTGTATGGATTCTTTTTTAAACAGCACATGATCTATAGATGATGATCAAACGATCATCAATTGGAGCGAGCATATAGTAACTTACCACATCCATGGAAGAGGTGATGTCTGGCCTAGTGAGAGTGAGGTATATGAGCTTCCTGATGAGCCTCTCATAGCGCCTATTAAGAGTTATAATATTTTTTGATAACTTGTGATAGGCCTAAATAGGAGTTTTAGTGTCGTGGTATACCAACTTCTCGTTTTGCTTAAGCATGTTCAGGACATCTTTTCCCTGACAAATGCTTAAGCCATCTCTGGTGGTGGTTGCACTAGTCCATTATCAACCACACTATTGAGTTAATCGGGGACATATTTTCATAAAAATTACGAAAAATTCAAAACTAAAATTTTTAGATATTTACATCCATGAGTAATTTCGTAAATACACCTAGAGATCTGTGTAATTGTGAATTACACCCAAAACCTCGAACAAGTGCTCCGTCCTACACCTATACTCCATTGTTAATTTAGTCCATCAACTCAACCACACTAGTGAGTTAATCTAACCCATCCTTGATGCAATGGTTGAATTAATCAAAAAAATTAAAAAAAACACCCCACCCCTCCCTTCTTCCTCGATCCCCCTTCATCCGGTGACCCTCACCCCATTCCTTCGCCCACAACTCCCCCAACCCCTTTGCTACCACCTCCAGCCCCATCCGCCCCCACCTCCACCCCTCCTCCACCCCCTTCTCCGCCTCCATCCAGTCCCCCTTCTAACCCTCTCCTCTGTCGTCCCATCCTCCAGCCCCTTCCTCAACTCCAACCCCCATTACCCTATTCTCTGATGGAGACAGCGCGATGAGAGCCGTTGAGCAAAGGCGGAGATCGAAAGGAAGATATTCGACATGTAGAGGCGGAGAGATGGGGTCTATGAGGATTAGGGTTTGGCTGCTTGCGCAGCCGATGGAGGCGGGGATTCGAAGCCACGATGGGCGAGAGAGTGGAGGCGGTCATCCCTGTCGGTTTCTCTTTTCCTTATCTAATGCGATTATTCCCAAATTGGCAGGTCAAGCCAGATTGAAGCTGACGTGAATTTGGGGATTTCAAAATTAGGGTTTTCCGCTCCTAATTAGTTATTCTAAATAGCTACTTATTTTATTTAAATAAAATCTCAACGTTTTTGGTAGATAAAATTAGTTAGAAGTCAATTAGAATCGATTGGAATTTTATTTAATTTGAATTTGATTCTCTTTCTAATTTTGTTATCCCACCCCTCCTATATAAATGGGATGGTAGGCATTTGTAATAGATCAGATTATGAATTAAAATTGAGTTTTGATTTGGAGAGAGCCTCTACCATTATCCACTTTCCCCCAAATTATAGGGTTTCTCCGCTCACCCCATTCCTCTCTCAACTATTAGAAAATAGGAAGTGGAAGCGGAATCAGAAATAAAGATAAAGAAATTGGAACACAAGGAATTTTACGTGGAACCCTACTCCCTAAGGAGCGGGAAGAAACCACAGGAGAAGTCCAAAAGGGCATGCTTCATTGCTTTTTCTCTCAATGGATAGAGGTCTGGGGCTCCTTATATAGCCTCCACAGAGCCTCCAAGTCTCACCACTGGTAGATGTGGGACTAAACATATGGATGGGGTAAATGGATCCTGGAGGTATCCATTTACCCATCTACATCATAAGAGGTGCACAACCAAATACTTCAACACTCCCCCTCAAGCTGGAGCATGCAATGCTCGGCTTGGACAAACAAAAAGAAACTCAACTCACGTACAGGACACTATGGACAATATCAACTCAATGCGCACAACTGTCGGCTGATGTCGAGAACGTTGCTTCTCATGCCGTGCAGGTGAGGAGGACGAACGAGCTGGAGTGTGAGTCAACTGAATCTCCTCGTCGGAGAGCATGTGTTCTAAACTGCGCATGTCAGAGTCATTGCAACTGGAAATGAGTCTCCCCGTCGGAGTACTCTGGCCCGCCACAACAATGTGGACAACTGCTCCATCTCTGAAAAAAGGCCGACCTGAAAAGGGTCGTAAAAGTGCAATCCTCGTCGGAGTCCACGGTCGCTGGAGAATGGAGTCTGAAAGAAGTCTCCTCGTCGGAGAAATTGGTCTCTCCCATCTAGCACAGAGAATGGTACACTACTCTGGAGTACCTATGATACCACATGAAAATCCTTGCCCACACGACATAGGGAATAGTCCTCTGCTCTGGAGTCCCTATGGCTCACATGAAAACTCTGGCCGAAACAACAAGAATGATGGGGACCATGACAAAAGATGGCATACATCTGCTCATATGAAAAGACTGCATCCATGCGCATATCTGAAATTGAGGACTCGGAAACATCTGATGTCGAGTCTGAATAATCTGAACTTGTAGAGTCTGGAAATCTGACCAGTTTGGAGAATCTGACATCTGAATCTGGAACAAGACCTGTGACTCGACATAATACTCCCCCCTTCTCCCATACTTGTCGGAAAATGAACATCGACAAAGTTGGGAGAAGACAAGATAGTGGGGAAAAAAACATGAACATTCTCAAAAATTTCTTGCGGCTTTTCTTCATTCATTTTTTTAATAAGCCGTCGAAACAACTTTTTTTGAAACATATTATTATTTTAAGCCGTTTTATTTTTTATATATATACGGCTTTTGCAACTCATTTTTTTACTTTTTTTCTCGAATATTTTGCGTACAATTTTTCTTTGTACGCGTCCTTTTTTCTCAATAATATTTTTTTTTGAACAGCCTCCTCGTTTTTTTTAACCCACCTTCGGCCCACCATGGGCCCAACCAAATGGCTTCCCTGTTAGGGTTCTCGCTTGGGAACCCTTTTGCAAAACACGACGCCCCAATTGGGGTTGCTGCCAGAAGATGCCGCCGCGAGGTCGTTGGAGGTGGCTCGCCGCTTTCTCGCTGCACCTGGAGCGGCGAGAGAGAAGGAAGAGCGTCGCGAGTCAGGTCAGCGCGTGGAGAGGCGCTTGCACGAGGAGGGACGGTTTTGGTGACCAACGAAGCACTGAGCTTGAAGGAGGAGGTTGAACCGTGCCAAAGCTACCACTGCTCCGCTCACCTTCTTCAGAACCAACAGTGAAGATATGGTGATATCTCTTGCTAGTACGACGGACGAGAGGACCAGAGTAGGGTGTCGCGTGCGCGCGGGGAAGGAGACTCGCGCGTAGAAGGCGACGTTGCTGGAACCCTGGACTTCCCGTGACCTAGACTTTGAACTGGACTGGCTTCGAGGACGCGGCGATCGGGAGCATGCCTGGGAGGTTGAAGCAGGGGGCTAGGGCATACGTGCGATGCGTGCCTAGGGGGCTGAAGGAGACGCATGCGCTTCCTGCACGTTGATGCCGCCCTCTGCCTGGAAAGTAGAACCGTGCACTGTTGGAGATGGGTTCCCGACGATGTCGACTAGATGGGGCCTGGTTGTGCTCAGGAACTGTGAGGGTGCACGTGGTCTGGGAGCCCGACGAAGAAGGCCTCTGCCTGGGCATCGCGCGACTGGAGAAATCGATCAGCCCCCATGATCAAGCGCGCAAGGAGGCTGGACTGTGCTGTTGGAGTATCGCCCATGGATTGGGACGTATGGGGCCTAGAGTTGCAAGAATTAGGGTTTGAAACCCTAGAACCCGATGTGATCTTGAACAATAAATGAATCATTTCACACAAATCTTCAACGAACAAACTTTAAGAACAGAAATCTCGACCAAAAATAAAGATTAAAATCCTCGATAATCAACCCGCTTTGATATGATATTAGAAAATAGGAAGCGGAAGCAGAATCAAAAATAAAGATAAAGAAATTGGAATACAAGGAATTTTTACGTAGAACCCTACTCCCTAACATGGTCTCAAATTTCAGCGAAATTCGGTCGAATTTCTGTCGAATATCGATATCCAGTCGAAATCAAAATTCGAGCGAAATGACCGAAATGACCGAAATATGGGGGTCCTAGTACAAAAAATGACCGAAATGACCGAAATTCCGGTCGAAATTCCATCGAAATTCTGTTTTGGTCGGTACCGAAATTGTGACCGAAACCGACATTTAAGGCCTTGCTCCCTAAGTAGTGAGATCAAACCATAGGAGAAGCCCTCAAAGGGGCATATGCTTCATTGTTTTTTCTCTCAATGGATACAGGAGGTCCGGGGCTCCTTATATAGCCTCCACAGAGCCTCCAAGTCCCACCACTGGTAGATGTGGGACTAAACATATGGATGGGGTAAATGGATCCTGGAGGTATCCATTTACCCATCTACATCATAAGAGGCGCACAACCAAATACTCCAACATCAACCATGCGAAGCGCGTCACGATTCTAATCTCTCTTCTCATCCCTTCTCGATTTTTCACTCTGCATCATTCGGTATCAGAGTTTGGCAACCGAATCGTCCTTACGATTCAACGATCATGTCGCATATTAGCACTTGAAGTTCGATCTAAGTCGCCTATCTCATGGTTCGAATTCATAAAGTTCAAGCATCGCCTATTATCAAGCGTAAAAGTAAAAGAGTGGCAGGACACATTAATCGAGGAAGAATCATTCGTCAATGGCAAAGTTCAGACCGTTGCTTCATCGTACAATGTGATTTTGATCTAGAAAATAAAGGTATTTCCTGTTTGGAAGAAAAATTTTATAATACAATTTCGTCACAAGAAGAACAAGGAGAAAGCCTATCCACGATGAAAGATTGGAGGATGAAGAATACGGAGTTCTTGATTTGTTCTCCTCAATAGTTGTTGTCCACGACACTTTCATGTCACCACTGCCACCACCGTTGTCCCCCTCATCACCTCTACCCACATGTCGCAGACGCGCCACCAGAACCAACACCGCCACCGATGGCTTCGACACACCTACCCTTGGTCGGAGCAACCCCACCAACTGTGAGACCTCCTCCCGCACGCCAACCCTACTACTTTGTCCCAAGGGCAGCGTCGGTTCATCCCTGTGAGATCCGCCGCCCTTGCACGACCATAGGTCGTCGATGCTGGTGGAATCCTAGTTTTAGGGTTCGACGCCACGGACGAGGGAAGGAAGAAAGACTCCCATGTTGGGCTCATGATTTGGGGTTGTCGCACCTCCATTCTCGACGCCGTCGTTACTTATGACTTCCCGACTCATGTCGCCGCCGCCACTTTATTATTGGAAGAAAAACCCTAGCGTGGGGTTCCTCTTCAAGAGGATTCAAATCCCAGAAGAAAAGGGATTGGGATATGATCTTGGGATTTCGCAGAAAATTACCTCCACCCAAAACATTTTATTTAAAGGTTAAAGTTGGTGGGAACTTAAGTGACATCTCTTTAGATGGGGGGTAGAATATTTGCAGCCACACCCCTTGGTGGAAAGAAATTATAAACATAACATTGAAAAGGAGAAAAATTGAGGAGATCTGATCAACCAATCGATATGAAATTTTCCACCGACAGATCGAAGATCGAGCAATTCGTCAAGAGATGAATTTTTCAAACAGGAGAGAATTGATGCAATTATTCCCAAATTGGCAGGTCAAGCCAGATTGAAGCCGATGTGAATTTGGAGATTTCAAAATTAGGGTTTTCCATCCCTAATTAGGTATTCTAATTTGTTTATTTTATTTAAATAAATTGAGATTGTAATCTCAATGTTTTTGCTACACAAAATTAGTTAGAAGTCAATTAGAATTTGTTACGATTTTATCTAATTTAAACTTGATTCTCTTTCTAATTTTGTAAACCCATCCCTTCTATATAAAGGGGATGATAGGCATTTGAAAGAGGACATCAGATTATATCATGAGTTAAAATTGAGTTTTATTTTGGAAAGAGCCTCCACCATTATCCCCCTTTCCCCCAAATTCTAGGGTTTCTCCTCTCACCTTATTCCTCTCTCAACCACGCGAAGCGTGTTGCGATTCTAATCTCTCTTCTCATCCCTTCTCGATTTTTCCATCTGCGTCAGTCTACCAATATCAATTCCTAAGAGTATCCTAGAATTCCTAAATATTGTATCTCGAACTCTTTGTGAAGCTTTGCTCCTCATCATGTTATAAGGAATCAAATTCCTAAGTAGTACCTGGAAATTACTTAAATACCCAGGTGCTACGAAATGTTTTTTTACTCAAAAACTACAGAGGTGTCGCATGTTGAACATGCGACACACCTAAAGTTTTTTTTTACTCAGGAACTGCATATATGTCGCATCTTTAATATGCGATACAGATAACGCATATTGAATATGCGATATTGGGGCTAAATAAGGCCGACGCATATCGCCCTTTCCATTTCCCCGCACCTCCAGCTCTTGCACTCGTGCCGCCCTCGACCCCCACTGCGCCACCCGCGTATTTTGATCTCCTCCTCTCTCAAAAACGCCCATTTTGCTCACTCCTAGCCCCGTGGAACACTCCTTTTCCGTGGTTTCATTGATTGGCACCGTCCTAGCCGTCCCCGCGTCCCACTAGGGCTAAGCCGTTGTTGCGAACAATTAGACTTGGTAAAAAAATTTCGTGAGTTATTGTTTGTATCGTATGCATATTATTTTCATTTCTTGAATGTATGACGTTTGCTTGTACGTTGTGTCACGTATTAGGTTAGAATGGAGCAGTTGTATTGTATGTGTCATTTGAGAGGTACACTCATGTGCGGATCGTCGACCAACGTAAGGGGGTTTGTGCTAATGCCTAATATGACGTTCGATGAGATGTTGAACTTGGTTTACCGTAAGTTCAACCTGGATGGCGATAGTCAAAAAATCCGATTATTACATCGCATCCCTCGAGGCCCAGGGGAGGAACCATCATTTTCATCTATTGTCGATGATGATGATGATGTGCAGGCAGTTCTTGTGTATGCTCGGACCATTGAGAAATCAATGCCTACTGACATTTATGTTGAAGATGTATCTGAGACCGAAGTCCCCACTGTTGTGACTAACAAGGGACCGTCTGTAGTCCCGAGCACACAACCAGCAGTTGGCCGTAGCACACAACCAATAAATGTCCCAAGCATGGAACCCTACTTTGACACTGATGCGCCTGTAACGCAACTATGCACGGATCAGGATTTGGGCATGAGTGAGTCGTTGCTGCGAGAGGTTAATGCTTTGGATGATTTCATCCCTTGGGGACCGATGATGACCTGGAAGAAGGTAGCGAAGATATCGAAGATGATCTGATGGACGAGGAGATCCTAGCTGATGAACAAAGCACGCGTACTATTACACCCCGTATACCCTTTTTTGGGGTTAGAGGATCAAATACTCGTTCAACATATGAAGACGACATTCGACGGAAGTCTAGACTTGATGGTGTCGCTGACGAAATCCGCAAGGGTAGGACGTTCAAATGTAGGGAAGATTTGGTTTACGCTGTGAAGAAGTTCCACATTCTGTCACATTATGACTTCATTGTCAAGGAATCCACCAGCTTCATATGGTCGATTTTTTGTACGATTACATACCAGCGGAGGAGAAAGCGTTGACTTGTAATCATTATAGTTTTTAATATGACACAAAAATGTAATGTATATTCGTGGACAAGTCTATTTATATTAAATGTTTGGAATCTCTTCCTGGATCACATTATCTATCTGTGTTGTGAATGTCTGTGTCCATAGCCCACTTTGGTGATTGTCTATACATCTTTGAATGCGTGTCCAAAGACATGAAACTAGCCATGCATTTTCCAGGGTTTTTATGATATGAGGGTCAAACCTACAACTGGCCCAACGCGATCACCCATCGGACATGTCGCAAGATGACTAAGGGCCAAACCAACAACTTCAAAAGCTCATATGTCCCAGACCTGGCCATGCATTTTACAGGGTTTATAGGATATGTCGCATGTCCAACATGCGACATCTGGGAAATTCCCTGGAAACAGACCAGGAACGTGGCCAGTCATTTTCTAGGGTTTTTCTCATATGTCGCATGTCGAACATGCGACATGTGCTTTGTCATATAACGCATGTCCAACATGCGACATGTGAGAAATTCCCTGGAAACGTTCCAGGAAATGGCAAGGGCGATACGCGCCGGCCTCATTTAGCCTCAATATCGCATATTCAATATGTGTTATCTGTATCGCATATTAAAGATGCGACATATATGCAGTTCCTGAGTAAAAAAAAACTTTAGGTGTGTCGCATGTTCAACATGCGACACCTCTGTAGTTTTTGAGTAAAAAAACATTTCGTATAACCTGGGTATTTAAGTAATTCCCAGGTACTACTTAGCAATTTGACTCATGTTATAAGATAACCATGACATCCATACATAAAATAATTAGTAACCATGGCATCCATATATAGAATAAAAAACACCAATCTCACTTGATCTCACTTGATGAAGAGGATGTGATCTCCATTATCTTACTTATATCCATGTCTTTTTATAATCTCTAATAGCTGATGGGCAATCAAAACAAGCCCATGGGAAATGTTTATGTTGGAGTATTTGGTTGCGCGCCTATTATGTTGTAGATGGGTAAATGGATACCTCCAGGATCCATTTACCCCATCCATATGTTTAGTCCCACATCAACCGGTGGTGGGACTTGGAGGTTCTGTGGAGGCTATATAAGGAGCCCCAGACCTCATGTAACCATTGAGAAATAGGAATGCAATATCCACCCCTTTGAGGGCTTCTCCCATGGTTTCATCCCGCTCCTTAGGGAGTAGGGATCCACGTAAAAATCTTGTTCTTCCAAGTTTATTTTTCTGTTCTTATGCTCTGTTTATCAATTTCGTTTCCGTTTCCTATTTTCTAACATGGTATCAGAGCAGGTCGATTCTAGAAAAGTTTTATATTTTTTTGTTGTTTATTCGAGATTCGTTTGTAATAGTTATGTTCTTGAAGATTATGTGTTCGTCATCTAGGGTTTCTGATGAAACCCTAATCAGAGTTACGCAGCGCAGTACCATGGTGGCCCGGATTCTCTTCTAGCCGTGACCAAGCAAGCATCAAGCCGCACCTCATCTCCAGTTCCAGGCGGCGAGATGCCTTCAATTCCGATGTTCAATCCAGCCCTAATCTCATGATGGTGGTACATCCTCTTCATCGAGGAACCCTAATCCGAGCAGTAGCCCACATGACATCTTGCGCAAGGATGCCCGATCCAACCGATCATCCAAGCAAGCGGCAACCCTAGCCGTTCTCGCCCCAATCTTCACTAGGCTCAAGGCGGAGCCCTAGCTTCTGTCCCAGTTTTGTGCGAACCCCAGCAGAGCTCCAGTGAGATCGACATCCTCAAAGGCGGCGGCGCATCTTCGAACCCCAACTTTGTGCGACGCTCCAGAAGGCGGTGGTGCCCTGCAATCCCTCTCCTCCTCCCTTGCGTGAAGCCCAGGCGACGCGAGGCGACTTCCATCACGCACAAATCCAGGTAGCGGCCCCCCAGATTCCAGTCCACCATGGTCGCCAGGCGCGCATCGTGCGTGAGCCTCCTACGAAACCCTTGTCGCAGATCACCGGGGCGCACGCAAGGGCTAAGGCGATGCAGGCTCTCTCCCTATGCTCTCCAGGCAGCGTGGAGCAGAGATGCCCAAAGGGGGCGGCGACGCTGCTGAGAGAAGCCTCGATGGGGGCGGCATCCTTTTGCGAAGGGTTCCCATGGGAACCCTAAAGAAGGGCCCACGATCCTTAAAAAAATATTTTTTTTATTTATTTGCTCCATTGCCCCAAGTGGGTTGTATATAAAAAAAGAAGAAGAAAAATATGAGATGGTGAGATCAGGCCCAATTGGGCCTTGAATTATTTTTAAAAAAAAGGAAGGGGAGGCAAGCTTTAAAAAGGGGGGGAGAAGAGCCGTAAAAAAAGTATAGACGGCCAAAAGTTATCCATGTTTTGAGAAGCCGGAAAAATTTGAAATCATCTTATTTGGTTTCTTGTTTTCTCCCCATTCTATCTTGTCTTCTCCCAACTTGGTCGATGTCTTCATTCCGACCAGTATGGGAGAAAGGGAGAATATTGTGTAGAGTTCTAGGGGAGTATTGATTCAGATCCAGATTCTCCAGTCCAGATTGCATGGCCAACCAGTTGTTTAGACTCTACAGATGTTCAGACTCGACGTCAGATTCCGAGTCCAAGTTTCAGACACGTACATGTATGCGATCTTCTTTTCAGATGTGCACATGTTTGCCATCTTTTGCAGTGGTCCCCATCATTCTTCTTATTTTGTTGGCAAGGGTTTTCATGTGATCATAGGTACTCCAAAGTAGAGTATCATTCTCTGAGCCAGATGGGAGAGACCCAGTTCTCCGATGAGGAGACTTTTCAGACTCCATTCTCCAGCAACCGTAGACTCCGACGAGGATTGCACTTCCACGGCATTTTCCAGTTCGGCCCTTTTTCAGAGATGGAGCAGTTGTCCACATGTTGTGGCGGGCCGAATTACTCCGACGAGGAGATTCATTTTCAGTTGCAGTGACTCTGACGGACGCAGTACATAGCACATGCTCTTAGACGAGGAGATTCAGTTGACTCACACTCCAGCTTGTTCGTCCTCCTCACATGCACGACATGAGAAGTAACGTCCTCGACAGCAACCGATAGTTGTGCGCGTTGAGTTGATATTATTTGTAGTGTCATGTAGCGTGAGTTGAGTTTCGTTATGTTTGTCCAAGCTGAGCATTGCATACTCCAGCTTGAGGGGGAGTGTTGGAGTATTTGGTTGTGCGCCTATTATGTTGTAGATGTATCCATTTACCCCATCCATATGTTTAGTCTCACATCAACCAGTGGTGGGACTTGGAGGCTCTGTGGAGGCTATATAAGGAGCCCCAAACCTCTTGTATCCATTGAGAAATAGGAATGCAATATCCGCCCCTTTGAGGGCTTCTCCCGTGGTTTCATCCCGCTCCTTAGGGAGTAGGGTTCCCGGCAGCACGTAAGTGATTTTTCGGGTAACTCCAGCCACAGCGGGTCCCACAGACCCCTCCCAAGTGGCACAGCACTAGGGTCGGCACTCCAACCAGGCCTAGGGATGGTTGTATGAGAAATAGGAATGCAATATCCGCCCCTTTGAGGGCTTCTCCCGTGGTTTCATCCCGCTCCTTAGGGAGTAGGGTTCCCGGCAGCACGTAAGCGATTTTCCGGGTAACTCCAGCCACAGCGGGTCCCACAGACCCCTCCCAAGTGGCACAGCACTAGGGTCGGCACTCCAACCAGGCCTAGGGATGGTTGTATGAGTCTACGCATACAACCTACCCTTCATATGATTCTGTAGACCGCCTACTTTGGTTATCTCCGTCTGTCTTAGGCTCCTCATCAATCATGTCAGAGAACAAGGGTGACGTATTTACATTCTCGGGTGCCTTCAAAGGCCCAGTCCCTATAATCAAGATGGATGGGACCAACTATGAATTATGGTCTATGCAGTTCCGTACTCTGATACAGTGCCACAACAAGGAGCACACTCTGACAGAGTCCGAGCCGAAGGACAAGACTGGAGCAAATGCGACATGGAAGCAAGACAATGCGTATGCACGTATTTGGCTCTCTGGGACGCTGACTACGGAGATTGCAAATGATATTGTGAATCAACCCACAGCAAAGGCTATGTGGGACATAGTGGCCGTTACATATGGGCAGTCCAAGAATGAGAGCAAGATTCTCCAGTTACAATTCGACATCTTCTCTACGAAACAGAATGGGAAGCCATTACATGCACATTTCTCTCATATGTGGGGCATGTTCGAGAGACTGCATAGCTTCATATCGATCATTACCAGTACGGAACAACAACAGGCATACAGAAATGCTATGATGACCGGCGTATTTCTGTCCTCCCTTGATCATGAGTACGATGCAGCACGTACTCAACTTCTGACCGGCGAGAATATTCCACCAATGGAGGAGGTATATAAGAGATTGAGTAGGATTACTACTGCATCTGCATCTACAGCCCAGCCTACCCCTTCAGTTATGGCTGCCACTCGTGGCAGATGAGAAGCATCACATTTTCGGGGTCGTGGACCTCGTGGTAGAGGGGGAGGCAGAAACCGTGGTCCTTGTACCCACTGTCACCGTCCAGGCCATTCTGAGGAGACATGCTTTCACAAGCATGGATATCCAGCCTCTGCACGTGTTGCAGAGCAAACTGAGGCTTCCGCTGCACCACTTCCAGATGCTCGCTTTGATGATCTCGTCTCACGACTTCGTGAGATGATCAATACACCCTCGTCTTTGTCTCCAGGTTCTACGGATGCTGCAGCTTCGGCCAGAGCGTCCTCTAGCTCATCAGGTACTCCTCATGCACTTACAAGTACTACTTGCTCGGACCTGACAGATTGGATTATGGATTCCGGAGCCTCTCATCATATGTGCGGCGACAGACTGTATTTTACTACTTACAGAGCACTTGCACCATGCCGATCTGTTGTCATTGCCAATGGGGTCCGATTACCCATTGTTGGTCAGGGGGAGATCACTCTGACACCTTCTTTGAGCCTTCAAAATGTCTTACACGCGCCTGACTTTCAGATGAACATGTTATCAATTAGCCATCTTACAAAAGATTTACATTGTCGTGCCATCTTTGACCCCTCTGCTTTTGTGTTTCAGGACATACTGACTGGCAGGATGATTGGAAGTGGCCGTGAGCAGAGAGGCTTGTATAAGCTTGTTATATCATCATGTGCTGGTGCGCTACTATTCCCTCTGGATCCATTTCTCCATTCCTTTGGCATCTTCGATTTGGCCATCTGCCTCTGCAGAAGATGTGTCATGTCTTGCCACAGATATCTACCCGTACCACATTGGATAGTGAAGCCTGTCAGCTTGGAAAACACCATCGGTCTTCGTTTCCAGTTCGTCCGAGTCGTCATAGTAGTCGGTCTTTTGAACTATTTCACTTTGATATTTGGGGTCCGAGTCGTGTCCCTGATCTTCAGGGACATCGTTATTATATGGTCGTTGTTGATGTATCTTGGGTATTCTTGTTAAAACAAAAGTCTGAAGCTGGTGCTATTATTCGAAAATTTATTATAGAAGTTAATAACATCTTCTCTATCAATGTCAAAACCATTCGCACGGATAATGCTTTGGAGTTTTCAACATTACATTTGTCCGATTTTCTCAGTTCTCAGGGCATTGTTCATCAAACTTCTTGTAGTTACACTTCGCAACAAATGGTGTGGCGGAACGCAAACATCGCCACCTTCTTGATGTCACTCGGACGATGTTGATCCATAGTCGTGCCCCTCATTCTTTTTGGGGGATGTTGTTCTCACTGCATGCTACTTGGTGAATCGTATGTCGTCTACTGTTCTTGGAGAGAAGGTTCCCTTCTTGATTGCGTTTCCCGAGAAGGACCTATTCTCCCTCACACCTTGTGTCTTTAGGTCTGTAGCATTTATGCATAATTGTGTCCCTGGTCGTGATAAGCTCTCTCCAAGAGCTATCAAATGTATGTTTGTTGGGTACTCTCGTACTCAAAAAGGGTATAGATGTTATGATCCGATGAGTAGGAGATATTATGTCAATGCAGATGTAACTTTCTTTGAGTCTATCATGTACTTTTCTCCTACAGGTGACAGGTTATCCAATGACTACGCGGACGATATTGTTGTTCCTCCACCTCCATCTCTCACAACAGTTGAACCCGAGCATCATATACCTCTGCCACCACCACCTCCACCACCACCACCTGAGCCAAAAATTTTACCCATTGTTTACACTCGCAGGTCTTCTACTAGCTCTTCTTCTCATCAGTCGTCCACATCTTCCAGTACACCTAAGATATGCCATGATAACATTGTTTCTACTGATGGTATTGGAGTTTTACAGGATGACTCTGCTGTAGAGGACACTGAGGAGGACGATTTAGATGTTCCTATTGCGTTGAGGAAGCCCGACGTCAATGTGCCAAATACTCACTTGCGGCACATTTCTCTTTAGATCATCTTTCAGACGAGTACAAGAAGTTTGTTGTTGGTCTTTCTGTGGTTACTATACCCCGAACATATATGGAGGCTTTACAGGACAGCAGGTGGCGTCAGGCAATGGAAGAAGAAATGGCGGCCTTAACATCTCGCGGGACATGGACTATTGTTCCGCCTCCATATGGTACTTCGATTGTCAGTTGTAAGCGGATATTTTCCATTAAGCATAACGCAGATGGGAGTGTGGATCGCTACAAGGCGAGGTTGGTGGCCTGTGGCTTTACCCAGACATATGGGGTGGATTATCAAGATACGTTTTCTCCAGTAGCGAGACACTCGACGCTTCGGATTTTACTAGCAGTTGTTGTCTCACGTGATTGGTTGTTATTTCAGCTTGATGTGAAGAATGCATTTCTCTACGGAGACCTTCAAGAGGAAGTTTACATGCAGCAGCCACCTGGGTTTACTGTTGAGGGGGAGTCCCAGAAGGTATGCAGGCTACATAAGGCCATTTATGGACTAAAGCAGAGTCCTAGAGCTTGGTATCAAAAGCTGTCAGAATTGATTGAGCAACAGAGATTTAAGAGGTCCACTGCGGACCACTCTCTATTTGTTCAGAAGACGCAGAGAGGTACGGTTGCCATTCTTGTCTATGTAAATGACATTATTGTGACAGGAGATGATGCTCAAGACATTCAGGTAGCCAAGAAATTCCTAGGTAAAGAGTTTGTGACCAAGGATCTTGGCACCCTTCGCTACTTCCTGCGGTTAGAGTTTGTCAGGAATCATCATGGTCTAGTGATGACCCAGAGAAAGTTTGTCATGGATCTCCTTTCTGAGACGGTATGATTGGGTGCAAGCCAGCTACGACTCCTATGGATCCAAGTATGAAATTGTATGATGACGATACTGAAGAAGTTGATAGCAGGAGGTACAGAGAGCTTGTGGGGAAGCTTCTATATGTGATTATCACCAGGCCGGATATTATGTTTGTTGTAAGCAAGGTTAGCCAATTCATGGAGTGTCCCAGAAAGGCTCATATGGATGCTATCTATATGATCTTGAGATATCTGAAGAACTCACCTGGTTCATGGTTCCTATTCAGTAGGGATATGTCCTTGGAGGTAACAGCTTGTGCAGATGCTGACTATGCAGGATGCCCCACGGACAGGAAGTCTACTTCAGAGTTTGCAGTTTTTGTTGGACACTCACTTGTCTCATGGAAAAGCAAGAAGCAGACTGTAGTTGCCAGATCACGTGCAGAATCTGAATACAGAGCCATGGACCAAGGGAGTACAGAGATGATGTGGGTTAGATCGGTGTTGACTGATCTTTCCATAGATGTTCCTCTTCCTATGCAGCTATTATGTGATAATCAAGCTGCATTATTCATTGCAAACAATCCTGCATTCCATGAACGAACGAAGCATACTGAGGTGGACTGCCATTATACTCGAGATCTGATACAGAAGGGACTCATATCTATATCTCATGTGTCTATTGGAGATCAGACAGCAGATATCTTCACCAAGGCTCTAGCACGAAGTCCTTTTCAAAATTCCTGTTTTCTCAGAGTACTTCTCTTGTAATTAACCCAGGGCTATTCTCATATATAAGAGAGCCCTCGGGTACGTATAGTGCACCGACTTATTTTCTCCTATCACTGACGCATCCCAAATCCTCTCGCGCAACATGACAAACTCGCTATGGCTCTCTCAAACCCTCCATGGCTCCTCATGCTCCCTGCATCCTCAGCTTTGTTGACTTCAATATGTATTTGATTTAATGATTCAATTTCTAATCAAGATTAAAGTAGTAATTCTTTGTTTCAAATAGATTAAATAGTAATTGCATTAGTCCTCTTACGATATTTAGAGCATAACGATGTGTTTATCGTAATACTGTCCACACAATGTGGATTTATTTGACATGAATTTGGATGATCAATATATTATATCAAATTAAAGTGGTATGACATCAAAAGTAGGAAGCATAATGAATACCAGAATATAAGGTTCCATAACATTATATCAAAACAATGGCATTATAAATAGATAAGAGTGGTCAAGAATAAGTTTATTTATATGTACTCTGAAAAAAAGAACTCAACATCATCATCATCATCAAGATTTCTATAAAGCTCAACTTGGTTCCTTAAAGAAGTTCACGAACAAGAAATATACTAAAAAAAGACTCATTTAAAGATTCCCAAGCCAAGTAAACTCAATAAGTTCGAGTTTGAGTCAGCATTCATGAACTCAAAGCTTATCAAGTCTGACCTGGAGTCGAGTTTGGTTATTGAGTCCATGTCTTATCAAGTCTGACCTGGAGTCGAGTTTGGTTATTGAGTCCATGTCTGACTTGACTTGACTCTTTTAATTCAATAAGCACCCCTACATGTATCGAAAATCAAGCCAGGTAGGCCATCGAGCTTTACCTCCACCTCAGTTGCCCCTCTCAACCCAACGCTTGAAATCCTACCCCAACAAGGAAAGGGTACTGACAATCTACTCCTGAACCCCTCATCCTTACACCTCAATGGGATTTGCTTAACCTCTACCATGAATATTTGCCTTCCAAATAACGCCACATCCTTCATCCCTCAAGCACCTACAACAGAAGCCCTCCCCAACCACTCCCTCCTCGGGTGCCCATCAAAGACACATCTATGGACAACAAGCCACATGTAAAGTGATGCAAATCAATTAAATTGTGAACTAAATGGCACTTCTAAACTTGGAATTACTGGACTAAATGACGGCAAACAAATGAAATGACAGCGGGACCGAAAATACTATGAAATTAAACTTGGTGATGAAAACAAGATGACGTTTAAAATTCAGCAACCAATATCCACAGGATACTCGAATTTTAGCACAGATATCACCACAAATTTAGGGCAGCTCAAATAGATAACGATTATTGGAAATAGAGAACGATGTTGCGGCAACGAAGCCTCAATAATTCACCAAGCCAAACAGCAATATAGCAGCCCACAAAATTAAATTCTTATGGTGGAATAATATGCAGGAAATACACTCTTACCACAACCGGCAAGGGGAAGAATGTGAACTCCAGACCTGGTCGGTAATGGTAGGTTCGGCGCGGCAGTAGCAGTGAATCGGGACGGTTTAGGGCGCGTGTAACTGCTAGTCGGGGAGCGGCAGGGCTGAGTTACTGGAATCGATTCGCTCACGGCCAGGGGAACGATCGTGACGAGCCGGGGGCGCAGGGCGGGGAGGGGCGGTGGCGGTTGGAGGGGATGGGGCGGCAGGAGGTACGGAATCGGGCAGTGGGGGGTGCGAGGGTTAGCACGCGGGGGGAGTGCGCGGCGACGGGAAGAATGTCGAGGGTGAGGCGGCGGCAGGCGAGTGCTGGGGAGGGAAGGCAGCGGGGGCGGAATGGGGAAAGGCGGGCGGTGAGGAGGGAAGAAGGTGGGGAGGGTGCGGGGCGTGGGTGGGGAGCGGGAATGGGAAAGAGGCGGCGGGAGGCGAGTAGGACTCGGGGAAGAAGGGGCGCAGGTGGGACGGGGAGAAAGGGAGGCGGCGTCGGGAGAGATTAGGGTACGGGGGAAAAGAAAGGGGGCGGGTGACGAGAGAGGGAGAGAGAGAGAGAGAAGAATAAGTGAGGAAAATTAATTTCATGCAAAACTAATCCTCAACCCTAATCCAAGGGGTGCCTTTATAGAGGCCAATTCCCCCCAAACAAGCAACAACCTCACTAAAATAGAAAAAAAATGAAAAGATTATAAGGCCTTGTATAATGAGCCTTTTACATAAAAACTAAATAAAACAAATGTTCGACTAAAATTAAATAAAACAAATATTCACTAAAAAATTAATCACGTTGTATCATGCCGCATCAACTCCCCCCTGCTGAGAAGAATCTCGCTCTGTCGAGATGGCATTGTGGTAGCTCTGAAGTATATCAGGGCGGAGTTGTTGAAGTTCATCCTCGTCAATCCAGGAGCAATCGGTCAGAGGTCATCCCTTCCATTTGACTAGATATCGTCGGAAGAGACCACGTCTAGTCGTCATATCTCGGATGTCCGTAATATCTTCAATCTGATCGGCACCAGTCGCGGCTGGTGGTTGGCACGTATCATCAGCGAGAACTGCTGGCTTGGTGGCATCTGTCTGTTCATCTCCATGATATAAGAAGAGATCTGATACATTAAAGACTGGCGATGCCTGGATGTCTGGGGCAGATCAAGTAAGTAAGCATTGGGCCCAATCTTCTTGGGGATTCGGAATGGGCCAATCTTTCTGACACTCAACTTTTGGTGGACTCTCAAAGGAAACCTCTCTTTTTTTAGGTGGACCATCACTAATTCTCCAACTCTGAACTCGCTCTCTCTACGGTGGAGGTTGGCTTGGGCTTGGTATTTCTGGATCATGGTTTGGAGTTTGGCTCGGATCTCGGTATGGATATGGGTTAGATGTTAGACCAGGTCTTCAGCAGCTGCACTACTTCTCACTTGCATGGTTGTAGGTGTTAGGTCTAGAAATTGGGTAAGTGGAAAGCCGTACACACTCTCAAATGGCGATTTTCTGGTGGACCTATTAGTGGAACTGTTATACGCGAATTCGGCTTGGGGAAGAATTAGATCCCATTGGGACGGAGAGTCCCCTGCAATACATCACAATAAATTTCCTAATGATCTGCTAACTACTTCGATTTGCCCATCTGTTTGTGGATGATAAGCAGTGTTGTATTGCAAACGAGTACCAAGACGGGACCAAAGCGTGCGCCAAAAATGACTCAAAAAACCTGGTATCACGATCCGAAGTAAAAGAACGAGGAACACCATGCAATCGAACAACATCACGGAAAAACAAATCAGCGACATGAGATGCATCTGAGGTTTTTTTACATGCAATGAAGTGTGCCATTTTAGAAAATATATCCACAACCACAAAAATAGAGTCAACTTTCCGTACCGTGAGGGGTAAGCCTAGCACAAAATCCATAGTGATGTCTTCCCAGGGTCGCAGAGGAATCGGCAGAGGTGTATACAGCCCAGTGTTCTGCTTATGACCTTTGAATCTTTGACATGTTTGGCATTTTTGTACGAACTTGGTAACATCCTTCCGCAATTGCGGCCAATAAAATCGCTCTTGGAGAAGGGTCAAGGTCTTATCCCTGCCAAAGTGTCCAGCTAAGCCACCGTTATGTAGTTCTGAAATTAGGTTCTCTCGAAGAGAAGTGGCAGGGATGCACAGTTGGTGGGCCTTGAACAGGAATCCTTCATGAAGGACATAAGTGGCTGTCGGATCCTGTCCAGTATCAACACATTCTGCATAAGCTTGTCCGAAGTCAGGATCAGTAGGGTAGAGGTCCTTGAGTGTGTCAAATCCTGTTGTGCTGACGGTCATTGTGGTCAGGACATGTGCTCGTCTGCTTAACGCGTCGGCCACGCGATTCAGGGTACCAGCCTTATGCTTGAGATGGAACGTGTATTCTTGGAGGAAACTAACCCATTTGGCATGACGCTTGTTAAGGGTCTTCTGAGAGTTCAGATATCGTAAAGCTTCATAATCAGAATTAAGGACAAATTCACGTTGGATTAGATAGTGCCTCCAATGCTTGAGAGCTTGTACCACAGCATAGAACTCGACATCATATATAGAGTACCGTGATCGAGCTTCGTTCAACTTTTCACTGTAGAAGGCTACAGGTCGCCCTTCTTGACTCAGGACGGCACCAATCCCGACATGTGAGGCATCGCAATCGACTACGAAAACCTTGGTGAAGTCAAGAAGTGCCAAAACATGGGCATGGGTCAATTGATGTTTTAGCTTTTGGAAGCTGGTTTCTTCTTCAAGAGTCCAAGCGGGTGCGCCTTTACGCATGCAATCTACCAACGGAGCCGCACAAGTGCTAAAGTTCCGGATGAAGCGACGGTAGAAAGAAGCCAATCCCAGAAAGCTGCGAATCTTAGTGAGGGTTTTGGGCACGGGCCAGCTCTGAATGGCCTGAATCTTGGAGGGGTCAACTTTAAGTCCATCGGCAGTGACAATGTATCCCAAGAAGAGGACCGTGTCAGACATGAAGGAGCACTTCTTGAGGTGGACATACAATTGTTGGGCTCTCAGGGTTTCCAAGACTTGTCGTTAGTGGGATAAGTGGTCGTCTTTGGTCAAGTTGTAGATCAATATGTCATCAAAGTACACAACCACAAACTTACCGATGAAGGGCCGCAGAACATGATTCATGGTTCGCATAAATGTGCTGGGTGCATTAGACAGGCCGAAGGGCATTACTGTCCATTCATAAAGGCCCTCTTTGGTCTTAAAAGCAGTCTTCCACTCGTCGCCAGGTCGGAGGCGAATCTGATGGTATCCACTGCGAAGATCCATTTTGGAAAATAATTTGGCACCCGATAGCATGTCGAGCATGTCATCAAGGCGTGGAATCGGGAAACGATACTTGATCGTGATCTTGTTGATAGCACGACTGTCCACGCACATCCTCCATGTGCCATCTTTTTTTGGGGTAAGCAGAGCAGGGACCACCACGGGACTCATACTCTCTCGAACATACTCGCGACGGAGAAGGTCAGTGACCTGCTTGTTCATTTCTTCGTGTTCACTTGGGCTCATCTGATAATGTGGTAAGTGGGGTAGGCTGGCTCCATGGACTAGGTCAATGTGATGTTGAATGTCTCGCAACGGGGGTAGTCCTTCAGGCAACTCTTCAGGCATAATGTCAGCAAACTCCTGGACGATGGGCTTTACCTCTAGCAGGACTTCAGGTGCAGTTGTCCCCTGTTTGCTCACTTCGCGTCCCATTAATGCATAAATAGTGGAGCTCTCCTGAACTTCACGTTGGAATGTCTGGGCTTCCATCAACAATACGGGACCCGTAGTTCAAGGCTTTGGCGGTGGAGTACTTTTACCAGATTGTGCAGTCGTGGATCGAAGGGTAGCCACCTGGAAAGGGCTAAGGGCTTCGCGTTGTGATCTAAGGGTCACACGCACCTTATCTATGAGAAATGAGTAAGTGTTCATTTTTCCTTTGTGCTCAGTGTCTCGATCGAACTGCTAAGGTTTCTCAAGTAGTACATGACAGACATCCATAGGGGCGACATGGCACCACACCTCGTCTTTATACGAAGGCCCAATCGAGAAGCTAACGAGACTCTGACGGTGGATCGGAAGTTGAGTACCATCTCGAAACCAGGCCACACTGTAAGGTTTCTCGAGTGGTTGAGTTGGTAGACCCAACTTATCGACCATTTCTTGAGAAACAAAGTTCTCAACGCTTCCCCCATCAATGATCAGCGAACAGCGACGCCCTCCTGAGGTGCAGGTGGTTCGGAATATGCTGCGTCGCAGCCAACTATCATCGTCGTTGACAGCGGGTGTGAGCAAGATGTTTGTGGGTGCGCTGTCAGGAGCGATAAAGTCCTCATGTTCAATTACCAAGAAAGGTCCGGATACATCTCCATCTACTCTCAGAAGCTCATAGTCATCAGCTCCCATGGCGTTAGCAGTCAAAGCGGTTGGATCCTCTTCAGGTGATTCCTGTGGGTCAGGGTCGGGGTCTTCAGGATCTTCGATGGTGCATAAATGGGCGGCCTAGCCTTAGGATTTGGGCACTCTGGTGCTCGATGTCCCTTTGATAACATCGGAAACAAGTATCAGGTCCTACAACAGGTCGACTTCCCAAGATGCCTTGTCCGGGGTTCCCAGTAGATGGACGGGCGACGGCAGGGGGTTGATGGATTGGCTTGGGGTTTACCCGTAACAATCGATGGGGAACCTATTGGTTTTAGAGGTCGTCATCGGGGTACTGGTGCGAGGGACGGAGTTCACAGAAAAAGACATCTTCCTTATCTGGGCCTTAGCAAGCTTGGTCTCAGCCCGTTCAGCATGCTTGTAAGCTTCGTCGATGTCTCGACAGTTGTGGAGGTAGAGTTCATCCTGGATAACTTGGCGGAGTCCTTGCATGTAGCGGGTGACTTCCTGGACAGGAGTCTCCCTGCAATCGGTTGCGATGAACGAGGGATTGGAACCCTTCGGTGTATTCTCTCACGCTCATGGTGCCTTGTTTCCATGATTGCAGTCGCGCGTATAGATCTCGTTTGTAATCTTCAGGCACGAACTTGGTTTTCAGTTTGGCTTTCATCTTGCTCCAACTGCGGATCTTACCTTTTCCTTTCGTTTGCGTTCAGATTGCAAACGGTCCCACATAGCAGAGCTTGTCCCTTTATTTGATTGTGACAAATTGAACTTTTTGTTCGCTAGGCATAGTCTTCCATACAAAGAAGTGCTCGACGGCTTGGAGCCAATCTAAAAGGACATCAGGGTCTCGTCCTCCGTCAAATTCCGGAACATCAAGACGGATGCCTCGATCCCATCCGTCATCGGGCCTAGGGCCAGGTCGTGGCGGGAATTGATATCCACCAGCAGGCTGTGGAGTATACCCAGGGGAGTGGGGATCTTGATTCTTGAATGGGGTGTCATCTCTTAATCCTTCGTCTTCGCTTTCTTGTGAATGATAGTCGCTAAACATGTCCGTCGGAAGTGGAAGAGCTAGATTCGCGGGATGTGCTACTCCGGAAATGTCGCTTCCCGACTAGTACGCCGACCCATGTTGGGTGTCTCATCACTATGATCTTTCCCTATCATTTGACTATTTAGGGTGGCAATTTGTCCGCTCAGTTTTTCGAACATCCGTAGCATTTTAGCATCCAAGGATTCTAACGTTTAGCTCAGTGTGTGGGGTGTAGCCAGTTTTAGAGGTAGTCGGTTTTTCGGCCATGGGAATCCTAGGCTTTATGCTCTCTTTTGTTTTGGGATTTTGTTGTTTGTTTTTGTTTTGCTTTGTTTATTTTTTTAATGCAATGAAACAAATGGAATGCAGGCGAGATGTAGGATTGCTAGGCTCTGATACCAAATGATGCAAATCAATTAAATTGTGAACTAAATGGCACTTCTAAACTTGGAATTACTGGACTAAATGACGGCAAACAAATGAAATGACAGCGGGACCGAAAATACTATGAAATTAAACTTGGCGATGAAAACAAGATGACGTTAAAAATTCAGCAACCAATATCCACAGGATACTCGAATTTTAGCACAGATATCACCACAAATTTAGGGCAGCTCAAAATAGTTAATGATTATTGGAAATAGAAAACGATGTTGCGGCAACGAAGCCTCAATAATTCACCAAGCCAAACAGCAATATAGCAGCCCACAAAACTAAATTCTCATGGTGGAATAATATGCAGGAAATACACTCTTACCACAACCGACAAGGAGAAGAATGCGAACTCCAGACCTGGTCGGTAATGGCGGGTCCGGCGCGGCAGTAGCAGTGAATCGGGACGGTTTAGGGCACGTGTAACTGCTGGTCGGGGAGCGGCAGGGCTGAGTTACTGGAATCGATTCGCTCGCGGCCAGGGAACGATCGTGACGAGTCGGCGGCGCAGGGCGGGGAGGGGCGGTGGCGGTGGCGGTTGGAGGGGATGGGGCGGCAGGAGGTACGGAATCGGGCAGGTAGGGGGCGAGGGTTAGCGCACGGGGGGAGTGTGAATCGACGACGGGAAGAATGTTGAGGGTGAGGCGGCGGCAAGCGAGTGCTGGGGAGGGAAGGCAGCGGGCGCGGAATGGGGAAAGGCGAGCGGTGAGGAGGGAAGGAGGGGAGGGCACGGGGCGTGGGTGGGGAGCGGGAATGGGAAGGAGGCGGCAGGAGGCGAGTTGGACTCGGGGAAGAAGGGGCGCAGGTGGGACGGGGAGAAAGGGAGGCGGCGTCGGGAGAGATTAGGGTACGGGGGAAAAGAAAGGGGGCGGGTGACGAGAGAGGGAGAGAGAGAGAGAAGAATATGTGAGGAAAATTAACTTCATTCAAAACTAATCCCCAACCCTAATCCAAGGGGTGCCTTTATAGAGGGCCAATTCCCCCAAACAAGCAACAAACCTCACTAAAATAGAAAAAAATGAAAATACGATAAGGCCTTGTATAATGAGCCTTTTACATAAAAAAATAAATAAAACAAATGTTCGACTAAAATTAAATAAAACAAATGTTCACTAAAAATTGATCACGTGGTATCATGCTGCATCATAAAGATCAAGTCTTTCCCCAAGATGATGACGTCCCCAGAGAACCCATGGTCATGCAACCTATAAGTTCAGTAATGTTGCGCTCTGCTTCCAACCCCTCTTTAGACATGTTACCATTCCAACCTACTTTCCCTAGCTAACTCCTAATTGTTGTTTTCTCTCACTCTGTTACTCCATTCACGTTTTTCGCTTTTCTCCTCTCCCACTCACACATGGTTTTTATTCTAATCTAAGATTCAAAGTCATGTGCCATATTAAAATTATACACGAGACATAATTCAGATGGGATACATATATACCTCTTTCAATAATCAAGTGGTATACCTCTTTACTAAAGCTCTTCCCAAGGACTCATTCAAACAGTGATGCTCAAATACAGGCTTAATAGACATATTTGGAACAACTTAGGCGGGAGGTTTTCAAGTTTCTTCTTCATATTTTATTCTAAAGAAGGATAGGCATGCAACTTTCTCACTAGCATCTCTCTATAAGTTAGAAATTGAATTCTTAATGAGATTTAAGGCATTCCCCTAATTCTCAACGTCAATATCTTACAATACAAACCCTACATTTGAAATGCTACACCAAACTGATAACTTCACCATAGATATCAAAACAGCAAGTAATAATTGGGAATAAACCCCTTGAACTATTTTACAAACCCCTACCCTTTTATCACATTCATCCACCTCTTATAACACAATTTCCTCTTCTACAGTCGAAACCTCATCACATCCCATCACCCCAACCACACATCGAAGGGCAATGTGGGCAGCAAGGTGAGTACGAGGAGAAGGATGCTTTCAGATAAGAACTCTTGAGCAAGAACAATCACAAAAAGTAATCCTTGATGGACTTTTTTTGTGATTGAAGAACATGGTGGTGTTAATTTGTAAAAGATGCATTTGGTAGTGATATGGGCCCCAAGACTAGCTGGAGCAGTTGTTCGCATGGTCTTTTGTTTTTTGTCCTCGTGTTTTTTACTTTTTTCACCCTACCAGATACATCCACAACCTTTGGCCAAAATCAAGCCATGCCCTTGCTACCATCCATCCCAACACCATTCGGCCAACACCTTTTGCATCCCATCATATTGCCATCACCACATCCTCCTCCATGTCATTACTGGCATGATAGCTATAGCGGTGGGTCATGTTAATCGTGGAAGAGGTGCCAACATGCCACGAGCCTGACTCGTGGGAGTGGTCCAAGGAGCATCCTGTCATCCTTCAGTTCTACGAAATGTTGCAAGTGTGGTCATTGGTCCCAGACAATCTTTTCTGTGGACTGTAGATTGTGAAAAAATCAAAACACCTCTAAATATAATATTGCAGCATAGCTAGTGAGGCATGGCCACATGGGTGTCTGATTACCATGACGCTAAAGAGAAAGTAGGGAGCACATTTATTGTATCATATTGGGGAGAAGGATATGGAACAGAGTTCTTCAATGACCCGAATGCAACTACAATTTCGAGAGAATTGAGCGTCACTTGGGTAGTAGATGCGAGGGACATGGACACATTTTGAGGGAGTTTCAAATCAAGAGAAGTGGGAGACAGGAAGCAGGTCTACCAGAGACTTCAAGAAATGAGTTGGCTAATTATGGTTCTATGGGCTATTTAGTGCGAAAGAAATGCGTGATCTTCCGGAGTGGAAGGTATTATGTTCAATATGTGATGCACATTGCATCTGCTGTACGCATCATGGGTGTACTTGCATCTCTTGGAGGTGTAAGTGGTTGTTGTGTTTGTTTTCTCGCTTTTTATGAATAAAACTCGGATGGCCTCCCATGTTGGAGGTCCATCCTTTGGCTTCTCAAATAAAAAACTAATGAACCCTATGACGCTATGACTACACCTATATGAAACAGACCAGCGAACGAGGGACATGTAAATATAAGATATGGGGTTATGAATGTATATTTCAAATTTCCCAAGGACATAACGAGAAATGCATGAATGGCAATTGTTATGATCTAAATGCTCCTACATTATATTAAAATAGGATAAACAACCACGATGCATGCAGTCTGCACCCTCCTTGAAGACTCCGGGAAGCAACAGTATAAAGGTAGGCCCCCATAGAGCCCCCATGAAACGAGCAATAGCACCTTGAGAGATTATGTAGGGTGGCGAGCAAGGGTGCAAAGTGTTTAGACAGAATTATTGTTGAGATATTAAATTATCTTATTGTTTTCATATTATTATTTATTTCTTCTATGTTCATCTTGTGATTTTCCCAACAGGTTTCTTTCCTATGTAAAAGAACCCTAGGGCCTCTCAATCGGTCCAAGACCGGAGTTCCCATATCCCACCCAAGCCCTAACCCTACCCACCCACCCTACCCCCCCCCCGGTCGCCGCCCCTCTCCTGTCGCCGTTGGAGCTCCGTGCCATCGGGCCAACAACCCCCACGCACCACCACTGGCCGCTCCTCACGCTTCTCCTTGCATCTCTGCGGTTCGAACTGCAGTATGAAACGATCTGATTTTGACGGGAAAACGTGATTTCAGACCTATAAATCGTGTTTCCCGACCTAGCGCGCAGCAAAGTTTGACGAGGATGGTTGTATGAGTCTACACGTACAACCAATCATATGTATGATCGTGTAGACTCGTTCATATCGGTCTACTTCCCAGTCGAGTTCCGTTGTTCGGTCATTTTATCATATGTCTGAGAACAAGGGTGATATTTTCTTCGCCTGGTACCTTCAAGGGCCCATCTCTCATAGCAAAGATGGATGGGACCAACTATGAGTTGCGGTCCATGCAGTTTCTCACCCTCATGCAGTGCAACAATGAGCACATCTGGACAGATCCTAAGCCAACGGATAAGGACCAGGGCCAATGCTTATTGGAATCAAAATGACGTGTATGCGTGTGGTTTGGCTATGTGGGACCTCACCACGAAGATAGACAACGATATTCTGAATCAACCCACCACCAAGGAATTGTGAGACACTTTGGCGTCCACCTATGCTCAAGCGAAGAATGAGGCTAAGATTCTTCAGCTATAGTTTGATATCTACAGGACCAAGCAGAATGGTCGTCCTCTGCACGTGTACTACTCTACACTCCATAACATGTTGGAGAAGCTTCATAGCTATATGCCTATTACGACATCTATGGAGCAGCAGAATGCATATAGGAACTCCACAATGGTTGGAATTTTTCATGGTCGGCCTTGATACATAGTATGATGCAGCGCGTACAAAGCTTCTCACCGGAGCTACCATACCTCCCATGGAGGAGGCTTATAGCCGTCATAGTGGATTATCACGCCTTCTATGGCCACTTATTCGCCCTCTTCAGCGATGGCCACTTCTCGTGACCGAGGAGGCACGACCCAGTCCAGAGGACGCACTCCCTCGTGGCAGAGACGGTGGACGTCAGCATGGCCCTTGCACCTATTGTCGACGGCTAGGACATGTAGAGGATACATGCTACCAGAAGCATGGATATTCTGCTTCTGGTCGCATGGAAGAACAGATTAAGCCTTTAGAGACTCTAGCTTCCCAGGAAGATCCTCGCCTAGGTGATATTGTCTCTCGTATTCGAGAGATCATGACTCTTGTTGCAGGCACCACCACTACAGATACAGCAACCGCAGCTGGAGCCTCTTCGAGCTTCTCGAGTATCGCTTACACTTTTACTGGTAGTAGTGGTGCAGATATGACAGAGTGGATTATGGACTCTGTTATTTCCCACCATCTGTGTGGAGATAGAGCACAACTGAGGTCCCACAATACCATGCCTCCTGGTAGATGAGTTGTCATTGCTAATGGAGATCACTTACCCATTACAAGACAGGGGGAGGTGCATTTGACGTCGTCCATGCGCCTTCAGAATGTTTTATATGCTCCTGACTTTCAGATGAATTTACTTTCCATTAGTCAGATTACTAAGGGTCTGCGTTATCGTGATATTTTTACCCTTCGCCTCTTGTGTTTCAGGATATACTCACGAGCAGGGTGATTGGATTGTAGTCAAACGCAGCGGGAGCTCTACAAACTGGTCCAAACCTCTGCATGCTGGGTGTTTTTACTATACTTAATGGACCAGTCTCACCGTATCTATGCACCTTCATTTTGGTCACCTTCTTCTATAGAAGTTGTGTCATGTTCTCCCTCAAATTTCCACGAGAACTTCCTTCCAGTGAGAGGCGTGCCATCTTGGGAAGCATCATCGTTCCTCCTATCCATCTGATGCAATTCATGCCCAATTCGAGGAGCTTTTTTATGTTAAAATTTGAGGAGCTAAATGGAATTTTACCATGAAAGAAAGAAATTTCAGGAGTCCTCTTGCAATTTGTTTTTTATTTATTATGTAATTTCTATTTTTTTTTTGAGTCCATAGTCTAGGGTTTGCTCTCATTGGTAAAAGGACCCTTATAGGGAAAAGGATGGCAGCTTTTGATAGATACAAACAAAACCCTACAGGCCCTACCCCTTTTTCTCTCTTCTTCCCTCCCTCCCTCTCTCCCTGAAACCCATTCCCCTCTCTCCGCAGTTTCTTTCCCCCTATAAACCCTAACCCTCCTTTCTCTCTTCTCTTCCCCTACTGTCGCTGACCTACCTTCTACACCTCCACGATTCACCACAGCCTACGCCAACCCTTCCACCAACAACCTCGCCACCCAACTTCCCTCTCGTGAACTTCATCACCACCAACTCCATTGGCCCCGACATCGTGCTCCAACCCGGTCAACGGCAATCACAGCAGACCGATCTCAAGTTGCACCAGCGTTTATGTCGTTTATCAAGTCCCCCCTCCCTTTTGCCAAAGCCTGTTGGATCTGCAACCCTCCTGGGTCATTGGTTTGCCATGTTTCAACATTTATTTGCTTTTCCGATTGTTTCAGGTTTTGAGTCAAGTTGGTCTTGTCTTGTTTCCTACTCTTTCTAATTAAAAAGGTTGAATTTCCTTGTTTTTTATCAATTTCCCTACTAGATATTTTTTTCCTCTACAGGGCATTAGGAACTATGTATTGATCATTCATTTCACAGAACTGTTTCAGTTGATTTTCGTGGCTAAGTAATTCTTGCTTCCTTATTGTCAATCGTTGGTATCGCGTAAATCCGTGATCTCCTGTGAGACTGCAATAATTTTCTAAATCAGATCGCTTATTACTCATGTTTGGCCTATCTAGAGTTGGTAATTTAATAACATCAATGTCATGGATTACATTTCTCTTAATTAGTGCTTGGAGTGTTGCGGCAGTACGTTGTAAGTAGTTAGCTTAGATAAAGTGGTATCAGAGCAAAAGATCCAAGTCATCTTCATTTGTCTTGCATTCCACCAAAAAAAATCATATTGCATTTGTTGCGTCCATGGACTTGTGAGAATTGAATTTTTATGGCTCGCCACCCTGATCCACATCCCATGGCACGCTTGGAAGCCTTGTTCGCAAACCTGGGCAAGGAAATCTGACGCACTAACACCCGCCTAGAAAACATAGAGGACAGTGGCCAACAAACATCCAACGATTGGAGCTCCTGAATTTTGATAGAATGGATAGGGAATACAGGCAGGACCACAATAGAAGAGGCACTAGTCGCTCTTCAACTTCAAAGTATGCGGTGCGTGACTGGCAGGCCATGGTTGATCGGATGGAAATCTCGCTTGGCTGGCTGGCCGTGCGGCCCTTCTCTCCCGTGGTGGTCGTTTGGTTCTTCTCAAGTCGGTATTATCTTCGATCCCAATCTATTTCTTCTCTGTGAAAGGAATGCCTAAGGGGATCCGACGGAGGCTGGATTCGTGCTTGCGAAGATTTCTTTGGGGAAGAAGGGGGACGGGAGGAGGGGTGTTCATTTGGTTGCATGGGATGAGGTTACTCGGCCAAAGAAGGAGGGGGGCTGGCGGTGAGAAGGTTGGAGGTGGTTAATGAGGCCCTTCTACTTAAATGGGTGGCTCGTCCTTTGGGGCAGGGAGGAAAATTTTATGCTAAATTTTTGAGGGAGGCGGTGGGGGTTGACCGGATTTTTGGTTTGAATGCCGCCTGACGGGATCTTCCTCATCCTTTTCCCGTGGATATCGTCAATACCCTCTCTCGTAATCGATCCCTTATTGGCATTAAGGTGGGGGATGGGTCTTTGATTCGTTTTTGGGGTGACGATTGGACCGGTAGGGGTCCTCTTCAGGAGTTATTTCCTCGCCTATTCGCGCTGGTGGCGGAGAAGGATGCTAATGTTGCCTCTGCTGGGATGGTGCTTCTTGGGGCCCCAGCTTCGTGGCTAATCTCTCTGACCAGCGGCAGGTGGATTTCATGGCCTTACTTGCTATTCTCGCGGACGCGCCCTCGCCCTCGATCGGTCGCGATCATCTGTCTTGGAAGGACGGCACTTTCTCCACCCGTGCGGCTTACCTGGCTATTCTTCCTCCTCTGACTGAGGCTGATGCTCCACTTTTCCGGGATTGTCAAATTCTTTTGGGGCCTCAGGGTTCCCGAACGAATCGGCATTTTACTGTGGCTATTTCGTCGTGGGCGTCTGATGACTCGTAGCCGGTGTGCCTTGCTATTTCCCAACGTCTCTTCTATCTGTGGCCTTTGTGATTTGGAGACAGAGACTATCGACCATCTATTTTTTCGATGTGGCAGAACCCAAGACATCTGGGCTGATATGGACTGGCTTGACGTGTCGAATTCTTCCTCTTTCTGTGAGAGCTTGGTTAGCTCTCGGGCCACGGCGAGGACGGACCTGCTTACATCTATTGCTCGGCTTTGGGTGCATATGGATTGGTAGAAATGAAGCCCTTTTTGCTCGTCAGAGGTTCTATTCCGAAAACGTGCTCAACTTCGGCATCTCGTTTACTTCGCGACTGGTCCGATGTTTAGGGGTTATATGCTGTAATGGGGGCATCTGATATTGATACCTTCTGTTTCTACACTTGTTTTTCTACTATACGCATACCGACTGTAAGTTTTCTCTTAACTTTTAAATAAATTGGGGCGAGCACCTTCGAGTGCGTCCCCCGCTTTTGAGCGTCAAAAAAAAAACTTCAAGTATGCGGGTTCATAATTCCCATAATCACCGACATCACAGACATGGCCCAATCATCTTTGATCCTAGTTCTGAAAGTGAAGCGAGTGATGACCCGTACCTACATCTAGAGTCACCGCCACCCTCAAGCGACGATGAAGGTGAAAATCAGCTACCCTATAGACGTCGACCTGAGGAGCAAGATAGAAGGAGAGAGCCTGATCCGCGCGGTCGACATCAAAATCAATTTCAAGATTCTAATTGGGATCGTGGGATAAGGATTGATGTTGCTAACTTTGATGGGTGACGCGATCCAGACATCTTCCTTGATTGGATGGATCAATTGGGAACATTTCTTTGTTCGGAAGGATATGTCGAGTGAGCGGAGAGTTCAGTTTACCACATTGAAACTGAAAGGATATGCCTTACTGTGGTGGAAACGTCTTCGAGAAGAACGTCCACCATCAAGGAAAAGAGCGCATTCGTTCCTAGACAAGAATGCAACAGAAACTTCGAGACAAGTTTCTTCTGCAAGAGTATCGACAAAATTTGTACAACCGCTTTCAAAACCTTCGTTAAGGGACACGTACTGGTTAAGGAATATACTGAAGAGTTCCAAGTTTTGAATAGCTCGGAATAACTTAAAGGAAAGCGACTCTCAATTGTTGGCTCGATACACGCATGGATAATGAACCAACATCCAAGATGAATTGTACATGTGTGACTGTCGAACAGTAGACTTCGCCCATGATAGAGTTGAGAGGGTTGAAGCCAAGTTATCAAGGAACCTCACCCGACGCACGACGATCACAACTGCCTCTGCTGCTACCCCCTCCACACCAAATATCTCTACCGGACGACTAGGGTGGGCATACAGACAACCATCAAATCAGTTGTCCATGTATCTCGCACTATTCCTGGAAGTTCAAGTGCTCACCCCGACCTACTCCTAGGAATTCTCGGGGCTCGACCTGTAGTGGGACCTGACACCTGCTTCAGGTGCCTTCAGAAAGGACATCGGGCAGCAAAATGTCCAAACCCACGTACGGCAAGTGCATACTTAGTGCATGAAGAACCTGATAATGAGATCACCCTTACCGAGGAGAATGAATCAAAAATGGTGACCGGCTACACCAACGTCAATGAGGATTATGAAGATGTTGAAGTTGATGTAGAAGACAAATGACCCTTCCTTTTAATTTAACATTGATGACTCTAGACGAGAAGATGATGCACCTACCGAAAAGTTGAAACATCTTATGCTGGCACCAAAAGTTGAGAGCGACGATGCTTGGTTAAGGGAAGCATCTTCCGCACCACTTGCGCATCCAGCAGTCCACTGGTGTTCTTTAATCATTGATGGAGGAAGTGTGGAAAAACTTTGTAGCCCAAGCTATGGTGGATAAGTTAGGATTGCAAACACAACCATTGAATCGACCGTATAATATGGCTTGGTTTAAGGTGGGACTCAAATGCCAATCCAACGTCAATGCCTTGTCAAATTTTCCATTGAACCAACATATAGAGATGAGGTTTAGTGCCATGTTGCACCTATGGATGTGTGTCACATCTTATTGGGACGACCTTGGCAGTATAATCGAGATACATACCATAAGGGAAGGAAGAACACCTATACATTTTTAAGTGATAAAATGTGAGTTACTCCCAGACCACAGGGGGATGCCCCAAGTCCCCAGGCAAACAACAACCACCTCTTAACAAAGGCACATCGATTGATCATCAAAACTCTGTGATTGCCCAAACACCACCACACTCATGTGAGTCGCTTGTGGTTCCCAAGCATCTCCCTTTTAACACGAACTCCAAGAATCACAGGTTGTTCTTTGCCCTTATTGGAAAGGAAATTGGAAGTGACATTGTGAATTCTGAATAAAGTAGACCCAGAAGTCGCTCCGATCCTGGAAGAGTGTGCTGATATTATGCCAGACGACCTCCCGAAGGACTTCCACCACTAAGGGACATACAACACTATATGGACCTAGTCCGTGGAGCTAGCCTGCCCAGCATGCCCCACAAACTGAATGAGCTCGAAGGAGCATGAAGAGATGCAACGACATGATGTCGAGTAGTTGAGTAAAGGATATGTACGCGAAAGTATGAGTCATGTTGTTGTTCCCGCCCTCTTAACACCAAAAAAAGACAGAACTTGGAGAATGTGTGTGGACAGTCGGGCCATTAACAAGATCGCAATAAAGTATCGTTTTCCGATTCCTCGACTGGATGACATGCTTGGATATGCTAGCTGGGGCACGTATTTTCTCTAAAATGGACCTGCGGAATGGCTACCATCAGATAAGAGTCAGATCTGGCGACGAGTGGAAAAACAATAGGGTTTGTTTGGTTGCAGGGTTGGGCAGGGTTGGGTTGGGTTGGGGTACTATTCACAGGGGTACCCCCTCCTCACAGTTTACTACTCACCCAGCCCAACCCAATCCAACCCAACCCTACCCAACCTTGCAACCAAACAAACCCTAAGACTCGTGGAGGGCATGTATGAATGGTTAGTGATAGGGATGAGCATTGGGTTGGGTCGGCCCAGCCCGGCCCGAAGGCCCAGCCCGCATAGCCCGGCCCAGCCCGAGCCTGAATTATTTATGGGTCGGGCTTGGGCCAAAGATGTAGGCCCATTTAATAATTGGGCCGGGATCGGGCTTAGCCCAGCCCAGCCCGTTAGGCCCGATAGCCCGGCCCGCATAGAAGCCCAAAATTAGGCCTGTTAGGCCCATAGTCTGGCCCGCATAGAGCCCATATGTGTCTAGACTTTGATCTCTCACTTTGATATATTTATCTGGATTGAATGGGGGAGTTGATGACGTCGACAGATTAATCCACTTGAGGTACATTTTCAATCTGTTTGTTTACTATTATTTGCACATGTTTCTATAATATCTCTATGAAACTCTTTCCATTAGATAAGTAGAATCATAAATATGACCAAATCCGTGCAAAATAGTAGGATAACTAAATAATAAAGACCTAAATAACTAATAAATACTTCATAACAAAGATTACAATCAAAATAACCAAATGAGGGTGCGCCATGTTTATGGGCCCACCAAGTCCAGACTCATAAGTTTTGGGCCGGTCCAAGCCCAATTGATTTTTGAGACATCATGGGCCGTCCCGGCCCAGGTCCGACCCATAATAATTGGGTTAGGCTTGGGCCTGGACCTTCAAAAAAAAAATTTAGTGGGCCTAGGCCCGGTCCAAAGCCCACAAACATAAATGGATCCGGGCATGGGCCCTATAGGGCCCAGCCCATGCCCGGCCCATGCTCATCCCTAGTTAGTGATGCCCTTTGGCCTGACCAATGCTCCTAGCACCATTATGCACATAATGAACCATGTTTTAAGACCTCTTATTGGGAAGTCTGTGGTTTTTATTTGATGACATCCTAATCTACAATGGAAGCCAGAGCGAACACTTGAGCCATCTATGTCAGGTGCTCACCATCTTAAGAGAACATAAGCTATTTGTTAACTTCATCAATTAACTTCTTGGGTTACATTGTCTCCGTTGATGGTATCAAGATTGACCCGATTAAGATCGAAGCCATTAAAAGTTGGCCAACCCCCAAGACCCTTATAGAAATACGCAGTTTTTTAGGCTTGGCTTCCTTCTATCGACGCTTTGTGAAGAACTTCAGTAGCCAAGCTGGTGCAATTTCAGACTGTTTACGTAGGGGTAACTTTTCATGGACATTGGAAGCTGAAAGGGATTTCCAAAAACTCAAGAACATCTAACTCAAGCCCCTACGTTGGTTTTATCTGATTTCAACAAGATGTTCGAAGTTGATTGTGATACCTCGCACGTGGGTATTGGCACCGTCCTTAGCCAGGAAGGATGACCAATTGCTTATTTTAGCGAGAAATTAAATGATGCACGCTTACGCTACTCCGCGTACGACGTGGAATTCTACGCCCGTGTTCAAGCTCTTAAGCATTTGTGCCACTATCTCATCTAACGTGAGTTCATCCTCAATTCTGACCATAAGGCCCTCCGCTATCTGTAATCCCAGAAAAATCTCAACAAGCAACACACAAAGTGGATGAGTTTCTTGCAAAAATACACATACCACTTGAAACTTAAGGCTGGCGTCAAGAATCGAGTGGTCGATGCTTTGAGTCGTCGAGCCCGCCTACTTGCAGCAGTCACTGTAGAGACCATAGGGTTTGAACATATCAAAGAGTTGTATCAAAAAGACCATGACTTTAGCAAACCATACCATAACTACATGAATCATCTTACAGATCTGTATCTCCTACAAGATGGTTATCTCTTTCGTGGGTCACAACTGTGCATTCCAGCCACGTCCTTATGGGAAAGCTTAATTTTGGAATTGCATGGAGGTGGTCTTGGTGGGCATTTTGGGATTGACAAACCTTAACCATCATTCAAGAGAGATTTTATTGGCCACGAGTGAAGAAGGATGTGACGCAAGCAATTCGACATTGCTGGACTTGCCAACGTTTTAAGGATCAAAGACAGAATACTGGCCTTTACACCCCTCTTCCCATTCTTGCGCATCCTTGGGAAGACATCACTATGGATTTTTTTATCGGGCTCCCTCAAACAGCTAGGAAAGTGGATTCCATGTTTGTCGTAGTTGATCGGTTCTCTAAGATGGCATATTTTATCCCATGTAGGAAAACATCTGGTGCATCTCATATAGTTGATCTCTTCTTTAAAGTTGTCCGTCTGCATGGCATACCGCATTCATTTACATTTGATAGGGACACTAGGTTCTTAGGTCATTTTTTGAGGACCTTATGGTTGAAGTTGGGCACCCATCCACAATACAGTTCTACATATCACCCCCAAACTGATGGCCAAACAAAAATAGTAAACAAATCTTTGGGAAACTTTCTTCGTTGTCTTGCAGGAGAACGACCCACTTAGTGGCACTTGGTCCTTCCTCATGCCGAATTTACTTATAATAGTTCGTCTTGTCGGTCTACCGGAAAATCTCCTTTTGAATGTGTCTACGGTTACCCCATTTCTCACGTCCTTGATAGAGTTCCTCTGGTTCGACCCGGCCAGACAAGTGCTACTGCAGATGAGTTGGTTGATCATATCCACCGACTCCACCAAGAAATTCATGCCAAAATTCAAGCCACTTCCACCAAATAACAAACCCAAGCCAATACCCATAGGAGGGAAGTTGAGTTCAAAGAAGGAGATTTGGTAATGACCCACTTTCAGAGAGAGTGTTTCCCTAAGAGAACCCAGCACAAATTAAACCCAAAGAAACTTGGTCCTTTTAAAGTCATTAGAAAAATTGGTTTGAATGCCTATGTCTTGGATTTGCCGCCAGAATTCACCACCTCGCCTTTATTTAACATATCTGATTTATGTCCATATTTTGAGAAAGATGCAGCTAGTCCAGAAATTCTACCAATGAGTTCATCATCGATAATCACTGCAACTGCACCATCTCCAGATGATGTTGAAGATATCTTGGATGTTCGTGACTTGGCAACACGCTACGACATTACTCGACGTTTCCTAGTACGATGGACGGGACGTTGCTTGGAGGATAGTTCGTGGATTGAAGAGCATGAATTAGAAAAGCTTCGTCCTGACCTTTTGCAGAACTACAACAACACAATCTTGCAGGAGCAAGATTCTCTCCAAACAAGGGGGAATTGATGAAGTTCATGCCCAATTCGAGGGGTTAAATGGAATTTTGTCATGAAAGAAAGAATCTCATGAGTCCTCTTGCAATTTGTTTTTTATTTATTATGTAATTTTCTATTTTTTTGAGTTCATAATCTAGGGTTTTGCTCCCATTGGTATAAAAAGAACCCTTATAGGGAAAAGGACGACATCTTTTGATAGATACAAACAAAACCCTACAGGTCCTACCCCTCTTTCTCTCTTCTTCCCTCCCTCCCCTCTCTCCCTGAAACCCATTCCCCTCTCCCCACCGTTCTTTCCCCTATAACCCTAACACTCCTTTTTCTCTTCTCTTCCAATGTTGCCGCTGACCTACCCTCTACACCTCCACGATTTACCACAGCCTACGCCAACCCCGCCGCCCAACTTCCCTCCTGTGAACTTCATCACCACCAACTTCATTGGTCGCGACTTCGTGCTCTAACCCGATCAACAGCAATCACAGCAGAGCAATCTCAAGTCGCACCACCATTTATACCGTTTATCTCGTCGAGTCCCCCCACCTTTTGTTGAAGCCTGCTGGATCTGCAACCCTCCTGGGTCATTGGTTTGCCATGTTTCAACATTTATTTGCTTTTCCGATTGTTTCAGGTTTTGAGTCGAGTTGGTCTTGTCTTGTCTGTTGATCTTTCTAATTAAATGGATTGAATTTCCTTTTTTTTATCAATTTCTCTACTAGTTATTTTTTTCCTCTCCAGAACATTGGGAACTATCTACTGTTCATTCATTTCACAGAACTGTTTCATTTGATTTCCGTGGCTAAGTAATTCTTGCTTCCTTATTGTCAATTGTTGGTATCGCGTAAATCTGTGATCTCCTGTGAGACTGCAATATTTTTTCTAAATCAGATCGCTTATTACTCCTGTTTCGCCTATCTAGAGTTGGTAATTTAATAACATCAGTGTCACGGATTACATTTCTCTTAATTGGTGCTTGGAGTGTTGCGGCAATACGTTTTAATTCTGAGTTTGCATATCTGGTTAGCTTAGTCCATGTGCTAGATTGCATCACCATCTCGTCGGAGTTAGAGCAGTTCTCAGTTATTTAAGCTCCTTCATTTAGATATTTGGGGTCCGAGTCGTGTCTCTGATCACCAGAGACACCATTTTTATATGGTCGTGTCGATGATTTTTCTAGACTTTCCTGGATTTTTTTATTGAAGAATAAGTCTGAGACTAGATCTGTTATAAAATCTTTTATTAATGAGATAAAGAATATTTTTTCTGTCAATGTCAAATATCTTCGTTCTAACAATGCATGAGTTCTGCACCTTACAACTTTCCAACTTTCTTAGATTTCTTAGCATTGTTCACCAGATCTCATATGCTCATACATCCCAGTAGAACGGTATTGCTTAGCACAGACACCATCACTTAATACAGGGTTGTGCTCCTCATGCTTACCAGGGTGATGCAGCCCTCATTGCATGCTATCTTGTGAACCGCATGCCATCGTCTGTGTTGGGAGAGAAGATTCCTTTCTCGATTGCGTTTCCCGAGAAGGATCTTTTCTCCTTTACACCTCGAGTGTTCGATTCTGTTGCATTTGTTCATAATTGCTCTCCAGGTCATGACAAGCTCTCTCCCAGAGTTGTCAAGTGCATTTTTGTAGGCTACTCTCGTACCCCGAATGGGTACCGTTGCTTTGATCCACTCAAGCGAAAATACTTTGTCAGTGCCGACGTTACTTTCTTTGAGTCTATCATATATTTTTCTCCTACAGGTGACAGACTAGCCCCATCAAAATCTGATGATGAGATCTACATGTCTCCACCTCCTATTGTCATACTACCACCTCCCTCTACTACTGCTCTACCACCACCACCTACACCTACTCATGCTTCTACACCTGCTCAAGTGGCTCCACCTCTTATTGTGACTCAATTTCTGCCGCGTGTATTTACTTGCAGGTCTCTCTCTATTCCCCTGCTCACATGTCTTGTCCATCGTCCAATACGTCTCAGGTATGTAATGAGCACATTGTTTCTATTGATGGCACTGTTGAGTTTCCTGTACAGCAAAATTCCATACAAGATGAGCGGGTACATGTTCAGAACTTGGTAGATGATCTTGATGTGCCGATTGCTCTGTGAAAGCAGAGATGTGCATGTCGTACTTATCCTCTTGCAGCTAGGGCTATCAGGAAAGCTCGATCTCGATGAGCTGAACTCGGGCTCGGCTCGTTAATAGCTCACGAGCCTGACTCGAAACCTTAACAAGCCCGAGCCCGAGTGGGTTTTATGGCTCGTTAGCTTATCGAGTCGAGTCCGAGTTGGGCGTTATTTCAACTCGGAAACTCGACTCGATAACTCGTTTCCCCTTAGTAAAAAGTTGAAAACCTATATACCGAAACTTCCCCAGACTATAGACCGACGGTTCCTATTTCCTAATCCTAATGACTCGTTAAGAGGTTCATTTGCATAATTTAATGTATAAAATGGAGCAATGACTCGTTAAGAGGTTCATGAGCCAGTTCATTTTGAGGCTCATGAGCCAGCTCAGAAACTCATGACTCGATAAGAGGCTCGTGAGCCAGCTTATTTTAAGGCTCGTGAGCCAGCTCAGAAACTCGTGGCTCGATAAGAGGCTCGTGAGTCAACTCGAACTCGACGACTTCGAGTTCGAGTTGGTTATCCAGGGCTCGACCCTTATCGAGCCCGAGTTCGAGTCTTAGGTTTTTTATCGAGTTCGAGTCCGAGTTGGGGCCAACTCGGCTCGTTGAACTCGATAGACACCCCTACTTGTAGCCCAGTTTTACTTGAGTAGACTGTCATAGGATTTCAGGAGATTTACCTTGGCACTATCAGCAGTGGAGATACCACAGACATATCATGAGGCCCTTCAGGACATATAAACAACTGAGGGATCCACAACCAACTATTAATAGCAAAGCTCAAACACCCATACCTCGAGATGGTTGGTGGCTCTGCCCTCCTACCAGCCTCACTTCATCCTCCCCTCTCTCTCAATCCAGCATCCACACAGCCGGAGATTCTTTCTCTACTCTGTTACTTCTACTCTCCTGCTTCTCCCTAATTGACTACTTTGCTTAAATCCTTGAGTAGCTCGTAGACTTCGTACCAGTGTGACCAGGAAGATCAAGACTAGAACGAGAAAGGCACAAACTCAAGATAGAATTGGTAACTAGAACAGAGAAAGACACTAGGTAATATCAGTCATCAAATCAAGGCGCGCTCAACTTGAACTTCCACAGGGCAAGAGGCTAGAGCATATAAGACATAGAGGGAAAAGGTCTCAAAGTCAGCAGACTACTGGATAATCTCACAGTCAAGCTCAAGTAGGGATCAAGGCTTACTAGTTGTGTCTTTTAGAGCTTATTCTAAATAGAATTGCGGTCTAGGATCCTAAGAAGAATACGAGCAAGCGACAAAGCGGTTTTTCAGGGGTGTAGAAGAATACATTGACAATTCCACCACATGATAATAGGCCATAACGACTTATAGAACTGCCAAAAAATAGAGATTGTCAGTGGCGATTAACTATGGAGGAGGAAATGGTCACGCTACAATCACATGGTACTTGGAGTCTTGTTTCATCTCCAGTTGACGCGTCCGTTGTGGGGTGCAAGTGGGTGTTCACTGTGAAACACCATGCAGATGGTAATGTGGATCGCTATAAGGCGAGACTTGTGGCATGTAGGTTCTCCCAGATATATGGGGTGGACTATCAGGATACTTTCTCTCCAGTTGCTAGATATTCTACTCCGTGTATTCTTCCTTCTGTTATTGTGACACGAGATTGGACCATTTACCAGCTTGATGTGAAGAATGCCTTCCTCTATGGTGATCTACGGGAGGAGGACTACATGCAGCAACAACCTGGGTTTGTTGTTGAGGGGGAGTATCAGAAGGTTTGCAGGTTACACAAGGCTATCTATGACCTTAAGCAGAGTCCAAGAGCATGGTTCCAGAAGCTCTCGGACTTGATAGAGCAACAGGGGTTTGTGCGATCGATTGTCGATCACTCTTTATTTGTGCATAGGACCCGGAGAGGTATTGTAGTCATTCTTGTTTACGTGGATGACATTACTGTTACAGGGGATGATGAGCAGGGCATTCAGGTTGCCAAGGACTTCCTAGGTCAGCAGTTTGTGATCAAGGACCTTGGTAATTTGCATTACTTTCTTGGACTGGAGTTTGTCGGGAACCAGTGAGGTCTTGTGATGACCTAAGGAAGTACGTTATAGATCTTCTTTCATAAACTGGCATGGCAGATTGCAGACTTTTCACTGCTCCTATAGATCCGACATGAAGCTCTATGATGATGACACTGAAGGGATCGACAAGAGGAGGTACATGGAGCTTGTTGACAAGCTCCTATATGTGACTGTTACTAGACCCGATATATCCTTTGTTATGAGCAAAGTGAGTCAGTTTATGGAGCAGCCCAGACAGACACATATGGATGCAGTCCATATGGTTCTGAGGTATCTGAAGACATCACCATGTATGGGACTTCATTTCAGCAGAGGTACATCTCTTTTAGTTACAATATGTGCAGATGCAGAATTTGTGAGGTGTCTAAAGAATAAGAAGCTACTTAGGCTTCACCGTATTCATCGGAAATTCACTTGTTTCATATAAGATCGTGATTTCTATATCAAGTGCAGAGTCAGAATACAGGGCTATGGCACGAGCTAGCACAGAGATGATGTGGGTCAGATCTATTCTTACTGACCTGACTATAGAGGTGTCTCTTCCCATGCACCTCCAATGTGACAACCAGCCTGCTCTTTTCATTGCTACAACCCAGCCTTCCATGAGAGGACCAAGCACATAGAGGTGGATTGTCACTACACTTGTGACATGGTAAAGAAGGCTTGTATAGCCACCAAGCATGCCAGCTCTGGAGACCAAACAACAGATGTTCTTATAAGGCCCTAGCCAAAGGGCCTTATCAGAGATGATGGTTCCAAGCTGAGCTTGATCGATATCTATGCTCCAGCTGAAGGGAGTGTTGAGATATTAGTTATCTTTCTTATTGTTTTTATATTATCCATTTCTTTTTGTATTCATCTTGTAATTTGCCCAACAGGTTTCTCTTCTGTATAAGAGAACCCTATGGCCTCTTAATAATGCAATTCATTCTTATATTTCTACAATCATACATTTTAAAATTCTAAGCATAACAAATCTATCATGTTGATTATAAAAGTAAATGCAACCTTGACTGCATGAGATGGCTGTTGTCAGGTTCTATGGCTATTGGTTCAGCATTCATGCAGTCCTCTGCAAGAACTGCATGTTCGGAAGAGAGAAAGTTATTCAGTAACTCAAGCAGGATAAGGGACCTCTTGAAGAGATATACATGCGAATCAGATCATCACCATTAAGTTCAGTACACGGGGGATCTACTACAGCAGTCTTGCAATACGTTATTCTGCAAGCTTTTTCTTTGGCTGGACAAGAGCCTTCCATGCCCATTATCTGTTTATGACCAGTAAATTTGAAATGCATTAGCAATGGGCCAAAAAGAAGGATGTCCTTGTCCTATGGAAAACCCTGGTTTGTACTCCTAAAAAATATAAATATAAAATAAGAAATAAAAACAGATATATTTAATTAAAAATTGACTTAAAAGGAACTGAAAAATAACGTTCCTCAAACTTACCTTTGAAGCATCCCCTCTAGAAATATGTACATGGTTGATTTCAGACATCCCAGTCCTGAAAAGTTCATTATCAATGGAATAATTTAATTGAGCCGCACTTTTAACACCTGAACCATCTTTTGCAGCAAAATCCGTTGGCAGATTCATGTGCACATCTGGCGAATATGTAGCTGGTGAAACACATAAACCACGAGCTGTATGGAGCATCTCTGGGTTTCGCCCATCAGTTGCAAAAGAGTTCCTCATACATACATAGTCCTGCTTTCCATCAGAAAAATAGTCCGCCTGGACAAGGGGGAGGCAGGTTTAACCTTCATTGTTCTTCGCTGATATTTTTGAGTTACATCAACGGCGTCCAACAGCCCTCCAGAAAAATGATTTCTATTGGTCGACTGTGACAACAATGACAATACAGATAAGGACGATGGCATGGTAGTTTTTACATAAAAATCAATACATCATTCAAAATACAATGTAAAATACCTTCAATGGAGAGAGTGTGGGAAACACTGAATCAAGAGATTCGTATCTCTCCCTAAATCCTTCTATAGATGGAGAGCTGGAACTAGTAGCCGTTATCCTAGGGGACTGCCACGGATGTAACACACGCATATACGACTTGGACAGAGCAACGGGTGATCCCCTATCACTGTCAGTATCCTGGGGAAAATGAAAGGAGAAAATCAGTAAAGCAAAAAAAGACAAGGTGAAACTAGTCACAACACCAATAACCTACGACACATACATATTGATACATTTCTGTATTCAAGGTACATGGTCCACAATCAAGATCATATTTCAAATTTCCATATCTTTTTTCCTCGACCCATTTCTTTGCCTCCCTGATAGCCCTATCACAAAATTCAGGTGAATGCACTTGATCCACAAATGAATTAGGAGAACTGGGGCACAAGAAACTGTCTGGAACCGGAGATATCGTATTTGGACCATAAGTTTGCCCCAGTCCCACAACCGTTGGAGAAGCAATGTCACCGCAAAAATTTTTTTGAAGATCGCTATATGGTGGAGAGCTTCCCCTATATACGGTAGGAGAATCCACTACACGTGACTGAATTATCTCCATCAGTGTACTACATTCATTCCTTTAAACACAAAAATAAACTATGATCAGTAATTCGAAAAATATGGCTGCTTCTCTCATCTAGGGCTACTTAAATAAGATCAGGTTGATCAAAGCAATAAATTTCAAGGAAAAAGTTCACAGAAACCTTTACAGTTAGTAATCTATGAGATCAATAGGCGAAATCAAATTTTAGATTCTTTTGCAGGATTGAAGAATGTTTTTTTTTCATTTTTCCTAATAAACAAAACATACAGATAGGCTTCAGTTAACCAATTATATTTTTCCAAGGAAAGGAGACAAATACTAGACAAATACTAGATATCAGTAGCTTCAGAACCCACTTAATGGTCTAGTGGTAGTACAGTGTGTCAACCACACAAAAGACCAGGGTTCAAATCCCACTCTTGCAGTGGTTGCGTTAGGTAGTCGACGGCCAGCGTAAAAAATAGTCGAATCTTTCAACATGGATTTGAGCAAGAATCCATGTAGCCGACCCTACTTATAGTGGGAGAAGGCTTAGCACTTTTTTTTAGTAGCCTCGACAACAATTAGATTCTAGTATGAAAAATTGCATTCAATAGCTATCGCAGATATTCCATTAAAGTATTGAAACAGAATGCAAGGAATCAAAATATGTCCCCATCACATGACTAAGTACTGAGAGAGTGTGTCATCCTGGCATATTAGCAGTGACATATTCCTAAAAAATGTAAACCAAATGTTCAGAGGAGTCTGAAGCTGAAGCTCTTCTTGAGACCTTGTAAAAAAGTCAGTTATACGGTCTAGTAGCCTCCAAACATGCACTCCTTGAGCATGCACAAACCTAGATTTAAATGAGTGAAACATGTTTATCAACTAGCCATTCTGTGCATTGCCCAAATCACCTATGTTCCTCCCTCGTGTTATTTCAATGTGTTACATCAACTTTATCAAATAATTTCCCTCTCTCTCTCTAAGCCAAGTCCAAATATCATTAATAGCTGTCAACGATACAAGATAATAAACACAATTTCCCATCTTTAAACAAGATACAACCCAAGACCATTACAAGCCCTTAGCACAAACATCTCTCTCATTTGAACAATGAACCATTTCTCTGAGGCCATGTTTTCCATGAAAAACAAAAGAAAAGCTCTAATGTTATCTCTTCCAACATGTCAGGGCACCGGTGGTAGCTGTTCCTGCCCCTTATCCTGAGACTCCTCCAAAAATCATTGAAACCGTATACATCCAACCGCATAGGTTCTCTTTCTTACTAAAAAAACTCTACACTTTTATAATTAACAGTATAAAATTCAGTTACATGCAGCAAATCTAAATGCCACTTTATATTATATGACATTCACTTTCAAAGATCTTTTAATTAGGAACATTCCTGCCATTTCTACCAACGTGCACTTACGTATGAAACCCTGTCAATTCCTTCATCGTATAGGAAAACACATCACATGTACTTCAAATTTGTCGCAATTTGATCCATTTTCTTTAAAAAATTAAAGGATGATCACTAAAGATTAGTGATCATCCAGGTTATTCATTAATTAAAAAAAAGCCATAATATACAGAAGATTACATTTGCCCTCCCCAAACTCTCTGATAGTAAGGGATTGATTGAATAGTGTTCTCGGTAATGAGTGCCCATCCTAAGACTTACATTATTTCTTTGCGTCCACAGAGTCCAAATCACAGCCAAGGGTTCAAACCGACTTTCTCTTCACATGTAAACTACAACATCACAATCTCTTCCACCTTATCTAAAACTACACCAAAATGAATCGAAGTTGGAGTCAAGCCATGAGATTTCAGAGCTCCCCCACAGTTCTCTAGCAAACGGACAAGTAAAGAATAATGACCAATGTCCTCTCCACTGTTGTAGAAGGGACAACAAGTGTCACAACCTAAAGCCCAATGTCTTAAAAGCCAACCTAAGGATCTTGACCTTGATGGGTGCATTTACCTTCCATGTGCACTTGTAATTACAAATCCGATATCATAAAAAAATGAAGTCAAGCTTTACAAAGACATTGGAAACTAGAAATATCCACCACACCATACCTGGCAATCACTCTCGGTCGATTTTGGGCATGTGCCCCTTGAGCTAGGTGAAACACTGCAGAAAATCCTCAAATCTGGCATTAAAAAATTGGACACGAAAACGAGGGACCACTCAAATGTCAAAAGATAACCAAGTCTGCCACCTCTGTAAGTAAGATCAACATCCAAGTTCAACAGGAGAGGTAATAGTTCTCTGATTTGCCTAACCGATCTTTTTTTTGCTTAACCAATCATAAAAACAAAATGATAAAAGTGACTTCTGATGATTGAACCTTAAACCCGACATCTCTCAACTATATCAATAATCATCCTAGTTGTGCATGCATCGTCATGATTACTTCCGTGATCGAGAATGTATGTGCATACATGATGTCGGATGCACGGGGATGAGCATATAACATACTTGAGGAGAGTGGTTAGCTCAAAGGTTATTTAATGGAGTTTTGGGGACTCATCGTCGTTAATTGTTCGTGGCAATGGAGAGCGTCACAAGAGGACAATAGCATGGAGGTAGAGTGTTGTGAAGCGTGTAGCAGAGCGAGAACAACGAATAAATACAGCAATGTAAGACATAACAGCGATACATACAGCGGTACGAATGTGGGGCATAGTGGCAGTACACGTAGTAGAGTATCAAAGACGCTGAGGAGCAACGAGATGCGGTCATACATGCATACGCAAAGTGGTGCACGGTATTGGTATCGGACATGGTGATCCAAGGAGACATGGAACGTTGCAGATGTTGAGTACGAACGTGGACAAGCATGCTCGATAATGCATGTATGAGAGCAGTCAAGAAGCCATGACAGTGAAGTTCAGGTGAACTTCCCCTTAACATGTTGATGGCTAAGAACGGGATCAAACAAAGGTTCACAAGTCGTGGGTTCCCTTTGGTACACGACTGAATGTTTGGTGGCATTTTATGAGAATTGGTAAAGTTGCATCAGCAAGGCATTGAAGCACGAGCGTTCTAATGATTGGGCGAGTAATGTGGCATCATCCATGGAAGACGAAAGGATAGCAAGAGAATCGTAGAGGCAAGCAAATGAAGAGTTGTCATGGAACACGAAGGGTTGCTATGGAACTTGAAGAATCTAGTTCTTTATGTTATTATTAAGGTGATGTAAAAATGGGAGTCCGTTGAATTTCCTTGAGTCTTTTATCTAAGAGGGGTGATGGTTTGTTTGTACACAAGCCACTCCAGAGCGAGAGTCTCCTAATAAGAGAAGAAGTTTTATGTGTGTGCTTGTGTTCCTATGTGTGTATTCTTGTGATTGTGCTTGTGTACGTAAGCAAGCGGAAGTACGAGAAGAGTTGGAGCGTGTCTGTGACCAATCTACTTGAGAGAAAGGTTGGTTAGCTTACGATGAGCTAACGCTGCACATGTTAGGTCACCAAAAAGAAAGTTAGGGATTCTAAGCCTGCGTGACAGTTACCTATTTACGGTCAATGAAGAAAATATAGCCATCGATGTATTAATATAAAGGGAAAATGGTGTGGCCCCTTGCCTCTTTAGAAAGAAGCTAGCCAATAAACTCAAGGTACTCAACTAACAAATGTGCATGGACCGCGTATCTAAAGAATCAACTGCCACGATAAAAAACATCAGGGTTTTGAGGGCAGACCTAACAGATTCTACTAGCTTCTAAATCCAACCCCGATCGGTTTTTTAGACAAAAAGGGGGGAATGTGGATGCGTCCGCCACACGAACCCCAGTCGGTTTTACCATTCACAAGCACAATAAACAATGATGTCAAGACCCAGTGATAACAACAACAACAACAACAAAGCCTTTTCCCACAATTAAGTAGGGTCGGCTACATGGATTCTTCGCCTCCATTCAGATCTATCCAAACAATGATGCCAAGACCCAGTGATATATCCAAAAAATTCAGAGATACTAAAAACTATGATTCTGTAAGGCCGCCCAGATGAAAGACAGCTGAATAGTAACATAGATCTTAGAAAAAGCAACCTTCCACAGGAAACCAGAAAGTTATGCTCAAATTTATGCAACCACATAACAATCATTTTAGAGGACAAGATATATCTCTCCAAAATTGAAACACCCTTTAATGAAGGCATTCTAAGCATGCAAAATCACCTCTGCAACGACAGATCCAAGACAAATAAATAACAACATGACCACAATGAGATAAATCGACTTGTACATAGGGAAAGGCCTAAATTCCTCAACACTTTCATCAAACGACTATTTGAGGAAAAGGTAGTTTATCTTTTCCCAACATAAGAGTTACTAGTCAAGAACTCTTTGACCACAAAGAACCATCTCATCCCCCAACATGCTCGTAAACTTTCTATAAAACAGATCTGGTAAAACACCATGCCAGAGAACCCTCCCATTTGATAGATATCAAAGCTACAGAAACTCCCTACTAGTGAAGTCTCTTGATAGCGATTGAGACACCAAAGGTTGCAACTGAAAATCTAAATCAGTGGATCCCTACATATGTAATCCCTTTCGGGGTATCTATGTAATTTTCCATTTTTTGCTACTCTAGGGTTTCACGCTTTATAAGAAACCCTAGACCCATGGAGTAAGACAAGTCATTTTCTCATCTTTCTCCACGTGGTATCAAAGCAACGGTCCTAAACAGGGGTTCTAACCTAGCACTCGCCGCTATTACAAGCCTCCTCAGAGCCTTGTGTGGGCCCTCCTTTCAGCCTAGGGCCCCGTACAAGGCCCCTGTGCAAGGCTCCAGATCTCCAGCGATGGCCAGGGTAGGAAATATCGTGATATATATCGCCGATTTATCGGTATCGACATGGGACCGATATTGGACCGATATATCGGCGATATACTTATTTTCGGGTCCTTCCTTCACAAAAGTGTGTTGATATGGGCAATATTTCGACGATATATCGTCGAAATATCTTATCGATACCATATCAATATGGTGTCGATATCAACATTTCCAACCTTGGAGATGGCACTGGCCTATCTGAGGCTCTCCTATGCCCACTGCTGGAGCTCTGTCTAGACCTCCAGGCCGTTGCTAGGCGCTTGGGAGCCGACTCCAAGGCGTCGCCAGGCTTCCAAGTTGCTGGTGTGCCGTCATCTGAGCGTCGACCGCCAAGGACTCCAGTCCCCTTTCTCGATGTTGCCATGGACTCCAACCCCCTATCTCGATGTCGATAGGGATTTCTATCCCTTCCAACAACTTCACGAAGGCCCCTGGACCTTTCTTTTGTTGTGCACACTCCTTTCTTTGACTCTCAATGTTTGTGCATGAGATCTAGGGTTCTGTTCAAACCCTTGTGTGCACGATTGAAGGATTATTCTACTTCCTTAAACTCCCTATCTGACCATCATGGCATATCTTCCTAATGAGACCAAATTCTTGTAGACTCCATCTTCTATGATGGTACAAAGAACTTCTATTAAACTAAGGGTACAAGAAACTCTGTGCTCCGGTCGTGTGCCTTTAAGGTGTTCATCGGTGGTCAGAAGAAAATATATATTATGACAAAAGATCCTCTGAAAGAAACAGACAAAGACTATGACACATGGCTTGAAGACAACTATTAGGCCATCACTTGGATGACCAATAGTGTCGAACCACACATTGCTGCGAATTTGCTTTACAAAGACACGATTGAGGAGATATAGGAAGAGCTAGAACAGATGTCTTCCAAAAAGACGATCAAGTTTTGCCTCGTCAACATATATGTGTGGATCTGATCTGCATCTCATGCCGAATTCACTCTCGTTGAGTACTATCGGCATCACACCGGTCTTTATGAGGAGCTTACGATATTTCAGTCTGCTTGTTGTACTAAACAGGTGTATGAGCGATGTGTTGACAGGTTTATCATTTTCTTGCATGACTACATCCACGATATTGAGCAGTGAAGTAGCAGTTTCTGATGTATGATACACTGCCATCGATCAAAATTATCTTTGATCATATTCAAGAACTTGAGACATATGATGGATGAGTTTTACTCTGCCTCTCGCAGAGAATTCTGTCCACTTCGTTTCTTATGGGAGATGAGGACGACAAAGCCTTTGTGGAGGCTAAGGCCGCAACTCTGGTCATGGTCGTGACTTCCACCGCGACCGAGGGTGTAACACTAGCACTCCTCAAGACCTCAGTGCCCACAGTGCATCCACTGTCAGCACTAGAACCACCCGTCAGAGCATTATTGCGCAAAGTTTGACTATCCAACCTATACAAATAGTGTCTATGAGAATGCCTATATTACTGCAGAGGCATATCCTGATCAAGACTCTAGTGGACAGATTGTCCAACTCAGTCCTATAGATGTAACTCCTATAGAACCCTAGTGCTTCCACCAGTGAGACTGTGAGAGTACTACTATTGCTAGTATGACTATCGCATTAGGTATAGTAGCCAACTATGGTACAACTTCTGATCCTGCTTGGATAATTGATTCTGGAGCATCGACACATTTGACAGGAGAAGGTAGTCTACTAACCTTCTCCAAACCTTCATTATCAGTGAAGTCGAATCGGGTCGCCAATGCGGCTTTTTCCACCATTATTATTGTCCAAACTATAGGTTCTCCTCCAAGCTTTGACTCACTGGAAATCTTTGCACCCCTGATTTTCCTCTCAACTTGTTGTCTGTTCATAAGTTTTGTACTGAGCTTTACTGTCGTGTGATTTTTGATGAATTCTGCTTTTCTGGATATCCAGACGAGATAGATTTTAGTGGGGGACATCAGAAAAATGATCTTTATTATCTTGGCATGCCTTCTGATTCCACATTTACCGATGTTGCATATCTATATCCAACGATTTGTTCCTTTGACATCTTCGTCTTGGGCATCCTTCTGTCGGGGCCCTCTCCATGATGTTTCATGAACTCTCTCTTATAAAGCCCTTTTAGTGCGAGGCATGTGAGTTTGGGAAGCATCATCGAGCTTCCTTTCCTGCTCATGTTGAGTCGTGTCATAATGCTCATTTCGCTTTAGACCATTGTGATGTTTGGTGGCCACATATATTTAGTCATCTTTGTGGATGATTATAGTAGATCATCTTTTGGGTATATCTAATAAAAAAACGTTCAGAGATTAATAAAATTGTCAAGACTTTATTTTAGAACATCAAAACATTTTTTTACTTGCGTTCAAATTATACGAACTGGCAATGCCCTTGAGTTCACCCAATAGGACTTGATATCATTCTTTGCTTCTGTTGAAATATAAAATGCAAAAGCAATATCGATAATCAAACATAAACATCGTGATTTTACTTGGAACCCTACTCCGTGAGGAGCAGGATGAAACCACGGGAGAAGACCATTAAGGGTTGAATCGTCTATTACAATCTCTCAATAAATACAGGGGGTATGGGACTCCTTATATAGCCCCACAAACAGACAAGAGTCCTACAGATAGTAGATGTGGGACTAAACATGAGTGGGTGGCAATTGGATTTTGTATAGATCTAATTACCGCTCTATTACATACTCCAACACTCCCCCTCAAGCTGAAGCTGAGAAAGTTGTAGCTTACAACAAAAGAAAAATATACAATAAATCTCCCCTCAATGCATCTGAGAGAGACGAGGATAGAGAAACCCCGCTTGGATGGGGATAGAGACACCTCGTTTATAGTAATTGTTGCTGGTAGAAGACCTCGCTCGAGGACGGATCTGCGATGATCAGGTCACCTGGAAAGGACATCAATCGTGCTTAGTAGTCGCTGCGACAACCACGTCATGCCTGGAGTAAAGTCATTGTAGAAGAAGAAAGTCCGGCGTGGAGTAGTAATCAGGGATAGAGATACCTCAACGAAGTAGTCGATGCTCGTAAAGACGGTTGATAGCAGTAATAGTACGGAGTGTCGGTTTGTCACTCGTGGCGGGCAGTAGAAGTCCTATAGATACATCTCAAGAAGAATATATCCTCTCACTCCCCCTTTCTCTCGTACTTGATAGAATAAGAGCATGGTTCATCAAATTGGGAGAAATCAAAAGAAAACATGCATTTTTTGTGTGCCTCTTTTTTTTTGCACAAATCATGTATCCATGGAAGGCAATATTCGATACGATATTTCAGCGTATCAACGATCTTTTGTGAAGGAATGGCTTGAAAAGGAGGATATATCGGTATATCGATACCGATATCGATCTCGTATCGATATCGATATATCGGCGATATATTGCTGATATCACAACAACAACAACAAAGCCTTTTCCCGCAATTAAGTAGGGTCGGCTACATGGATTCTCCGCCTCCATTCAGATCTATCTTGGGTCAATCTCGGACTTATATCCAAAAAACTAATATCCCTTCATATAGTCTCTTTCCAACACTTCTTGGGCCGTCCTCGCCCTCTCTTAGCCGGCTCAACATCCCAACACTCGCATCTCCTAACCGGTGCATCAGTTGACCTTCTTTGCAAATGACCAAACCATCTTAAGCGGTAATCGCATCTTATCCTCGATCGGAGCTACACCACTTTTTTTCTGATTGCATCATTCTGAATCCGATCTTTACGTGTATGTCCACACATCCATCTTAGCATTTTCATTTCTGTTATAGCCATTCTCTGCACATGTCTATGGTTCACAGGCCAACACTCAGAACCATAAAGCATAGCAGGTCTCACAGCTGCTTTGTAAAACTTTCCTTTAAGCTTTAAAGGAATTTTCTTATCACAGAAAACAGCGGAGGCTCCTCTCCACTTTAGCCAGCCTGCATTTATTCTATTAGTAACATCTCCATCAATTTCTCCATCATGTTGCAAAATAGATCCCAAATATCTAAAAGAATCTCTCTTCTGAATGTTATCATCACCAATCTTCACCTCGATTCCTTCACCATTGCTACCATCAAAGGTGCATTCCATATATTACGTCTTAGCCCTACTTATACGAAAACCTTTAGTCTCCAATGCATGTCTCCAAACCTCAAGCTTCTCATTTACTCCCTCCATAGTCTCGTCAATCAACACAATATCATCAGCAAATAACATACACCAAGGTAACTCATCCTGAATGTGACTTGTCAACTCGTCCATAATCAAAGTAAAAAGAAATGGACTCAAAGCTGAACCTTGATGTAAACCAATGTTGATATCAAAATAGTCAGTCTTCCCCGTCGGGGTCCTTACACAAGATAAAGCCCTATCATACATATCCTTTATGAGATTAATGTATAGGACAGGTACTTGTCTCTTCTCCAAAACTCTCCACAGTATCTCTCGTGGGACGGAATCATAAGCCTTCTCCAAATCAATAAAGATCATATGGAGATTCTTCCTTTTAGCTCTATAAATCTTCACTGTGCTCCTCAACAAATGGATGGCTTCAATAGTTTAGCAACCTGGCATGAATCCTAATTGGTTTTCTTTTACTTGGGAAACTTGCCTCAACCTCTTTCGATTACACATTCCCAAATTTTCATAGTGTGACTCATCAGCTTGATACCTCTGTAATTTGAACAATTTTGAATGTCTCCTTTGTTCTTATAAAGAGGCACCATGATACTCCTCCTCCAATCTTCAGGCATTTTCTTGCTTCGCCAAATAACATTGAATAGATTCGTAAGCCAAGTCAAACCACGCTCACCTAAAACTTTCCATACTTCTACAGGGATGTCATCCGGTCCAACACCTTTCCCAGGTCTCATAACCTTCAAAGCCTCCTCTACTTCTTTTCTTTGTATTCGTCTATAGCATGCACGGTTCAAGTAACTTCCACTACTGGCTAGATCACCCAAAGTGATCTCTCTATTTCCTTCTCCAATGAAAAGTTTATGGAAGTACTGCTCCCATCTAGTCTCTATATCCTTCTGAGTAACAAGCACTTGACATTCCTCGTCCTTAATGCATCTCACTTGAGAAAGGTCTTAGGTCTTTCTTTCTCTTGCTTTGGCCAACCTGAATATATCCTTCTGGCCCTCCTTAGAGTTGAGATTTTTATACAAAACCGCATAAGCTTTTGACTTAGCTTCGCTTACAGCCTTCTTTGCTTCCTTCTTCGCTATTTTATAGTCTGTGACAGTTTCCTCTGTCTATCATTAGACATAGCTTTAATGATATATTGTTGATATATCGTGATATTTCTTTCTATGCATGTATGCCTCTTTTTTTGCACAAATCAATCTTTTTTTTGTAGTTGTCTCTCTTTTTTCGGCTATTTTGTACTGTTAGTAATGTATTTTACGGTTCTTATTTTCTCATTGTAACCCCTCTAGGGGTACTTATGTATTTTCTCAGTTTTGAGCTCTTAAAGGTTCCGTCCTATATAAGGATACCTAGACCTCTTGAATATGTAATGATTTTTTTCATCCTCTCATTGTTTTCCACATGGTATCAAAGAAATGGTTCTAGACCAGTGTTCTGACCTAATTCCAGCCGTCACCAACAGCCTTGACCAACCACCAACTATCGTGTACCGTCAGGAGGACCTCTCACACGTCTTACACATCGTAAGGAGGGCCTCCAGGCTCCTTCTCGTTGCAGCCAGGCCATTTGCGGCCACCATCAACGTCGTCGGTGCCCTCATGGGTACCCTAGACCCGCCACCAAGGGCCTCTAGCCCTCTTCTCGGTGTTGTCAGGCCACCTGCGGCCTCCTTACACATCGTCGGTGATCCCTAAGGCACACTAGGCGCACTGCCAAGGGCTCCCAAACCACCCTCTCGACGTCACCAGGACACTTGTGGCCTCTCTAGGCACTGTCAGTGCTCTCTGAAGCACCCTAGACATGTCGCCAGCCCTTCTAAGATGACTACCAACAACTGCAGAGGCCTTCAGGTAACCTCTTGTGGCCACTAGTGGGCGTCTCAACCTTCTATGAGTATGTTAGGACCATTGCATATCAACTTGATGCTTGATTAGGTCACTTTGATGCTCGATTAAGACAACCACTACTTTCTAGGTCACTTTTTCTTGACCTATGTGATCACCATGGCATCCACAGAACCAAGCCCGTGTACCCGACTTCTTCTGTGATGGTACAGGGCACTTCTATCAAACTGAATGGTTCCGAGAACTATATACTATGGTCTTGCTCATTCAAAGTGTTCATTGGTGGTCAGTGAAAGAACTAGGTTCTTACCAAGGATCCGTCCAAGGAGATGGACAATGACTACGATACCCGGTATGTGGACAACTGCCAAGTCATGACTTGAATGACCAACAACATCGATCCAAATGTTGCATTGAACCTTCTCTACAAGGAAACCATGAAGGCAATGCGAAAGAGTCTTGAGCATACCCATAGAAGGACATATAGCGATATATCGACGATATATCGCGATATATCAACGATCAACGCTCATGAAAGCGGTATGCGTATGCGTTCAGACTGGTCATTGAATAGCGATTAAGCGGTATGCGGGGGCATATGCGAGATATATGTGGTTCTATGCGGTTTCCTGATTTTTTATTTAAAAAAATAAATAAATAAATAAAAATTGACCACAATTGAACTAAATTTATGTATAATTGCGATCTAATATAAGATCTAAGACAAATGACTTTCATATAGAGCTCAAAACAATCTATATCAATCAAATATCAATACTTCAATAGAAAAGTTAGCACGCATAATAATTGACAACAATCACTAAAATATGCAAGTATCCGAAAGAAAATCGAAATTTAACACTAATAACATTAGTAATGTACTAATTTAAAACATAAATGTTCAAGCGACAATATTTTAACTGGTAAACTCCAATGTGTGGAGGTGAGACTTGTAACTATGTATGTCTATTAAAATTCATGATACGATCATTTGTGTCCTTCTTAATAATAAATTAAGTGTACTGACTTTTGTTGCAACTTGTAAACCAATATATGCGAATATATACTTGTATAAATGCCTATATTATTGAATTATAAAACTCTATCATTATATTTATTATTGATTCTCCATAAAAAATACCAAACTCTACATATATCAATATATTGCATTCAAAAACTATTAGTTGACTAAATTAGTTTGCTAAATTATTGGTACATTATTCTTTTTCTTCCTCGCGCATTTCCTCATACAATAAAAAACGTGGTACAAATTAAAAAAACATGGCACAAATCATACTATAACACACATTTCATAAACATATTTGACATATTTCAAAACAATAATAGGTGGCTTAAAAAATACATATAAAAATCACAATAAAAAATTACATATAAAAAAACACATTTGACCCAAAGCGGGCGCACAACCCTCATATGCGCCCGCATAAGCGCCATGGGCTCATAATGGAGGGCTTCATGAAATTGGTGAGTTGAAGGTACCGCACATGCATATGCATCCGGATAAACCGATTTCGTGAACACTGTCGACGATATATCGTCGATATATCGATATCGAGAGACAGTAGGTATCGATATCAGGGTACATATCCTTTTACATGGATATCGATGAAATTTGACCGATATATTGGCGATATGTAGCTATATCAGCCCGACATCGGTCAAAAATGACTGGATTCAGTATAAAAAATCTAAGATATCGACTGATATCGCCGATATACCGACGATATCTATATATTGATGAATAATGCCCTTGTAAGCTTGATTTCACTATTTATTTTACTACTCCTAGTCTGGTAGGGTATGGTGCGACCATGGTTTCAGTAAACTCTTACTATTACACCCTAAAACATATAGGAAAATGTGGCAGGGGGACATTAGATCGTTCTTCATCTGGACTCAGCATAAACATACGGTTAGGATTCAAATCATATGATTCATATAAACAACTTGGATATCTTTAATGACAACTATAGCCAATCCCTTTTTGAAAAATATTGTAGTGATAGTTATAGCCAATGACTTCCTTTTGATTGGGTAGAAATTTAGTAGAAAGATTTATGGCATTAACATGTCCTTTTTTCATGTTCTTATCTTCATAATATCATCATATATTACATTTATTATATATTTGTAAGTTATTTAGTGTTCTAAGAACTTGGACAAACTCAATTTCCAAGTCAACAATTAACAGTACCATCTATATATTCGATATGACCGATATGTGTGATATGAGGATCATAGATGAACTATGTGTACCTAAGTGTATATCTGTAAGTTATTTCATGTCATAAAAACTTGAATGATATCCATTTCCAATATCTATAAGTTAGGAATCAACATTAACATCGATATGTTCGAAATGACCAATATGTACGATATATGGAGTATAAATGACCGAAGTATGTGATATAAGTGTGTATTTGTAGGTTATTTGTTGTTTTAATATCTTGGATGATCTCAATTTATGAAAAAAGGCAAAAAAAATGGCATTTTTGAGTCATTTTCAATATTTCCACCGATATATCGACGATATATCCCGATATATCCTTTTCCGGACGAACTGATACAATATCGATATCAATATGGCCTTTTATGTGCATACCTACTCCCAAAAGACTACAAAGTCCAGACTCTCAGATATATACACATGGATTTGATCTTCTACTCGGAGATTCTACCTTGGTTGAGTAATACATGCTTATCACGAGCCTGTTCGAGGAGCTCCGTATTTTTCAACATGTTTAGTATGGCAAACAGATAGGAGAATGTGCAAAATGGCAAGCATGTCACTTTTTTTTCTGGATTGCATCCATGATACAAGCCTGTGAAAGACCAATTTCTAACCATTGATGCACTGCCCACCCTTGAAATCATCTTTGACCACCTGCAGGAATCTGATTCTCCTACTGAGCATCCTCCTACTACTCTATCTGCGGAGATTACAACTCATTATGCATCATCCGGGAATAGGGGATGACCCACCTACCAGGGAGGGCACGGCCGTGACTTTGGTTGTGGTCGCGATCGCAAGTCTGGACGTGAACATGAGTTTGGTCGCGAGTGTGGACGTGATCCTACTACTGCTCGTTATCCTACATGCATACATTTTTTTAGACTCATCCTACATGCATACATTGTGGGTGTTGGAATCATCCATCTGAGCGTTACTGGGCAAAGTTTGGCATGCATCCTTATGCCAACAGCTCCTATGAGACAGTGCAATTCTCGAGGAGTCTAAACGCAGTTTCTAACATCTGAGCGTAGTTTCTAACGTAGATTCGGAAGCATCGACTCATCTGACGGGAGAAGGTAGCCTTCTCACAATCGTCTTCCTATGTAAAGACTGTTCGGGTTGCTATTGGGGCACATTCACCTGTCACAATCGTGGGTACTGTAGAGTTTTCTTCTAAACTCCGACTAACTGGAGTTCACTACGCTCATGCTTTTCCTCTTAGTCTTTTATTTGTACAAAAGCTATGCATTGAGCTTAACTGTAGAGTTATTTTTTATTCTGTTGCTATTTTCAGGACATCCAGACGAGACATATCTTTGGTGGAGGACATGAGAAGAACGGCCTCTATTGTCTTGATATCCCATCTAATTCTAGTTTTGTCGGAAATGCATCAATCTCCAAATATCCTCTTCTCTGGCACCTTCTCCTCGGTCATCCGTCTGCTAAAGCCATCTCTTAGATGTTCCCTGAACTTTCTACACACAAACCTTTTGAGTGCGAGGCGTGTCAGTTCGAAAAACATCATTATTGGAGTACATGTGTCATATGTGGTAGATGGTAAATGGATTCCTCCAGGATCTATTTACCATATCCATGTGTTTAGTCCCACATCTACCATTGGTGGGACTTGAAGGGTCTATGGAGGCTATATAAGAAGCCCCAGACCTCCTGTATTAAATGAGAAAGTTCAATGAACAAATCAGCCCTTGAGGCTTTCTCCCGTGATTTCATCCCGCTCCTTACGAAGTAGGGTTCCGCGTAAAATTCTCGTTGTTCTTCAATGTTTATTTCTATTTCTCTGATATTAGCTTCCACATTCGTAGTTTATAACAGGGTATTAGAGCGGTTCGATTCTCGAGGATTTTATGTTATTTGTTTATGTTCGAGATTCGATTATCAGAACAGTGCAATTCTTGATCGTTCTTGAAGATTTTTTATGAAGTTCATGTTCATGATTTGGAAGATTAGAGATTCAATTCTAGGGTTTTTTTAAACCCTAAAAACATCGGCGTCATCAACAACAGAGTTTCGCATTCGATTTCTACATGGGTGGCCTCAGCACGATTCTGTGTGCGATATCCATGTACATAGCATGCCTCTACTGTTTGAAGAAGAAGAAGTGCAAGAGATCAGTCCCTCCATGCAAAGGTGTCGAGGTAGACGAAGCGAGACTTCTAGTATCCCTCGGAAGGCGCATCAAATCGTGCATACCTTCTAGTGCATCTGCTAACACCAAAACCTCTGACATATACTCCAGATCGGATCAGTCACTGACGCAAAGCTCCATATACGCGAGGCCATCTCGACTCCCGCGATCCTCCAGGTGGAACACGGGCAACAGCCCTAGCCGCACAGGCGGTGACAGCCCTAGCAGCACAAGTGGAGCTCCTCATGAAGCCGTTACACCTCCCCTCCTCTTCCAGTGGCGAGCTCCATCGGTGGCAACCAGCGCCTCTAGGCAGTGTCGCTTCTTCTCTCGTGTAGACGATGCACTCCAGACGATCTCCAGCATCACGCAATCAGCACGTGCGAATGAGACAAGTGTCTACGACCATCTTGCAGCCGTCGCTCCTTCCCAAGGCGGAGGCGGCTACATCGGATGGCTCCAAGTGATAGGCAGAGGCGCCGCTTCTCCGCAAATCCTCCATGTGGCGTCTCTTTGTACGGCGGCAGCAGGAGGGTTCCCCCGACGGGAACCCTAATTCCAGTTTGCATGAAGGCCTAGAGGCTCGATACATCTTCCTAAATAGGGTTCCAGCCATGTATTGTTGTTTTATTTGTGCTCAAATTAGGTCATGGCTCTTTAAAAAAAGGAGAAAGAGGCCACGCTGGAAATTTAAAAAAAAAGGTGGGAGAGGCATGCAAGGATTTGGGCCTAATTGGGCTGGTTTTAAAGAAAGAGAGAGGGGGGCTAAAAAAGACATTGTTTTGTAAGCTCAATAGGGGATGCTGCATATTTAGGCCTACGTCAGGCCAAGAGAATTTGTTCACAAAAAGGGGTTGCGTACAAAAAAACCATGGACAGAAAAAAAAAGATGAGACTATTATTCAAAAAAATGGAATAGCGGAGAAAAAATGATTTAAAAATAATTTGAGAAAAAAATTGGAAAAATGATTGAAAAGCCGAAAAAATGCGAGAAGAAAAGCCGAGAAAAAAAATTGAGATCAGCTTAGTGGTCATTATTCCTCCCCATTTTCTTGTCTTCTCCCAACTTGGTCGATGTCATTGTTTCCGACAAGTATGGGAGAAAGGGGAACTATTGTGTAGAGTTACAGACCGGATTCAAATTCTCTAGACCAGCCAAATTTCAAACTTTGCAAAGATTTCTAGATTTTAGACTCGACGATCTCATTCTGAGTCTTCAGTTTGATGTGCACATGTTTGCCATCATTTGTGTGGTCCCAATCTTTTGTTTTTTTCTCAGATATTTCACGTGATCTATAGGGACTCCAGAGTAGAGATCTCATTCACTATGCCATGTGGGTTAAGGTTTTCATATGGTTTCATAGGGACTCCAGAGTAGAGATCTCATTCTTTGATCTAGTATAGGAGAGACCCAGTTCTCGGCAATGAGAGTTTTCAGACTCTATTCTCCAGTGATGATGTATCCACGGCTTTTTCAGTTCAACCCTTCAGAGATGGAGCAATTGTCCACATGATTGTGGCAGGCCAGAGTGCTCCGACAAGGAGACTCATTTCCAGTTGCAGTGACTCTGACAGGCACAAGTTCATAGCACATGTTCTTCGACGATGAGACTTAGTTTGGCCCACACTCCACCAACCCATTTGTTCCTCCTCACATGCACTGCATGAGAAGCAATGTCCTCGACAGCAGCCAAAAGTTGTGTTTGTGTTGAGTTGATATCATCTGTAGCATCTTGTATTGTGAGTTCGAGTGATTTTTTTATATTTGTCCAAGTTGAGCATTGCATGCTCCAACTTGAGGGGGAGTGTTGGAGTATATGAGTCATATGTGGTAGATATCACATTCCGTGTTTAGTCTCACATCTATCAATGGTGGGACTTGGAGGGTCTGTGGAGGCTATATAAGAAGCCCCATACCTCCTATCAGATGAGAAAGTTCAATGAACAAATCAGCCCTTTGAGTCGTTCTCCCGTAGTTTCATCTCGCTCCTCACAGAGTAGGGTTCCACGTAAAAGTATAGTTGTTCTTTATTATTTATTTCTATTTCTCTGATATTAGCTTCGGCATTCGTAGTTTCTAACAATCATCGAGCATTTTTCCTACTCATATTGAGCTACATCGTGAGGGTACATTTTTCTTGAGTCAATTGTGATATTCGAGGGTCTTGTTTGGTCCATACTCTGAGTGGACATAAATATTTTATCATTCTTGTTGATGATTACAGTCGATCATCTTAAGTCTATTTGTTAAAAGAGCGTTCGAAGATTAATAATATTGTTAATAAATTCTTCCATTATGTTACATATTTCGAGAGTTTTGGATTAATAATATCATTCTTGTTGATGATTACACTCTCGTGATTCTGTGCCACGAGAGATATTGTGAGAGTTTTGGAGAAAAGACAAGTGCATGTCGTATACATTAACCTCATAAAGGATATGTAATAGGACTTTATCTTGTGCAAGGACCCAGTATGGGAAGACTGACTATTTTGACATCGAAATTGGTTTACATCAAGGTTCAGCTTTGAGTCCATTTCTTTTTACTTTGATTATGGACGAGTTGACAAGTCACATTCAGGTTGAGTTATCTTGATGTATGTTATTTATTGATGATAGTGTTGATTGACGAGATTAGAAATGGAGTAAATGAGAAGCTTGAGGTCTGGAGACATGCATTGGAGACTAAAGGATTTCATATAAGTAGGGTTAAGACGGAATATATGGAGTGCGCCTTTGATGGAAGCAATGGTGAAGGAATCGAGGTGAAGATTGGTGACAATGGCAATTGGAATAGAGATTCTTTTAGATATATGGGATCTATTTTGCAACATGATGAGGAAATTGATGGAGTCTGGAGATGTTACTAATAGAATAAATGCAAGCAGCTAGAGTGGAGAGGAGCCTATGTTGTTCTCTGTGATAAGAAAATTCCTTTAAAAAATAAAGGAAAGTTTTACAAAGCAGCCGTGAGACCTGCTATACTCTATGGATTTGAATGTTGGCCTGTGAACAATAGACATGTGCAGAGAATGGTTGTAGCAGAAATGAAAAAGGTGGATGTGTGTACACACACGTAAAGATCGGATTCAGAATGATGCAATCAGAAAGAAAGTTGGTATAGCTCCGATCGAGGATAAGATGCGAGAAAACCGCTTAAGATGGTTTGCTCATTGCAAAGAAGGTCAATTGATGCACCAGTTAGGAGATGGGAGTGTTGGGATGTTGAGCCGACTAAGAGAGGGCGAGGACGACCTAAGAAGTGTTGGAAAGAGACTATACGAAGGGATCTTAGTTTTTTTGGATATAAGCCCGAGATTGGCCCAAGATAGATCTGAATGGAAGCGAAGAATCCATGTAGCCGACCCTACTTAATTGTGGGAAAAGGCTTTGTTGTTGTTGTTGTATGTTAAGAATATTTTCTCTACTGGTGTTCAAGTTTGTTGTTCTGATAATGCTTTGGAATTCACCCAACATGATTTCACAAACTTCTTTGCATCCCAGGGCACAATTCATCAAACCTCTTGTTTGTATACCCTCCCAGCAAAATGGGGTAGCGGAAAGGGAACTCAGACATCTTCTGAACATTGCTCGCTCCCTTGATGAAAGTTCCTAAATCTAATGTAGTGATGTTGTTATTGTTGTCCATCTTATCAACAGCGTTTCATCTACTTTACTACGTGGCTCCACCCCATTCCCTTTGCTATACCCAACTGAGTCACCATTTCCTCTACCTCTGGGAATCTTTGGATGTGTAGCTTTTGCTCATAATTTTCACACTACCGACAAACTATCTCCCTGTGTAATTAAATGTGTTTTAATTGATTATTCTCGTACTCAAAAAGGCTACATGTGTTATGATCCCACTGGGTATCATTATTATATCTCTGCAGATGAAACCTTTTTTAAGGAAACCAGCTTCTTCACTCAGTCTATTACATATAGTCATTTGGATCTCCCTCCTCCACCCACTGTCTATAAGCGCAAGCTAATGTCTACACCATCAAATGTTCCTTGACATGTCCCTTTGTTACAGGATGATATGCCTTCTTTAATGCCCCCTCCATTGCTATCTCGGATGATCCTTAGGAGCTTCTCATTGCTCTACGCAGAACTAATAGGCAATGTACTTTTCATCCCATGTCTCACTTCACTTCTACTGTTGGTTTATCATCCACTGACAAAAGATATGCAGATACCCTCATGACTATTTCCATTCCGAGAGACCACTATAGTGCAATGCATGATTCTGTATGGCATCAGGCCATGAATAAGAAGATAGATGCTTTTACTTCAAGATGGACATGAGATCTTGTACAGTGTCCCAAAGGGGCTAGACATGTGGCGTGCAAATGGATCTTCACAATCAAGCAGTCGCCAGATGGGTCCATTGATAGATTGAAAGCTCGCCTTGTGGCCGAAGATTTTACATAGACATATGGAGTTGATTACTTCGAGACATTCTCACATGTTGCACGGTTGGACTCTACAACGACCATTCTTTCAGTAGCAGCAAACTAGGTCGGCCTATCTTTCAGCTAGATGTGAAAAATATATTCCTATATGGCGATCTCGAGGAGGAGGTGTACATGACGCAGCCTCCTGCTTACGAAGTCGAGGGGGGTTGTATATGTTGATTTTGCAAGGCAATCTATGGCCTGAAGCAAAGCCCAAAGACATGATCCGATAGACTTACTGCAGAAATCAGCACTCTTGACTTCCATATAACAACCCCTGACTACTATTTTCCAACAATAATAGTATTCGGTTCAATAATAAATTTTTCACGCCTAATCAGTAAAAAAATGATAAGCAGCACTATAGTGACTAATATGACTACTATTAACATAGTCAATGAACAAACTGTCAAATGTTTTTGCACCAAGTTTTCTTTTCTTAGGCTCATGAAGTAAAACTTTGATAAACACCTAGACTTTCAAGTATTTCAAGTTAGGTGTATATTTCTATGCAATGCATGTGATTTTTGTTGGTTTACAAGTTCAAGGAGCACTTCAACTAATGAGCATGGCATTAATCATTTCTTTGAGAGTCCTATTTTTCTTTATGTTATGTCATCTGAGTCAACCAAATAAGGAGTAAATTCACTAATGATCCTAATTTGCACATAAAAATCATTAAAGGGTTTCAAATCGTATTCTCCTCTCCCATTTTATCTTAATCTTTTTATTTATTTTGAATTGATTTTCAATTTCGTATGTGTGTCATAAAAACATTTCCAAATCTTCATTTTTTGTACTTAACAAATAAACCATTGTGTAACAAGAAAAATCATCCATACAAGTTATGTAAAACCTTTTCCATATCTAATATTATTCCCTTTTAGATCATTTAAATAAGCATGAATGAGCTCTAAGCAATTGAATCAAGCATGTAAGCATAAGAAGTAAATGCTTATGAAAGAATAGTTAAAAAAACAATATGAGATAGTGAGGATTGTTAATATTTTGTTGTATTTCTTCACTGTTTAGATCATCAACTATGGCATGGAATTTAAAAAAAATGAAGTGAGTTTTATCCTCAATCATTTGAAATTTAAGAAATTTCTTATAATAAATCATGATGGCATCTTCTAAAATATCTCTTTTGTAAGCTTCTTTGAATCTATGAGGCTAATTTAAATTTATAATAGACAATAAAAAGTTCATTAGAGAGTGCAATCAAAATAATATGCATATATATATATATTATTCGCCTTTTACATATAAAAATATTTTTTGGTTTAGGTGTATAAAGAACATAAGCCACGACATATAGCTCCAACATGGTAAAAACTTTTATTGCCAACGTTTATAATGGGAACGGAAAAACTTCTTAATCTTATATACATCTAGGAGAAGAGATTTTGAAGCAACCACAACAGTACCCTCGATATCTATTCTTAAATTGTAGATAAAATAAAAAAAGGGTTGGAAAAATAGTACCAGTATGACGCGACAAATCAAATTGCCGAGGTATCAATATGTGTTGAGATTATTATACATCTTTGGTGTTATTTCTTATTTTATTTTTTTATGTACCTCTCATGTAATTTACCAGGGCTTTTATCCTACACAAGAGAGCCATGGGATCTCATGAATAATCTAGTACTTCATTTTCTCCAACATGGTATCGGAGCAACGGTCCTAGACCGAGGTTCCATATCCCACCACAAACCCTAAACCCACTGCCAACCCACCCCCTCCCCCCGCGCATTGTGGCACCCTCAAGTCGTGCTCCCCGACCACGCGGCATCACCCGACCGCTTGCCTCGTCCTTGCGACCTCTGCCTGCAGCTGGCAACCCTCCCGCGACACCCCCAGGCCGCCAGTCCCACCAACGCAGTGCCCCCAGGCTGCCTTTCCAGACCCCACGCGTTCGTCTACTGCTGCTAGCAACCCCTCCCCGGGGTTTCTACGGCTACGGCGACCTAGCAGGTGGTTGTTCAAGCCGCCAGGCTACCTAAGGTCGTGGCCTAGATCTTTGCAGCATCTGTTGCTACACCCTTGTTCCACAGGTTGCTGCTGAGTGCGAGATACGGTCTGATTTAGACCAACTTTGTGCTTTAGGTGCTTAAATCATGTGTTCCAACCCTCGGCTTCATCGACAATTGAAAGGAATGATTGTATGAGTCTACACATGCAACCACTCTTCATATGAGTGTGTAGTCGCATTCACAATTGTCTCCTACCCGGTCTTAGTTTAGATTTGATCTCCTTGGCATTCATTTTATCATGTCAGACAACAAGGATGACGTCTTCTCCTCGTCCGGTGCATGCAAGGGCCCGGCTCCAATCGTCAAGATGGATGGGACCAACTACGAGTTGTGGTCCATGCAGTTTCACAGCCTCATGTAGTGCCATAACAAAAAGCACTTTCTGACAAAACCCGAGCTAGCGGACAAGACCGGGGTTAATGCTTCTTAGAAGCAAGATGATGCTTATGCAAGGATCTGGCTATCTGGGATGCTCAGCACGGAGATTGCCAATGATATCAATCAACCCACGACTAAGGCTATGTGGGATATATTTGCTGCCACATATGGCCAAGCCAAAAATGAGAGCAGGATTCTACAGCTACAGTATGACATCTTCTCGACCAAGCAGAATGGTCGACCGCTTCATACTCACTTCTCGCATCTCCGTGGCATGTTTGAGCGTTTACATAGTTTTATGCCTATTACTACCAGCAAGAGCAGCAACAAGCATACAGGATTACCACAATGGCTGGTGTTTTTCTGTCATCAATTGATTCGGAGTACGATGCAGCACGTACGCAACTTCTTACTAGTGAGATGATACCTCCAATGGAGGAGGTATACAAAAGGTTGAGCAAGATTACTACGTCATCTACAACCGCGACCCCGACTCCCACTGCTATGGCTGCTTCTCGTGGCAAAGGGGGTGCTTCACAGTTTCGCGGCCGAGGACGACATAATCGAGGAGGCAGACGACAGCGTGTCTCATGTTCACAATGCCACCGTCCCGGTCATTCTGAGAAGACATGCTATCAGAAGCATGGGTATCATGTGTTTGCCCGTGTTGCTGAGCAGACCGAGCCTCATGATGCACATTTTGATGATATTATTTTTAGACTGAGAGAGATGGTGACTACCCCTACCGCTTCGACTATAGGATCTTCAGATGTTGCAACACGCTGCTAGAGCCTCTTCAAGTTCATTAGGTATTGCTTATGCATTTACCAATACTAGCAGTTCAGATTTGTCCGACTGGATTACGGACTCCGGAGCATCTCATCATATGTGTGGCGATCGAGCACAGTGTACTTCGTACAGGTCTATTCCCTCCTGGTAAATCAGTTGTGATTGCTTCATCTACCCATTGTTGGACAAGAGGAGATTGTTCTAGCTCCCTCGATGAGTCTGCATAATGTCTTATATGCTCCATCTTTTCATATGAATCTTTTGCCTATTAGCCAGATTACAAAACATTTACATTCGTGTGCCATATTTAATCCTTCTTCTCTTGTGCTTCAAGACAAACTCACGACCAAGATTGATGCAGCATGATTCTACCTTTTAGTCAACATTTTTTTATTATTTTTTTTATTTTTTATCTAATTATGTAAAAGGCTCATTATATAAGGCCTTTATCCTCTTTTCTTTTCTGCATGTTTTCCTTTTTTATTTTCAAAAGGTTGTTGCTATTTTGGGGGGGGGGGGGGACTTAGCCTTTATAAAAGGCCCCTTGTATTAGGGTTGGGATGAAGTTGAAGAAGAATTATTTTTCCCTCACTTTTCTCTCTCTCTCTCTCTCTTTCTCTCTCTCTCTCGGCCCCGCAGCCCTCTATCCCATTTCCCCCTCCCGTGTTTTCTTTTCGCCCCAACCCTACCCCCACCATCACGCCGTCGCCTCTCCTCTCCCCGATCTCGGCCCCTCCGCCACACTCTCGCCGCACATCCCTCCCGCACCCGCAACCCCGCAGCGTGCCAGTCTCCTCGCCGCCTCCTCTCCACTCCGGCGCCTCTTCTCCACACCGCGCCTCCCTTCTCCCGTGTTCCTCTCCCCATCCCCGAACCCTAAGTCCCCCGCCGCCTCACATTCCCTGTCCCGCGCCCAGCGCCTGCACGCCAGCAGCCCGTTGCCCCCCCCCCCCCCCAACTGTGTCGCCCCTTCGCCCTCCTACTCGCCAACTGCACCGTTAACGCCCAGCCCCAGTGACCCCGCCTACAGCCGTGCCGACCAGCGAGTGTCGTGGTCATAGATCAGCCGATTCGCTTGCCCGCCAGTCCGACCAGATCTGAAGCGCGCCTAACAAACCCCTTGCGGGTTGTGGTATGAGCGTATCTCCCGCATATTATTCCACTTTATAACGTTAGATTTGTGGGATGTTATATTGCTGTATAGTTTGGTGATTTATTGAGGTTCTAAGACTGCAACGTCGTTATTTATTTCCTCTACTCATTAACTACTTGATTTGCCCTAAAATTGTGGACGAAATCGGTGCTAGAACTCGAGTCATTGTTTTCATTTGCTGCTGATTTTCTGTGCATCGCATATCCATTCATTTGTTTTTCGTCATCGAGTCCATTAGTTTTACTTTTAGGATTTCCATTAAGTCGCTACTCCGTTAGATTGCGTCAATTTGGTATCAGAGCCTAACGACCTTGCATCTCGCATGCATTCCATTCATTTCATTGCCGTAAAAAAAATAAAAAAAAACACAAAAGCAAAAAAAATCCCAAAACAAAAGAAAGTAGAAACCCTAGGATTCCCATGGCCGAGAAACCGTCTGCTTCTAAAACCGGCTACACCTCATACCCCGAGCTGTCGTTAGAATCCCTAGCTGCTCAAATGCAACACATGCAGCGGCTATACGAACAAGTGTGCGGACAAGTTGCCACCCTCAATTGTCAAATGCTAGAGAAAAATCATAGTAATGAGACGCCAAATAAAAGCCGGCGTACTCACCGGAGACCATATTCACGGAGCAACACTTCCTACGACTCTAGCTCATCTACTTCTGACGGACACGTTAGCGATGATCACTCCCAAGAAAATAACGAAGAAGGATCAGGAGATGACACCCCTTTCACTTCCAAGAGTCAAGATCCCCTCACCTCTGGATATCAATTCCCGCCACGACCTGGACCTAGATACGATGACGGATGGGATTGAGGCATCCGTCTCGATGTTCCAGAATCTGACGGAGGACGAGACCCTGATGTCTTTTTGGATTGGCTCCAAACCGTCGAGCACTTCTTTTTGTGGAAATCTATATCTAGTGAGCGAAAAGTTCAATTTGTCACCATCAAACTAAAGGGACATGCTCTGCTATGGTGGGACCGGTTGCAATCTGAACGCAAGCGAAAAGGGAAAAGTAAGATCCGCAGTTGGAGCAAGATGAAGGCCAAACTGAAAACCAAATTCGTGCCGGAAGATTACAAACGAGATCTATACGCATGATTGCAATCATGGCGACAAGGCACCATGAGCGTGAAGGAATACACCGAAGGGTTCCAATCCCTAGTCCATCGCAACCGTTTGCAGGAGACTCCTATTCAGGAAGTCACCCTCTACATACAAGGCCTCCGCCAAGTTATCCAGGATGAACTCTACCTCCACAACTGTCGAGACGTCGACGAAGCCTACAAGCAGGCTGAACGGGCCGAGGTCAAGCTTGCTAAAGCCCAGACAAGGAAGATGTCTTTTTCTGTGAACGTCGTCCCTCGCACCAGTACCCCGATGACAACTTCCAAACCGATAGGTTCCCCATCAACGTTGCGGGTAAGACCCAAGCCAAACCATCAACTCCTGTTGTCGCCCGACCACCTATTGGAAACCCTGGACCAAGCATCTTGGGAAGTCGACCTATTGTAGGACCTGATACTTGTTTCCGATGTTATCAAAAGGGACATCGAGCAGCAGAGTGCCCAAACCCTAAGGCCGGACCCGCCCATTTATGCACCATCGACGACCCTGAATACCCTGACCCTGACCAACAGGACTCACCTGAAGAGGATCCGACTGCTTTGACTGCTGACACCATGGGAGCCGATGACTATGAGCCCCTAGGAGTGGATGGAGACGTATCCGGACCCTTCTTGGTCATCGAACATGAGAACTTTATCGCTCCTGACAGCGCACCCACAAACATCCTGCTCACGCCCGCTGTTAACGACGCTGATAGTTGGCTGCGACGCAGCATCTTCCCAACCACCTGCACCTCAGGAGGGCGACGTTATTCGCTGATCATTGATGGAGGAAGCGTTGAGAACTTCGTTTCACATGAGATGGTCGATAAGTTGGGTCTGCCAACTCAACCACTCGAGAAACCTTACAGTGTGGCCTGGTTTCGAGGTGGTACCCAACTCCCGATCCACCGTCAAAGCCTCGTTAGCTTCTCCATTGGACTTTCATATAAAGACGAGGTGTGGTGCCATGTAGCCCTTATGGATGTCTGTCACATACTACTTGGGAGACCTTGGCAATTCGATCAAGACACTGAGCACAGAGGAAAACTGAACACTTACTCCTTTCTCATCGACAAGGTGCGTGTGACCCTCAGACCACAACGCGACGCCCTTAGCCCTCGCCAGGTGGCTACACTCCGAGCCGCGACCGCACCATCTGGTAAAAATACCCCACCTTCAAAGTCCTCAACTACGGGTCTCGTATTGTTGATGAAAGCCCAGACATTCCAACGTGAAATCCAGGAGAGCTCCACCATTTATGCGTTAATGGGACGTGAAGTGAGCCAACCAGAAACAACTACACCCGAAGTCCCGCCTGAGATAAAACCCATCATCCAGGAATTTGCTGACATTATGCCCGAAGAGTTGCCTGAGGGACTACCCCCGTTGCGAGACATTTAACGTCACATTGACCTAGTCCCTGGAGCCAGTCTACCCCACTTGCCACATTATCGGATGAGCCCAAGCAAGCACGAGGAAATGAAGAAGCAGGTCACTGATCTTCTACGTCGTGGATATGTTCGAGAGAGTATGAGCCCCATGACGGTCCCTGCTCCATGGCCTCAAATTTCAGCGAAATTCAGTCGAATTTCTGTCGAATATCGATATCCAGTCGAAATCGACATTCGACCGAAATGACCGAAATAACCGAAATATGGGGGTCCTAGTACAAAAAATGATCGAAATGACCGAAATTTCGATCGAAATTCCACCGAAATTCCATCGAAATTCTGTTTTGGTCGATACCGAAATGGTGACCGAAACCGACATTTAAGGCCTTGCCCTGCTCTGCTTACCCCAAAAAAAGATGGCATATGGAGAATGTGTGTGGATAGTCGTGCTATCAACAAGATAACGATCAAGTATCGTTTTCCCATTCCACGCCTTGATGACATGCTTGACATGCTATCGGGTGCCAAATTATTCTCCAAAATGGATCTTCGCAGTGGCTACCATTAGATTCGCCTCCGACCTGGAGACGAGTGGAAGACTGCCTTCAAGACCAAAGAGGGCCTTTATGAGTGGACCGTAATGCCTTTCGGACTATCGAATGCCCCCAGCACCTTCATGCGAACCATGAATCATGTATTGCGACCCTTCATTGGCAAGTTTGTGGTTGTGTACTTTGATGACATATTGATCTACAGCTTGACCAAAGACGACCACTTATCACACTTACGACAAATCCTAGACACCTTGAGAGCCCAACAATTGTACGTCCACATCAAGAAATGCTCCTTCATGTCTAACAGTGTCCTCTTCCTTGGATACATTGTCACTGCCGATGGACTTAAAGTTGACCCCTGCAAGATTCAGGCCATTCAGAGCTAGCCCGTGCCCAAAACCCTTACTGAGATTCGCAGCTTTCTGGGATTGGCTTCTTTCTACCGACGCTTCATCCGGAACTTTAGCACTTGTGCAGCACCGTTGGTAGATTGCACGCGTAAAGGCGCTCCCGCCTGGACTCTTGAAGCAGAAACCAGCTTTCAGAATCTAAAACATCAATTGACACATGCCCCTGTTTTGGCACTTCCTGACTTCACCAAGGTTTTTGTAGTCGATTGCGACGCCTCACATATCGGAATTGGTGCCGTCCTAAGTCAAGAAGGACGACATGTAGCGTTCTACAGTGAGAAATTGAATGAAGCTCAATCACAGTACTCTACTTATGATGTCGAATTCTATGCTGTGGTGCAAGCCCTCAAGCATTGGAGGCATTACCTGATCCAGCGTGAATTTGTCCTTAACTCTGATCATGAAGCCTTAAGATATCTGAACTCGCAGAAAACCCTTAACAAGTGCCACGCCAAATGGGTTAGTTTCCTCGAAGAACACACCTTCCATCTCAAGCACAAAGCTGGAACCCTGAATCGCGTGGCCGATGCGTTAAGCAGACGAGCACATGCCCTGACCACAATGACCGTCAGCACAACAGGATTTGACACACTCAAGGACCTCTACCCCACTGATCCTGACTTCGGATAAATTTATGCAGAATGTGTTGATAGAGGACAGGATCCGACAGCCGCTTATGTCCTTCATGAAGGATTCCTGTTCAAGGCCCACCGACTGTGCATTCCTGCCACTTCCCTGCGAGAGAACCTAATTTCAGAATTACATAACGGTGGCTTAGCTGGACACTTTGGAAGGGACAAGACCTTGACCCTTCTCCAAGAACTATTTTATTGGTCGCAAATGCGAAAGGATGTTACAAAGTTCGTACAAAAATGTCAAACCTGTCAAAGATTCAAGGGCCATAGGCAAACACTGGGTTGTATACACCTCTGTCGATTCCTCTGCGACCCTGGGAAGACATCACTATGGATTTTGTGCTAGGCTTACCCCTCACGGTACGAAAAGTTGACTCTATTTTTGTGGTTGTGGACAAATTTTCTAAAATGGCACATTTCATTGCATGTAGAAAAACCCCAGATGCATCTCATGTCACTGATTTGTTTTTTCGTGATGTCGTTCGATTGTATGGTGTCCCTCGTTCTTTTACTTCGGATCGTGATACTCGGTTTTTGAGTCATTTTTGGCGCACGCTTTGGTCTCGTCTTGGCACTCGTTTGCAATACAGCACCGCTTATCATCCACAAACAGATGGGCAATCCGAAGTAGTTAACAGATCATTAGGAAATTTATTGCGATGTCTTGCATGGGACTCTCCGTCCAGATGGGATCTAATTCTTCCCCAAGCTGAATTCGCGTATAACAGTTCCATTAATAGGTCCACCGGAAAATCGCCATTTGAGAGTGTGTACGGCTTTCCACTTACCCAATTTCTAGACCTAAAACCCACAACCATGCAAGGAAGAAGTAGTGCAGCTGCTGAGGATCTGGTCGAACACCTAACCCACATCCATACTGAAATCCGAGCCAAACTCCAAACCATGACCCAGAAATATCAAGCCCAAGCCAACCTACACCGAAGAGAGAGTGAGTTCAAAGTTGGATAGTTAGTGATGGTCCACCTGAAAAAAGAGATGTTTCCTTTGAGAGTCCACCAAAAATTGAGCGAACGAAAGATTGGTTCATTCCGAGTACTCAAGAAGATTGGGACCAATGCTTACTTACTCGACCTGCCGCCAGACGTCCAGACATCGCCAGTCTTCAATGTATCAGATCTCTTCTTATATCATGGAGATGAGCAGACAGATGCCACTACGCCAGCAGTTCCCGCCGATGATACGCGCCAACCACCAGACGCGACTGATGCCGATCAGATTGAAGATATTGCAGACATCCGAGATATGACGACTAGACGTGGTCTCTTCCGACGATATCTAGTCAAGTGGAAGGGACGACCTCTTACATATTGCACATGGATTGACGAGGATGAACTCCAACAACTCCGCCCCGATATACTTCAGAACTTCCACGATGCCATCTCGACGGAGCGAGATTCTTTCCAGCAGGGGGGAGTTGATGCAGCATGATTCTACCTTTTAGTCAACTATTTTTTATTATTTTTTTTATTTTTTATCTAATTATGTAAAAGGCTCATTATACAAGGCCTTTATCCTCTTTTCTTTTCTGCATGTTTTCCTTTTTTATTTTCAAAAGGTTGTTGCTATTTTGGGGGGGACTTAGCCTTTATAAAAGGCCCCTTGTATTACGGTTGGGACGAAGTTGAAGAAGAATTATTTTTCCCTCACTTCTCTCTCTCTCTCTCGGCCCCGCAACCCTCTATCCCCTTTCCCCCTCCCGTGTTTTCTTTTCGCCCCAACCCTACCCCCACCATCACGCCGTTGCCTCTCCTCTCCCGGATCTCGGCCCCTCCGCTACACTCTCGCCGCGCATCCCTCCCGCACCCGCAACCCCGCAGTGTGCCAGTCTCCTCGCCGCCTCCTCTCTACTCCGGCGCCTCTTCTCCACGCCGCGCCTCCCTTCTCCCGTGTTCCTCTCCCCATCCCCGAACCCTAAGTCCCCCGCCGCCTCACATTCCCTGTCCCGCGCCCAGCGCCTGCACGCCAGCAGCCCATTGCCCCCCCCCCACACTGTGCCGCCCCTTCGCCCTCCTACTCGCCAACTGCACTGTTAACGCCCGGCCCCAGTGACCCCGCCTGCAGCCGTGCCGACCAGCGAGTGCTGTGGTCCTAGATCAGCCGATTCGCTTGCCCGCCAGCCCGACCAGATCTGAAGCGCGCCTAACAAACCCCTTGCGGGTTGTGGTATGAGCGTATCTCCCGCATATTATTCCACTTTATAACGTTAGATTTGTGGGATGTTATATTGATGTTTAGTTTGGTGATTTATTGAGGTTCTAAGACTGCAACGTCGTTATTTATTTCCTCTACTCATTAACTACTTGATTTGCCCTAAAATTATGGACGAAATCGGTGCTAGAACTCGAGTCATTGTTTTCATTTGCTGCTGATTTTCTGTGCATCGCATATCCATTCATTTGTTTTTCGTCATCGAATCCATTAGTTCTACTTTTAGGATTGCCATTAAGTCGTTACTCCGTTAGATTGCGTCAAGGATGATTGGATGTGGCCGTGAGCATAGAGGACTTTACGGACTTGTCCAGCCTCCGTGTGATGGTGGTGCTACTATTCCTTATGGATATATTTCTTTTTATGTTTAGATAATCGTATCTCCAAGTAGTGTTTCTCTTATTTATATTTCCTTTATGTACTTATCTGTAATTAACCCAGGGCGTTTCTCCTATACAAGAGAGCCCTAGGGTCTCTTCAATTAAAATAACGAATTTCTTTCTGTCAACATGGTATCGGAGCAACAGTCCTAGATCGGGTTCTCGTATCCCACCCTAACCCTAACCCTACACGCCCCCCCACCCCTCATGTGTTGCCGCCACCGTCGGGCGCTCGCCAGCCCTCCTGCATCGTCGCCGCTGTCAGGCTCTCGCGCAGCAGCGGGCTCCAGCCCCGATCGCCACAGGGGGCTCCAGCCCTCCTAATCGCGCTGCAGGTGGGGTTTCCCAGCCCTACTGTGTCACCGGGACACCCTCCAGCAGCCCCTCCAACCGCTGCTAGCCGCCTAAGCTCATGTTGTCATCGTCGTAAGGGGCTCCAACCCCTACTGCCGTTCGTGTGCCGCTATCTTGTGGCCTTGTTGCCGCGGTAGGGACTTTTCCACATAGCACAGCAGTCGGTTTGAGTTGGACTACGTGATTTTCTTTCATCTAAATCACGCCTTACGACTCTAGCCTTGCCAGGAATATATGAGGATGGTTGTATGAGTCTACAGATACAACCAATCCTCCTTATCGTGTAGACGCACTCTGTTTGATTTACTCCTCAGTTGTCTGTGGTTCTCATTATTAGTGTGATGTCAAAAAACAAGAGTGGCGTTTTTTCTTCTTTTGGTGCCTTCAAGGGTCCAGCTCCCATCGTTAAGATGGATGGGACCAACTATGAATTATGGTCCATGCAGTTTCGTACTCTTATGTAGTGCCATAAAAGGAGCACATTCTGACGGAAATAGAACCAACGGACAAAACTGGGGCTAATGCTTCATGGAAGCAAGGTGATGCCTATGCACGAATTTAGCTCTCCGGGATGCTCACAACGGAGATTGCCAACATATGGGCAGGCAAAGAATGAGAGCAAGATTCTTCAGTTGCAATTTGACATTTTCTCGACCAAACAGAATGGTCGACCACTCCATCAGCACTTTTCTCGTCTTCGAGGCATGTTTGAGCGATTGCACAGCTTTATGCCTATTACTACCAGTACTGAGCAGCAACAGCAATATCGAAATGCCACTATGACAGGAGTTTTTCTTTCATCTCTAGACTCTGAGTACGACGCAGCGTGTACTCAACTCCTGACTGGAGAGACGATACCCCCAATGGAAGAGGTGTACAAGTGACTGAGTAGGATTACTACTCCATCTATTATTGTAGCCTAGCCTCCCACAGCTATGGCAGTGTCTCGAGGCAGAGGGGGGACTCCCCAGTTTTGTGGTAGTGGACTTCGAGGTCGAGGAGGAGGACGTCACCGTGGTCCATGTTCACATTGCCACCGTCCTGGACATTCTGAGGAGACATGCTTTCGAAAGCATGGCTATCCTGCATCTGCAAGGGTTGCTGAGCAGACTGAGCCTACTTATGCTCATACACAGGATACATGCTTGGATGATATTGTTTCTAGACTTCGAGAGATGATGTCCGCTCTTGCTACCCCAGCTGCAAGTTCTTCAGATGTCGCAGCCACTGTCAGAGCTTCGTCTAGCTCGTCAGGTATTACTTATGCACTAACCGATTGTAGCAGTTCAGATTTGACTGATTGGTTAATGGATTCGGGCTTCGCTCCATATGTGTGTAGATCGGGCACAATTTAGTTCTTACAGGCCTATTCCACCTGGTAGATCAGTGGTGATTGCTAATGAAGACCGTCTTCCCATTGTTGGTCAAGGGGAGATTATTGTAACTCCTTCTATGCATCTGCAGAACGTGTTATATGCTCCAGACTTTCAATTGAATCTTTTGTCAATTAGTCAAATTACAAAGGATTTACATTGTCGTGCCATATTTGATCCATCTTCTCTTGTTTTTCAGGACATACTGACGAGCAGGGTGATTGGAACTGGCCGTAAGCAGAGAGGATTGTACAAGCTTGCCATACCCCCTTGTGCTGGAGTTGCTACTCTTCCTTCAGGCTCTATTTCTCCATTCATGTAGCATCTTCGGTTTAGACATCTCCCTCTTCATAAGATGTGTCATGTTCTACCTCAGACATCTACTCGCACTTCCTTGGACTGCGAGACCTGTCAGCTTGGAAAGCATCATCGTTCTTCTTTTCCGAGTCGTCAAGGTCATTGCACTAGTCAGTCTTTTGAGTTGTTTCACTTTGACATTTGGGGTCCTAGTCGTGTTCCTGATCATCAGAGACATCGTTTTTATATAGTTGTTGTGGATGACTATTCTAGACCGTCTTAGGTATTTTTCTTAAAATAAAAGTTTGATGCAGGTCTTATCATTAAATCTTTTCTTATGGAAATCAAAAATATCTTCTCTGCTAATGTGAAATTATTCGTACGGATAATGCCTTGGAGTTTTCCACATTACAGTTATCGGAATTTCTCAGATCTCTAGGTATTGTTCATCAGACCTCTTGTGCCTATACTTCTCAGCAGAATGGTGTTGCTGAACGCAAGCATTGTAACCTTCTTGATGTCACAAGGACCCTTCTTATTCAGAGTTGTGCTCCACATTCGTTCTGGGGAGATGCGGTACTCATTACTTGATACTTGGCGAACCGCATGTTGTCTACTATGCTTGGAGAAAATGTCCCGTTCTCGATTGTGTTTCCCGCGAAGGACGTGTTCTCTTTGACTCCCAGAGTTTTTGGATCTGTGGCATTCGTCCACAATTTCACCCTTGGTTGTGACAAGCTCTCACCTAAAGCTGTCAAATGTATCTTTGTCAATTATTCCCGTACCCAAAAAGAGTATCGATGTTTTGACCCTGTAGGGAGAAAATATTATGTGAGTGCTGATGTCACATTTTTTGAATTTATTGTGTATTTTACTCCTACATGCGATAGATTATCTCCTGATAATTCCAGTAAGGATGTGGTTGGTCCTCCACCTCTATTTTTCCCACCTTGTGCACCCAATGTTGAGTCTTCACCACCTCCACCACCACAACCATCTCCACCACCTCCACCACCCCAACCACCATGACCATCTCGACCACCTCCCTCATCTCAGCTTCCCGTACCTCAGACAAAGTTCCTACCGCATGTTTACAAGCGCAAGTCTTCTACTCGCCCCTCTGCTCAAGCGTCGTCCACATCATCCAGCACGCCTCAGGTATGTAATGAGCACATTATTTCATCTGATGGCACTGGTGTATTGAATGCTACACAGGATGAGTTGATAATTAAAAACATTGAGGATGATGACCTGGACGTACCTATTGCTTTGCGAAAGCCTCATCGTCAATGTGCAACATCCTCTTGTTGTGCATGTCTCTTTGGACCATTTGTCAAAGGAATACAAGAAGTTTGTTGTAGGACTATATGTTGTTTCTATTCCACGAACATATCAGGAGGCTATACAGGATAGTAGGTGGCGTATTGCAATGGAGGAAGAGATGACAGCTTTACAGTCGCATGGCACGTGGAGCATTGTTTCTGCTCCTCCAGGTGCATCTATGTGCATCTATTGTGGGCTGCAAGTGGATATTTACTAATAAAGCAAAGGGCAGATGGCATCGTGGATCGCTACAAGGCCAGACTTGTGGCACGTGGGTTTACCTAAACCTATGGGGTGGACTATCAGGATACATTCTCATCAGTGGCCAGACACTCGATACTTCGCATTCTCTTATCGATTGTTGTTTCACGGGACTGGCCACTTTACCAGATTGACGTAAAGAACGCTTTTTTATATGGTGATTTACAGGAGGAGGTGTATATGCAGTAGCCACCAGAGTTTACTACTGAGGGGGAGTCACAGAAGGTGTGTAGGCTTCATAAGGCAATTTATGGCCTAAAGCAAAGTCCGAGAGCTTGGTACCGGAAGCTATATGAGTTGATAGAGCAACATGGTTTCCGTAGGTCTACATCGGATCACTCATTGTTTGTTCAGAGGACACAGAGAGGTACTATTGCTATTCTAGTATATGTTGATGATATCATTGTCACAGGGGATGATGAGAAGGGTATTCAGGCTGCCAAGGAATTCCTAAGTCAGCAATTTATGACTAAGGACTTGGCACACTTCGATATTTCCTTGGGTTGGAGTTTTCCAGGAACCAGCGTGGTCTTGTGATGACTCAGAGGAAGTTTATGATGGATCTTCTTTCCAAAACAGGTATGACAGAGTGCAAGCCTGCTACTGCTCCTATGGATCCGAGTATGAGGTTATATGAGGATGACACTAAGGAAGTAGATAGGAGGAGATATAGAGAGCTTGTTGGCAAGCTCCTATACGCCACCATCACCAGACCAGATATAGCTTTTGCAGTGAGCAAAGGTAGCCAATTCATGGAGCAACCCAGGAAGGTGCATATGGATGTTGTGTATATGATCTTGAGGTATTTGAAGACTTCACATGGTTCTGGTCTCATATCAACAGGGGTACATCTCTTGAGGTGACAGCTTGTGCAGATGTGGGCTATGCAGGTTGCCCTAGAGACAGGAAATCTACATCTGGTATTGCTATTTTTTTGGCAGCTCTCTTGTGTCATGGAAAAGCAAGAAACAGACAGTGGTGGCCAGATCTAGTGCAGAATCTGAATACAGAGCCATGGCACAAGGAAGTGCAGAGATAATGTGGGTGAGATCTGTGTTAACTGATCTTGCTGTTGAGGTTCATCTTCCCATGCAGCTTTTATGTGATAATCAAGCGGCTCTATTTATAGCCAACAATCCTGCTTTTCATGAACGGACCAAACACATAGAGATAGATTATCATTACACTAGAGACATGATTCAGAAAGACCCCATAGCTACATCACATGTTTCTACTGGAGATCAGACTGCAGATATCTTCACCAAGGCACTTGTTAGAGGACCATTTAGAGGTGTTGTACCAAGCTGAACATGATAGACATATATGCTCCAGCTTGAGGGGGGGTATTGAGATAATCGTATCTCCAAGTAGTGTTTCTCTTATTTATACTTCCTTTATGTACTTATCTGTAATTAACCTAGGACTTTTCTCCTATATAAGAGAGCCCTAGGGTCTCTTCTATTAAAATAACGAATTTCTTTTCTGCCAACACTTTCATGCGGCGTCTTCGCTTTGGACACATTCCTCTACAGAAGCTATGTCACATCTCCCATAGATCTCTACTCATACTACCTTGAGTGTGAGGCGTGTCAGCTTGGGAAGCACCATCGTTCCTTTTTTCCGAGTTGTCACAGTAGTCAGTTGTTTGAGTTGGTTCATTTTGATATCGGGGGTTCTGGTCGTGTTCCTGATCATCAGGGACGTCAGTTCTATATGGTTGTTGTGGACGATTTCTCTAGATTATCTTGGGTCTTCCTGATAAAAAATAAGTATAAAGCTGGTCATGTTATTAAATCTTTTCTTATTGAGATTAAGAATATTTTTTCTGCTAATGTGAAATTTATTCACGCTGACAATGCCTCAGAGTTCTCTACTTTACAGTTGTCTGACTTTCTCGGATCTATTGATGGAGTTCATCAGACTTCGTGTGCTTACACTTCGCAGTAGAATGGTATTGTTGAACCCAAACACCGTCATCTTTTGGATGTCACGAGGACTCTTTTGATTCAGAGTCGAGCTCCTCATTCATTCTAGGGTGATGCGGTTTTCACTGCATGTTACTTGGTGAACCGCATACCGTCTACTATCCTTGGAGAAAAAGTTCTGTTCTTAATTGTTTCTCGAGAAGGACTTATTCTCCCTTACCCCCAGAATCTTTGGATCCATGGATTATGTCCACAATTTAACTCTTGGTCGTGACAAGCTCTCTCCTAGAGCTGTCAAATGTGTGTTCGTTGGTTATACTCATACCCAAAAAGGGTAAAGATGTTTTGATGCTGTTGGGAGAAAATATTCTGTGAGTGCTGATGTCACATTTTTTGAGTCTATTATGTATTCACATACAAGTGATAGGTTGTCTAATGCTGACTCTGGTGAGGACATCTTTGTTCCACCATCTCCGTTACCTCCACCAACAACTCCTCATGTTAAGTATCAGTCTCCTCCACATTCACGACACCTCCACCTCCGTCTATCCTGAATCAGTTCCTACCTCGGTTTTACATTCGCAGGTCCTCTACTCGCCCCTCTGCTCATGCGCCTTCCCCGTCATCCAGCACGCCCCAGGTATGTAGTGAACATGTTGTTTCTACTGATGGCACTGCTGCTATACTTGATCCACATGATACTACACATGAAGAGCTGATACCATAGAACAGAGAGGCTAATGACCTCGATGTACCTATTGCCTTGAGGAAGCCATGTCGTAACTGTGCTACGTATCCTCTAATTACGCATGTTTCCTTAGACCATCTTTCAGAGGAGTACAGGAGGTTTGGTTTGGGTCTCTCAGCTATTACTATCCCACGAACATATCAGGAGGCCATGCTGGATAGCAATTGGCAACTTGCCATGGAGGAGGAAATGACCGCTTTGCAGTCTCGCGGTACCTGAAGTGTTGTTTCTGCCCCTCCAGGTACATCTGTTGTGGGATGCAAATGGATCTTTACGGTGAAGCAACGGGAAGATGCACTACAAGGTAAGGCTTGTAGCACGTGGATTCACCCAGACTTAGGGGGGTGGATTATCAGGATACCTTCTCTCCAATGGCCAGACACTCGGCATTACACATTCTCCTATCAGTTGCTATTTCACGGGACTGGTCTCTTTACCAACTTGATGTGAAGAATGTGTCTCTATGGAGATCTTCAGGAGGAGGTTTATATGTAGCAGTCACCATGGTTTGTTGTTGAGGGGAGTCTCAGAAGGTGTGTAGGCTCCACAAGGCAATTTACGGCCTGAAGCAGAGTCCGAGAGCTTGGTACCAGAAGCTTTCAAAGTTGATAGAGCATCAGAGGTTTGCCCGGTCCATTATAGATCACTCACTTTTTGTTCAGAGGACACGGAGAGGTATTGTTGCTATTCTCGTCTATGTTGATGATATTATTGTCACGAGTGATGATGAGCAGGAAATTCAAGAAGCCAAGGAGTTCCTAGGTCAGCAGTTTGTAACCAAGGACCTTGGCAATCTTCGATACTTCCTTGGATTAGAGTTCGCGAGGAATCAACGTGATCTTGTAATGACCCAGAGGAAGTTTGTTATTGGTCTTCTTATATAGGCAAGTATGACAGGGTACAAGCCTGTTACTACTCCTATGGATCCAAGTATGAGATTATATGATGACGATACTGAGGAGGTAGATAAGAGGAGATACAGAGAGTTGGTTGGGAAGCTCATATATGCTACCATCACCAAGCCAGATATATCCTTTGTTGTGAGCAAGGTGAGCCAGTTCATGGGAGCAGCCTAGGAAGGATCGTATGGACGTTGTCTATATGATTTTGAGATATTTGAAGTCTTCACCAGGTACGGTCTTATATTCAGCAGAGGCACTTCTCTTGATGTAACAGCATGTGCAGATTCAAATTATGCAGGATGCCCTAGGGACAGGAAGTCTACTTCTGGTTTTGTTATTTTTGTTGGCAGCTTACTCGTGTCATGGAAAAGTAAGAAGTAAACAGTGGTTGCTAGATCTAGTGCAGAGTACGAATACAGGGCCATGGTTCAGGGAAGCACAGAGATGATGTGGGTGAGATCGGTTTTAACTGATCTTGCAGTTGATGCACCTCTTCCTATGCAGCTTCTATGTGACAATCAGGAAGCACTTTTTATTGCAAATAATCCAGCATTCCATGAATGTACAAAGCATATAGAGGTGGATTGCCACTATACCAGAGACATGATCCAGAAAGGTCTCATATCCACCTCTCATGTTTCTACTGGAGATCAGACTGTTGATATATTCACCAAAGCTCTTACTAGTGGCCCTTTCCAAAGATAATGTTCCAAGCTGAGCATGATAGACATATATGCTTCAGCTTGAGGGGGAGTGTTGAGATTGTTATACATCTTTGGTGTTATTTCTTATTTTATTTTCTTTATGTACCTCTCATGTAATTTATCCAGGGCTTTTCTCCTATATAAGAGAGCCCTGGGGTCTCATGAATAATCAAGTACTTCATATTCTCCAATAATATGCAGTTATGCGCTATCCTTAAGAATAGATTCATACCTCTGTGGAAATTCTGATGGTGCAATCAATTATGGTACGGCTATTCTCCAAGATACAATGGCAAGATCTTAATGGGCGTGCACTCACTAATATCAAGACCAATTGAGCAACTATGATCGCTCTTTTAGGATTGATTCACTCAAAATCGAGTAGAGGAGACGTTTGATTGATTGATTGTATATTTCCTCAACAAGGTTGTGATCTCAAAGTCAAAAATATCGGCTATAAGGACCAAAATCAATATCATAAATCAAAATACCAAGCAGCAACAATCAAAGGAAGGAACAGAGGGAGTGGGAGAAGGATACTTGTTAAATCCTAGAGAAGGAGAAAAGAATGTTACATCTTCGAGGTATCTACCTTTCCCATGTGTCGTTTGACAACGTTGTTGGATATTATAAAAAAAATTATTGGTGACAAAATATTTGCAAGTATTCGTTGGATTTGCATGAAAGTGATATAATGCATTATATTATCAATTCCTCTTCATGCAGAAGTCCAAGCCTGTTGGTACACCAATAAAATCCATGTACTCATATTACATGCAATAACATTGGAAAATAAAATATTCATCCGACTATGTTGTGCAAACAATCCACATTACAGTGCACAATTAACCATAAGATGGTAGGATTTAAAAACTTGTTACGACCATCCAAGAAATTCGTAAAAAATTAAATTCATACTTAAGTTGTTATGAAATTAAGATAAGTATTCGAAATGAAATAAAATATTAACAAATTATACATGTAGCTACACACACGCGCATATATAGACACACATGTACTTACGTACATACATATATCACCTAAATTAAATATAACATCAATGCAATATATGTATACAAGTATATATGTACGGTTATATATGAATGTGTTGGATATATATCCCTTAATTATGAACTACAATCAATCAAATATACACACATACACATGTATATACATGTATGCATATGAGTGCATTTATATATATGTACATGTACGCGTGTTATATATGTGAAGTTGTGAACTTATAAGTACATATTTGTATACATATGTAGTGTACTTTTTCTTAAAAGTGTATGTGTATGCTTGTATCCCTCCGTTTGTAGGCGGGCGGTCATGTGTGTGTCTATTTATATGTATATGCATGTATGTGTGTCCTTTCAAACCAATGTGTATATGTAAAAGTCTAAGTGTATCCAATACTTAGGACTAATATGTGCATAAATGCGTGTTTTATGTGAATGTGACATTTATTTATGTATGTATGTATGTATGTATGCATGTGTGTATGTATGCATACGTGAGTTAATAAGACTTGGAAAATCACACATGTAACCTAAAAACCTATAACTAAATAAAATTGCAAAAGCAAAATGCCTCGCTTGGGAGATGGTAAGGCATTGAGATCTCCCCTTGATGAGAGCACCTAGGCAAACACCCAAAGCACCTTCGATAACACCAGCAACACTAGGGACACCATCAATTCTATAAAATGGATCAGGACTTTATCACGTGAGAGGGTCCAAGTAATGACTTTGCATTGCCTTCTTTCTCCAGAGGCTTTGATTTCCCTCTTAACCATCACCACGACGTCCAAATACCTCAAAATAGCATTGCTTGATTCCCCAAGGATATTGTAATGGCCATTATGATAGACTTGTTATATTTACTCTTTGTTGTGTTCATCTTATGAAGAGCAAAATCATGAGGGGTTCCTATGTTAGGTTCGACTCCATTTGATGGATCTAGGGTAAACATAGAAATCAACAAAATAGACAAGGAGAGGATATGCATCACTTCGTGCAAGTTGAGAAGGGAGGAGGAGAACAACAACATTTAGTTCAAGGAAGACAAATGCTCTGGAACTCCCAATAATACTTCGATTTCAACTTGAAGTACATCCATTGGGCTCATTTGTTAACCGTGGAGGATAAATTTCCTAGTTGGAGTTTTTACATTGGCATCATGAAGAACTTAAAATCTAAATTTATGCATGATTTGCTGCTCCTACCATGTCGTTCATTGTTTTTATTGATATAGAATGTTTGTCAATATCAGCAAAATTTGCTACATTTGAGATCACATCCACTGGTGCTACCAGAGATTAGGAAGGAAACGAGCTAAGAAATTTTTAAAAAAACTCTTTAAAAATGTAACCAATTATATAATGGCTTACCAGCTACCATTTTCCCCCTTTTGTAAGCGTATTGCATATAATTTATATTCACAAATTTGGTACTAAAGAGTTACTTAAGGATGTTCTGACACTCTTACAACTTCTGAATCCTAGAGAGAACCGCAATATGTGGACATGTACAAAAACGTCTACAATACAAAAGAAATGAGAAAATTACTAGACATTCATTTACAATGTAGTTGAAAACTTAAAAGGTTTCAGCAAAAATCAAATTACAGAAGGAATGACACCAAGCAATCATAAATTACTTTCAAAATGAGAATGGCAGCAACCACTAAAAGTAATAGTCATGTATGTTTTACAAACCTCGTAAATGTTTCTTGCCAGATCAGTTGCTCAATCAGATATTTGGATTTGCTCATTGAAGCCAAAGGCACATGACCCGATGTTGGGTCTTCTATCAATGCCAAATTTGATCCAGGCTGATCACAAGAAAAAATCATGAGAGAATCGATAAGATCGAACTCAGGTAATCTGTACATGTCTCAATCTCGACTCGAGTTTCAACATGCTGACCTACGAGACCCAACAAAATATCAAGCAATTTTCAAGAAACAAATCTAACAATGAGCCTACCTGGTCCAGGTCGCCATTGACGTCAGAAGCATATATGTAGTCTTCATCATCTGCACGACGAAATGGGATCACTCAGAGAAAGCTTGTACCAATAACAAAATTTGTAAAATGAGCCTTTTCATCATACACCGAAATTTGTGATTTTCCCCTGATGGAAGAAATTGTGAAATGCCCCCATGACGTAATGGGATTCTCATAATCCTTTTCCACGTATTTCGATCGAAAAAGATTTCAAGTCTATCCATAATATTTCTCAAACTATATATCTCTCACAGAGTCAAATTGCATTACGGCAATCCAAACGACGCAAAAACAATTCTCTCGAAAAAATAAAACATCAGCATTTCCAAATGCACTATTCGGCATTATAAGTGTAACATTTTTAGCTCACCAAATTCACCACTGAGCATGTAATCGGACGCGTCATCAGAGCCCGAGCACGACGATCCGTCGCTGCCAGAGGACTCGGAGCCGAAAACCGCCGAAATCAACCTCCCCGCGCCGGAGACGAGTCCGGAAAGCCATCCCCGAGTCTCCGGCGGGTCACACGACAACGCCGGAGGCGGCGCCTCCGGGCGGAGGTAGGGGACAGCCGCCGTCGTACGCCGGAGACGACGAGCCTTACCGCCGGCGCCACGGCCGGCGGCGTCCTCTGCCCTAAATCGGGACATGAGAGAGAGAAAGAGAGAGATATGACGACGACGAGACGGGAAATGGAAGTTCGAAGGACCGGTCCGAGAGGGGAAAGGGATGGAAACTAAGAAGGGAGGGAAAAGCTTCCAGAAAATATTACACGTATATATAGAGAGAGAGGGAGGCAGAAAACAAGGTGTCCGTTTTATGCTTTTTTTTTTATTTTTACGCACGAGTCCGAAAAACTTTTGTCATTACCTCAATCCGTAAACTTAATCTATGTTACAACACGAACACATTGTGGTTAGTTCCTATCAACTTAATTATTAAAATAAGTCGGATTCTGTTTATATATATATATATATATATATATATATATATATATATATATATTACCCTTATTATTTATCATATTTACAAAGGTGTACCTTCCTTCCATCCTCCCCTCACCCTCCTCATCTCCCCTCCACCCTCACTCACCCGCCACGACCTCTGCTTCCAACCCTCGTAGCGCCGTCTCGATTCTCCCAACATCGCCCAACGTCCTCCAGCACTGCCCCAACATCAGCAGCCCTCCCACGTGCTGCCCTCAGCCCATGCAGTGATGCCCCCAACCCTCACTTAGCCGACCCAACCTCCACAGTCATTCCTCATGTTGTTGATTCTGGGTAGGATGCTCCAAGTGAGATGTGAAATCCGAGTGGGGGGCTCTCTGACAAGAGTACTCAACCTCGAGAAAAGGTTTTATAGACTTCGGTAAATGGTATGTTCTCGATGAAAGGTCAGGACTGATGCATTATCAACAGGGACAGAACTAGCATATACCTTAAGGGGGACATGGCCCCTCCTTAATTATTACATTACACTTATATAATGATGTTAATTTTTGATATGGCCCCTCCTTAAAGTCTAAATATAAATGGATAAAACACAGAGGCTAACATTGAATGCTTAATGGCTTATTGACAAAGTGTTGCATCCACTAGGTAATGAATTAGGGTTCAAATCCCGTTGGTGTACTTTTTGTTAAAAACTGCTCTTCTTACTTTACCTATCTCCATCTTTTATTCAAAAAAAATTAATTACATACTTTTATTGTTAAAAAAATATTTTTACTCACTTTTAATATATTAATATTATAATTATAATTTTATATAGAAATAGAATGAGATTGGACTCATTTACCTCTATCATTATCTCTAATTCTCTTTGTTAAAATAAAATTTGTTGTTTCCTTTTAAATGTGATTTTTTAACTGAAATTAATAAAAAAAATCACCAATGAATAAAATAGTCTATACCTTATTGAAAAATTCAAATAACATTGAAATGGTAAGTTTATCAAAATTTAAAAATCACATTTGAAATTGTTAACTCTACTTAGAAAATATCATTTGAACTTACTTTTTTCCTTTTTTCACTTATACAAGATAGATGAATACTTAGCCTCCCCTTGATAAAATTCCTGGTTCCGCCCCTGATTATCAACACCTCGTCTCTGTTCAGTTTGAGAGGGGTGAGAGAATGAGAGAACCTATGCTACTCTTCTTTCTCATTCCAAATTCAGGACCAAAGGTTGGATCTACAATCGAGCTTTTGGAGGCGAGGGGAGGAGATGATGAGGAGAGCAAGTGCTTGCCTCTTCTTCTTCATGTTTTCAAGCACGAGCAATAGTGATTCGGGCAAATTGGCTCCTGATGAGGGTTTGAGGCTTTCTCGATGAAATGTATCCTTCTTTCTTTATTGCAAGAGGCTCGAACAGAGCAACGATTCTTGAGGCTCATCTACGTACGATGTAGCTGCTTTGAAGATAGCTTCGAGATGGAGCTCAAATATCCTAAGAGAAATCGGGACTTGAATCCAAAGACTCGGTCGATAGTTATTGTTCTGGTGACTTCAATCTAAGTCACAAGGATTTCCCAGAGAAAGGTGGATGAATTCTCCTCATAAGGTGAAGAAAAAGAGGATCTCTCCGTCCACCGCACGTGTCCGAAGTTGACGAGTTGCAAGTGGTGGAAAGGGAATAAGAAAATGAGAGGAAGAATGAGGGAGATGGAGTGAAAACCGCAATAGGTTGTGGGGGTGGTTTGATTAACGCAACCTTAAGTCATGCAAGTTGATTCGAGATAAGTCAAATTAACGATAAGATTCGTGATGTGATATGAAACAAGCTTAAGGGATTAAGGTGATAATTATGATGTTTGCATGGTCGAGAAGGTAATTGACAAATTTTCTAAGGTTCATAGTGTAAAAATGTTTTTTTTTAAACTTGTGCCTATTGGGGTTTCCAATAACATTTATATTCCTAACTTTTTAGTTTTTTCAATAACATCTATATTTTAATCTTTTGCAATAACACTTTTGTTATTGTATTCTTATGAAATTCCCTATGGTATTCCTATGGTATTACAGTTTTGCCTACATATTACACTGATAGAAGGACAATTCTGTGAATTTATGAGAATATATGGGCACAAGTGTAATTGCATGAACGATCGGGGCATAAATGTTATTTAAGAATTGAAAGGACACTAATGTAAACTTCCCTTTTAACTTCTATTTTATAATTTATTTTACTTTTTAGAGAGAATTCTGATTATAGGGATGAAGGGTAATGTCCTCTTGGAACTTTGAGACATTGTAGAGAGTGAGTAATTCTAAAATAAGACAATCATGTCACATTAAGCTAATCGGAAAGAAAAGAGTGATATATATAACTCATTAATTGTTCCACCTTATCATTCATTTGAATGGGTCATGTCCATATATCATAATGATAAAATATAAATTTGTGTAAACATATTAAATTCATTTTACGTTGTAAGGAATGATATATTTTCGCTTATTTTCTCTGCTTATTTGTATTTTAAAAAACTTAAAATTTACATTATTCGCATATAACCTATTATATATAACTTTTGGCATTTAATATCGTCAAATACATGGAATTTGTATTTAGTTGATATGTGAACTGGACAATAATGACCTATTTTGTCAAACCACAATACCAATATACGTAAGAGGAGTGCATTTCTCTTGCATTGTGATGTTAGCATGTGTTCTCAAAATGCCCATAACCCAATTGGTCTTACTAGTGTCAAGCTCTCAAATGGTTTGCGAGAACACAAATGCATCCAAAATAAAGAATTTACTCAAATTACTAATTGAATGTTTTTAGGAATTAATTTAAGAACTAGTTATTTCTTCCTATCAATTGAAAATGTGAAGAAGTATGGATTTCTAATTTTAGTCATATATAGTTTCTAATCGTGCAATCTATAAACGAATACAGAGGAAGGAAGTAGAGGATACTTTGAAGGTTATGAGACGTGGGAAAGGTGTAGGACCTGATGACATTCCTATAGAAGTTTGGAGAGTTTTAGATGAGTGTGGTTTGACTCGACCTATAAATTTATTCAATATTATTTGGTGAAGCAAGAAGATACCTGAAGTATTGAGAAGAATCATTGTGGTGCCTCTTTATAAGAATAAAGGAGATATTTAAAATTGTTCAAATTATGGAGGTATCAAGCTGATGAGTCACACTGTGAAAATTTGGGAACGTGTGATCGAAAGAAGGTTGAGGCAAGTTTCCAAAGTAAAAGAAAACCAATTCGGATCCATGTCATGCCGCTCAACTATTGAAGCAATACACTTGCTAAGGAGAACATTGGAGATTTACAACGCTAAAAGGAAGAACCTCCACATGTTTTTTATTGATTTAGAGATGGCTCATGATTCTGTCCCACGAGAGATATTGTGAATAGTTTTAGAGAAGATGCAAGTACCGGTCCTATAGATTAACCTCGTAAAAAGATATGTATGATCGGGCTTCATCTTGTGTAATGATACAGTATGGCAAGACTGACTATTTTGACATCAATATTGGTCCGCATCAAGGTTCATCTTTTAGTCCATTCCTTTTTACTTTGATTATGGACGAGTTGACAAGTCACATTCAATATGAGATACCTTGGTGTATGTTATTCTATGATGATATTGTGTTGATTGATGAAACTAGAGATGGAGTAAATGAGAAGCTTGAGGTATGGAGACATGCATTGAAAACTAAAGGATTTCACATAAGAAGGACTAATAATGGATATATGAAGTGCACTTTTGATGGAAGCAATAGTGAAGAAATTGAGATTAAGATAGGTGATGATAACGTTCAGAAGAGAGATTCTTTTTGGTACTTGGGATCTATTTTGCAACATGATGAGGAATTTGATGAAGATGCTATAAATAGAATAAATACAGGTTGGCTAAAGTGGAGAGGGGCCTCTATTGTTATCCGTGATAAGAAAAATCCTTTGAACATCAAAGGAAAGTTTTACAAAGCAGTTGTGAGACCTGTCATGCTCTATCGATATGAATGTTGGCCTGTGAACCATAGACATATGCAGAGAATGGCAGTGTCATAAATGAAAATGCTAAGGTGGATGTGTGGACACGCACACATAAAGATCATATTTGGAATTATGACATCGGAAAGAAAGTTGTTGTAGCTTCGACCGATGATAAGATGCGAGAAATCATTTAAGGTGATTTGGCCATCTGCGAATGAGGTCAACTGATGCACCGGTGAGGAGTTGTGAGCTTTGGAATGTTGACCTGGCTAAAAGAGGGTGAGGAAGGCCCAAGAAGTGTTGGAACGAGACTATGCAAAGGGATCTTAGTTTTTTGGATCTAATCACGAGAATGATCCAAGATAGATCTTAATGGAGGCAAAGAATCCATGTAGTCGACCCTACTTAATGTGGGAAAAGGCTCTGGTGTTGTCGTTGTTGTTGTATGTATTTAAATTAGATATTAGGATGATTTTTTTGCATGTCTGATCCTTCTATACATTAACGATGGTAGATACCGCTGGAACACACACTCACGCATGCATGTTTTTGTGATTACAAAAAGATATTTTTTTTAATTATCTCGTGTTTAAAATTATGAAGCAAGAAAAATATGTGATGATAAAAGATACAACATAGAAATTGAGGTATTTTTGAGCAAAGATCGATGGAGCAAGCACTATAGAACATCATGCTTCAAGAGAACAACAAAAAAGAAGCAATTTAATCAAATATACATAAAGGATAATGATCGAGATAACCAAACTCTGAAGGTCTTAATATAGTTATTTCACGAGAAAAATTTACTATAACGTCTCAGTTTTAGGTCCATGACCGTTATCAAGAAAACTAGCGCCGATAACTAGTTGGGTTTGAGTCCAGATGGACATATTGACAACCACCAAAAATGCTTAAGTCCAATTCGCCACGTATCAATCCTTGCATCTTAGAACCCACTATCACACATTGTGAGTTTTCGATGTGGGACTATGTTGACATGTTACAACCTCCTCTATTGATGAATGCAAGAACTGAGGCACCCAACGTTCGGTCTTAGAGGGCTTGTGGAATATGAGAAGTCGGGCCCGGCAATCGCTATGTAGATCGCTCTCTCGGTACCCGATCTAAGCTAATCAATCAACAATTAATCCACAATAATGATTAAGAAATACAAAGAAGCATGCTAAAATTTAGTATACCCTACAAAAATGTGTATAGAAGACAATTAGTAGGGGTCGAACCACATAGAACACACATGGTATAGTAAAGACGATGAGTAGACCACCTAGGGATTTTTCGTATTTTAAAAATTTCAATGTTTTTGTGGGTTTTAATTTTTCATGTCTTTTATATGCTCTTTATTTTTGTGAATTTCTATTTCTTTTTAATCAAAGGACATAATATATACAATAAGATAGGTAATAAATATATATTCATATATGCATGTAGGAAATATATAGAAAGAGGTGTTTTTGGATTTTTATAATATAGCAAATAAACTTAAAATTTCAGAAATAACATTTTTTATGTTTATAATTTGTTTCTCTGTTTTTATTTTTGGGAAATTTTGACAATTTTATAGATTTTTAAATAGGGAAATACACGAAAGAAAACATAAAATTTAGGAGTTTAAAATATGTTTAATAAATATCAATAAAATCAGATTGAGCTTAAATTCAATTTTCTTCGATACTGGATAATATACAAAAATTCAAAAATATAAACATATTTTTGTGATTTTACTATGATTTTATAGATTTTTTATAAGGTTTTTTTTGTGTTTTGCATTTTTTGGAGTTTTTTCTTGATATTTTGCAAAAATACTTGGTCAAAAAAGAAATATAGAAAAATAAGCATACATGTTTTTTTATTTTTTCAAATATTTTTGTAAATTTTTATGGATTTTGAAATGATAAATAGTAGAAAATGCAATACTTTTTAAATTTGTATAAATAGGAAAATAATTTCAGTTGCCTTGCAAAAAATATGTGTGATAAAATATGGTACAAGCCTTAATATACTTTTCCTATAATTTGTAAATGCAAAATGTTTTTTTATTAACTAAAATACAAGTACAGAATTAAATCAATAGTACATGGACTTAGTTGCAATTTACAAGAAGTCCAGGGCATTTTACAACACTTTTAACAAAACTGAGGGGCATCCATGCAATATTCATGCATTTATATACAATATACGTTTGATAGGGGTATAAATGCAAGTAAATAGAACAACAAGCCAATATGCAATTTATCCAAAAATATATATACTAATATTCAGAGTTTATGGACTTAATAGAATTAAGCACAACACGGAGGGAATCCACGCAAAATGCCCATACCTTCATGTGCGCATGCACGTGAGGTAATATGGCACTAGACTAAATGCCATAAAAAGAAAGAGCAAGGTCTTCAGTGTAAATAATACAAAAATAATTCAAACTATAAATAAATTTTCGAAGACTAAATAATAAATAAAAAAATATGGGGGAGGGGGTAAGTGAAAATTGCCCCCAGATGTGCGCTTGCAGACGACTGAGATCAATTCACTTAGCGGGATGGTGGATTTCTCTTCGAGGATGGAA